>JACCIB010000157.1:0-306182 GCA_018906965.1 Philotrypesis tridentata | reverse complement strand
CCTTGTTTTTTTTGATTTTTTTCCATAGGTGAGTGTGGAGTATCGGTGATTTGCATGGGTTGTTTTGTTTTAACCCTTACTAACTTCTTCACTTGACACGTAACACACGTACGTATGAAATTTTGCACGTCCTCCTTGAGATTTTCCCAAAAATATCGCTGTTTAATTCGTCGATATGTTTTGGTGATTCCTCGATGTCCTCCTACAGCGGTGCAATGCATTTCTTTAATGATTTTGCTTCGATCTTGCTCTTCGATGTATTTGATTATACCCAGGCAGATTATGATCTTTATTTGCACATTCTCCAGAGCTTTACGCATTAGTTTGTACTATTTCCTTCCATTCTACGTTTCAACGTTATGACTTTTTGCTATACTCACAGAACGTAATCCTTTTTTTATTATCAATGCTTTCATACTTCAAAGGTATCAATCAAATTCTTTCGAATTTCTGTAGTACTTGCGGATGTTGTGCTCCTTATTACTGCTGCGAAAAGTTGCCGATTATTTCTTGTAGTGCACTTGATTTCGCCTGACTCTAGGTTTGCAATTTTGGTAAAAATTTTCTCGATAACAATTGTTCTGCTCCTGTGTCACACGGGTTACCTTTTGTGTCAATGAAATATATGTAGTTGTCTTTTCGCATGTATAATTGTTCTCTCCATTCCACAAATTTCTCTTCTCCTCGTACTTCGTGATCACTTTGCTCCCTTATTTCGTCCTCGTTGCAAACGGTGTCCTCGAATACAGGTTCACCTCTCGTTTCGCCTGATAGTGGTGGACTTTCGTTCTCGTCAACACTTTCATTGTCATTTTCTTGCTCCATAGTTGCCTCGGGTAACGGTGGCAATCGATTCACTTCGTTTGTTTTTATTAATTTTTCTTGGTTTATTTCCTCTCGTGATCGATTTGCCTTCTTCGGTCTTTTGTCCCTATAATTAGGAACTGGTATTTTTCCCGCCCTCGTACGGGTTTGTACTGCTAAGACTAGCTTCTCGTGGATTTCCTCCTCCTCGGGTTTGTCGTCGGTGACCGGATTTCGTGAAAGCGCATCTGCGTTGGTATTGCTCTTACCACTTTTGTACACAATATCATAATCATATGCGTTCAATTTTATTCGCCATCGGCTTACCTTTGTCGTCAGATCTGTAGATTTCTTAAACCACACCAATGGTTTACAATCTGTAACAATTGTGAAATGTCGACCCAATAAATATGGTCGAAATTGAGATACCGCGTAGAGAATAGCTAGCGCTTCTCTCGAATAAGAATCGTATCGGCTCTCGGTATCGGATAACACTCGGGACACATAGGCTATAGGCCGATCCTTTCCTATGTCCCCTTGACTCAAGATGGCGTCAATGGCGTGCAAACTGGCATCAGTTGTAACAACAAAAGGTTTTGAAAAATCAGCAATTTGCAATATTGGCTTTTCGCAAAGTTTGTTTTTCAAAATTTCAAAAGCCTTTTCGGTCTCGTCTGACCATTGAAAAACCGATTCTTTTTTTAAAAGATTGCTTAAAGGTCTTGCGATGTTCGAGAAGCCTTCGATAAATCGCCTATAATAACCCGCTAATCCCAAAAATTCGCGTATATTCCTCTGCGTTTTGGGTCGCGGAAAATTTTTGACCGCTTCAATTTTTCTCGGATCTGGGCGAACTCCTTCTGGTGTTAGCAGGTGCCCCAAATAAATCACTTCGGTTTGCAAAAATTTGCACTTGTCAGGCTGCATTTTAAGATTAGCGTCTCGCAACCTTTTCAAAAATTTTTCAAACTTTTCATTGTGTTCTTCAATTGTTTTTCCATAGATCACGGCGTCATCTAGGAATAGGAATATTTCACGCCCTTGTAATCCTTTGAATACTAGCTCAACGGCTCTCTGGAACGTGGCAGGGCTATTGCAAAGGCCCATTGGGAGTTGTTAAGGGGTTATGCCTGAGTTAAAGTCGTCAAAAAATCGATTTTTTTTTTATTGACTTTTTTTCATAGGAAATTGTCTGTAGAATACGATGCTGAAGTCCCTTTTGCCCAAAAAAAATTGGGTAGAAAGCTACAGACCAAAAACTGAAGGCGTGCGAATAGCTTATTTTTAAAAAATCGTAATTTTCGCGTTTTTATTTGTCAGTGCTGTGTTACTGAACATGATTATTTTTCGAGCTTTTAATGCTTCTCATGCATAATATTTGTATGTAAAATACAATAAAAATATTTATTATGCAATTAAAATCCGTTAAAAGATATTAATAAAATGAGCAAAATTATGCAATATTAAAAATTTGCAAATTGCTTATTTCCACATTTTCCTCTTTTTTGTTTATTTAAATTAATAATTTATTTTTAAAAAAGCATTTGATTATTTATTATGCTTTATAAAAAATTAATTAGACGCAAATATTCGTCAATGAATAAATTATGCAAAAAACGAATTTTGAATTTGGCGCTTACCGACGGGGCCGCGCGATATTCTTTCGAAAAGGCTATTCATCTAGTAACCTGTTTTACCGTATGATTGAGAATTCAAGAGCGCAAAAACACTTGCTTTGAATTTTCATATCAACTTTTATTCTGCATTGCTCAATATTATTAAATAATTTATTTTATAATATTGATAGCATTTGTGGTTAAAAAGTAGAGTAAGTGAGAGTGATTTGTGATCAAGATGAGTCCAGACTCAAGATATAGAGTTTCAGGATCATCTGACAGAAAAAGAAGATTTGGAAGAAGAAAGAGAAGACCCAAGATTTTTCATCAAAAACAGCAATGGGAAGTTTCGACAACAGCACCAGCACCAGCATCAGCATCAACATCTATACAACAAGAACGAGCAACACCAATCACTTCAGCATCATCTACGCCTGATACAGTTCCTTCAACGTCCAGGGAATGGAGTTCAAGATCTGCTGCGCAAGCTTTACCAGGTACCTCAACATCAGTACCGCCAGAAATTCCTGTGTCTAGGTCTAGACAAAAATTAAAATCAATTTATGTAGAACCGAGTGGAATTCAGAATAGAATCTTTGACATTTCTTTGCTTCTGCCAGGATTACAGGAGTTTCTGGCTTGTAAAGCTTGTGGCGGATGCATCAAATTTGATGAAGTTGATGTACGAGGTCTTGGTAGCAAGCTATCCATCACCTGTACATCATGTAACGCAGTTGCTTTCATCGACTCCAGCAGAAAAGTTGGAAAACAAAGTAACGCTTATGACTACACTCAACACTTGAAGCACGACGAGCCAAAAGAAAGAGAAGTCATCAGGATGATGACTTCTACAGAGCTGGTGCTTATTAAACACACATACACACATTACACACATAACCAAATACTTATACACCATACACAACCTCACTTGTAAACAAATAACATAATTTACAACACAAACACTAAAAAACACTGAAACACATTCACAATTTTTTTCTGTTTTTTTCACTTTTTTTTCCTTTTTTTTTAATTTTTTTCATTAAACACTTTTCACACACACATCACACATGTCACAGCATCAGCTCTGTAGAAAACAGTCTAGCTGAAAAGTAGGTCAGAGAGCAAGCTAAACAGCTGATTGGAGCTGTCTGCTTGCTTTCTGCCTCCTTAGCTCACCTGATGGACTGTTTTCTCTAACCTCTCAACTACATGAACTTGATATGATGATGATAGTTCTACTCTTCTGTTCATCACATGTAAGTATAGAAACTTATTTATTTACAATAAAAGCATTTTTATAGCTTAATTATAAAAATGTTTCAAATTTAGAAAAATTACTTTTTTTAATGATTTTTCATTTTGTTTCATTTCAGAGGACTGGACACGAATAAAATTTTTGGATTATCCTCAAACTTGACAAAGATGACCAGGATACGTATATCTTTGACTTAAATAAGGTCCAGGTGTGAAGAAAAATTGTAAGTATATTTTATATCATTAAATGTCAAGTTAAACTTTAAATGCTTTTTTCTCAAGTTTTGAATTTTTCTCATCTTAGCTCAGTTACCGCATGATTTCTCAAGAACCAATGGACCAATCAACCTGAAATTTTTTGGAGAACTCCAGGAGGCCTTTCTTCACTGCTTGAACGGAACAGAATTTGCAAAGATAAGTCAAAAGTGAATGTTATGTATCTAAACATACGTAACATTCACTATAATTACATATATTATAACTTATACGTTGCTAAAATTAAAAATTTTTATTTTTCAGTAATTTCCTGCGTTCAAGCTGAGGAGAAGGCAATTTAGAAGATTTTCCATCCAGTTTGGAAATAATTCATCAACCAGAACTTGAAAATTCATGCGGCAAAGGAAAAAATATGCAGAAATTTAGTACTGCATACATGGAACTATTTACATAGTAAGTATGCATAAATAATTTTTTAAAAATATTGAAATTTACTATTAATATGTATATTTTCATTAGGAAACAAAATTTTTTTTATATTCATTATAAATAATTTTTAATTACCTATTAATTGATAAATTGTTTTTTTCAGGTTTAACTCAGGCATAACCCCTTAAATTCAAATAACCCTTGCGGAGTGGTAAACGCTGTTTTGTACCGATCGGGTTCATGTAGGGGTATTTGGAAAAATCCCTGCGCTAGATCAAATACCGAAAAATATCGTGCTCCCTCCAACTGATCAATTATATCCAAAATATTCGGTAGAGGATATTTATCTTTAACCGTTTTGTCATTCAATTTTCGGTAATCGACCGCGAATCGATATCTCTTATTCCCTTTACTGTCGGGCGTCTTTGCGACCAAAAATGCTGGGGATGAAAAGGGCGAGTTCGAGGGGCGTATTATATCGCTTTCAAGCAACTCGGTTACCTGCCGCTCGAGCTCCTCCTTTAATAGATGCGCCGGCCGGTACGGTTTCTCGTATATAGGTATAACGTCCATAGTCACAATGCGATGGCTTGGGACTTTGGCTGTTCCCAATCGTTCGCCTTTTAAATGAAAACAATCGGCGTATTCTTCAATTAATTTTTCAATCGGTTCTCGAGTCTCTTTCACCAAATGATCTAATTTCAATAATGATTTTAATTTCTCAATTCGAGTACTCTCATGGTTTTCGGGATTGTTGCATAATTCAATCTTAAAAATAGACTTGTCCATCCCCATTGGCATCTCGGCAGAATAATAATCTTTCCCTGAAATTTCCATATAATTGAAGCAAAGGTTATCCATATGACTTTTTTCAATATAATTTTTAATAAAATAACAATTATCCGCTTTATCATCTTTACGATCCCCATATAAATGTTCAAATATTTCCGCTCCCACAAAATGTTTCTCCGTAATGTCGTTCGTCTCGTGTCCTTGAATCGTATCGTCAATTATGAGCTCATCAATTTCTCTATCTTTATCCGGAATTTCATCTTCGGATTTATTTTCACAAATTTCATTATCATTATCAATTTCATAATTTGCTACAATGGCCCTTTCATTTATTTCATCATCGTAGTCTTCATTTTCATTATCAATTTCAATATCAGTTACAACATTTACTACAATGGCCCTTTCATTTGTTTCATCATTGTAGGTTTCATTTTCATCATTAATTTCATCATCAATTTCAATATTATTCCTCATTGCAATTTCCGTATTTATTGCAATTTCATTATTAGTCATGACTCTATCATTAATTATCATTTCGTTCTTAAATGCGCGCGTGCTTTCCTTTGTCGACTTTCTCGTATTCAAAACATCATTTGCTTGATCAATTTTCTCAAATTCTTCGCGAACCGTTTCTTTCGCGTTTTCGAAATTTTCATTTACCGGGTACAATCCCGAATTATTATTTCTCGTAATTTCGTTTTGCTCATATTCAATTAATTCGTGCGTACGGCTTATCGAATGCTTCTCCCGATTCAAGTATACTCCCGCTCTTCGGTCTGTCTCGTCATAGTCCGTCCTCGGTTCCCCCTCCGCGGGGTTCCGCTCGGAGACCTTTCTCTTTTCGGTGCCCCTCCCAGTCATCGCGCTCGAGCTCACGGCGTCCCGTTGCTCTGTAGACTCGATGGCTGCTCGATTTTTCATGAACGGAATTATTTGTCCATTTATTTCAATGTACTCTTCATTGAAATTTATTTTCGCATTACCTTTGCGAAAAAATTCATTACCCAAAATACCTGCTTCAACTATTGGGAAATTATCTTCCACCAAATGGAACTCTGTAATAATGTCATTAAAATCAATTGTTATTTTGCCAAGTGTACCGATGTATCCCTTGGTTATCCCTTTTAACTTTATGTACTCTCGCTTGTCAATTTTAACATAGGGCGCTACCTCCGACTCACGCACTAGGTTAATTGCCGCGCCGGTATCCAACATGACTACCAGTGGCCTTCGAAAACCTCCGGCATCGATCTTAATCGTTGGGGATGCGCTTATTCGACTAAGATTTATTGACTCGATCCGGCAATGGGTATGGGCCCCTGTCGCGGAACTCCCGGGCGTCCTCCTGTATTTGACTCCCTCGGGGCGCCCTCCCGCGAAAGAGCACTCTCGTTTCCCTGCCCTTGATTGTTAGCGCGAGCTTCGCGTTGGCGCTTATAACAATCTCTTTGCATGTGGCCCGTTTTTCCGCAATAATAGCAATCTTTATTTAATTTATTATGGGGTAATCTTATATTAGGTTGGGCCCCCCTGGGTCCATATGAATTATTGCTTCTATTATTTTTGCTGTTACTATTGTTAATATTATTATTGTCATTGTTGCTATTATTCGGCAAAAATTCCACCCGACGCCTGTTTTCGGCGTTCCAACCGCCGAAATTTCGATTATTTTTGTTATAATAATTCGGATTGTTATAAGGCCTTCCGCTCGATTGCGCTTGTTGTTGCATCATTTTTCGACAATTCATCATGACGTGACCCGTCTTTCCACAAAAGTTACATACTATTATAGTGTAAGGCTCGATTGCATGTACTTTACGCGTCTCCGGTACTTTCCCTTTCTCGTCCTCCGAGGGACTTTCGTCTTCGTTACCGCAGCCCGCGTATTCTCTCTCTATCTCTATCGCTTGTTCACGCGCTTCGTCTAGCGTCTCGTAGTCGCCCATCCGACCTCGAATTTCCCATTTCACGCCGCGTTTAAAGAATTTAATGCAGTCTCTCTCTATTTCAGCTCGAAAACTTTTTTCGTTCTCCGCGTCATATCTCTCTTCCCGTAAAGCGGTTGCTAGTATTTCTTTTTGGATTTCTTTGATTTTATTGAAAAATGTAATTACCGACTCTCCTCTTTTTTGACGTTTCTTTGCTAATTCTCCCGTCCAATCATGATACGTTTTTGCCGAACCGTATATTTTTTCAAAAAAATTTATTACTTCTGTTATCGATTTGAAACTTTGACCGCGGCTACTCGTAAGTGCGTCTCCGTTGTAACGTGGCAAATTGTTGTCACGTTACTTCGGGCCGAGCCGCCGGGGCAGAGCGTCTCAAGGCCGTGCGAATGTGATTGGAGTGCATGAGTTAATGGCGTTGGTTCCTTTTTTTGAGTAACTACGCGATGAGCGGAGAGGCAGCAGCGAAAGGATAAAAATACGGAGGACATCTCCGAACACTCATTCAACGACGAGAGGAGGAATGAGAGGAGGAGGACGTCAAACTCCGGTGCGTCAATAGCAGGTCGGATTCACTCAGGGCATCCAATAAGGTCATCGTCGAAGAGTGGACGTAGACGATGCACCGGCGGGGCTCCCTACGTGAGCGTCTATGGCAGCAGGACCAGCGTGATGGCCGCTCTCCCATGGATGCTGGATGTAAAAAGGCGTCTTCGGCGCTCCCTGTAACAGGCGTACTCCCGAATCAAGGGCCCAGACAGAAGGATACACCGAGAGTTACATCGTACTTCGTAATTCGCGTTGCGCGCGAATTATCTGCGTGAATTCCGGCTCCCTATTGTACACAAGCGTTTGAATTTCGCGGCTACCTGCTCCAGCGTTGAGACATGTCGAATAGTCGATTGCGCATGCGTGGCGATCGGCGACGCGAGGCGAGCGAGCCTGTTGCGGCGCGAGAGCGCGGGCCGTCGGCCCAAGCAATCCGACCAATAGGAACGCGCGCTGTGCGGCGGCACGGGAGAGCCAGAGCGCGAGGCGAGCGACGAGAGCGCTAGCCGGCACTCTCCTGCCCCGGCCGCTCCTGCTCGGACGACTCTGCCGTTTGCTCCTGGGACTTCTGAGTTTGTGCTACCTGTGATTATTTCGTGACTAGTGGGATCCATTGGGCTTGGACCGTGGACGTGGACGTGGACGAGGATAAGGATCAGGGTCAGTAGATCGTTTCTTTTAATAGACTAAGTCTTCCTCACGGGCAAGCGCGCAGTTCCGTCGCGAGGTCCTTTGTTCGCTGAGCACGCGACTTGGCGCGCACAGCGACGATTCCGAGACAGGTATCGCGAGGCTTCCTAATACGCGGCTCCCTGCTCGAGTAGGCGAACAACAGCATCCGCGGCTCTCTGCGTAATTAGATCTACGCGCAAGGCTAACTCGGCTATCTTGGCGTCTCGTCTTAATCAAGTCTTTAGTTTGTAAAAGTGCGATTCCGCGAGTGAATGCTACCTTGGGCTCCCTGTTACGAGCGGCGTGAGCTACCTCGACGATAGGGCATCCAGGGCTACCTGTCTAGTGTGTCGTGTAATTTCGGAATAAGTGAAGTGTTTGAGTGCGCAATTCGTCGGCGAGTACGTGGACTCGTCCGACGCGTGGATAGAATAAGGCGCGAGAGGTGTCGTAAGCCGTCGGACGCGGACAGGCTCTCGGCCAAACGTAGGCTACACGGGAGCGATCTAGCTAGAGGGGCGAAATCGCGACCATAGGATTAAGTTTGAATGTTCGGTCTCGCGAGACCAAGAATAAATGTAAGATTTTGTCTTCGGGCAAAGCGAGAGTGTAGCGTCGAGAGGACGAGAGTGAGTGAGTGCCTTGAGACGCGCGAGGGTCGTGCTATTGCGAGGGCTACCTATTCCTAATTCAATCAGCAGTCAATTTGTTTGCAATAATTTTGTAATTCCCGCTACCTCACTACGCGAATACTTGTCATTCAACCGGCTTCCTCGGCTCACTCGGTACCTTGTAACTAGCATAATCATGAAATTAAATAAACAGTAGCTCCTCAGAAATAGCCGCGTTTTATATCACCCCGAACCCCTCTCTCCCATTGGGCTGAGCTAGCCACTCCGACACCTTGCCACATTCCGCCCTGTTCCCGCTACGAGTCTCGACGAAAGGAGTCGAAAGACTCTGACGTTGGAGGCCAACGTCTGGCGCCTACCGGGAATCACGAGGAGATTCTCCGGGAGCAGGTCCGATACATAGCGTTTGGAAAATAACCAAATCAAACGTTATACCGTATAAACGCATTCGTATGAATTTAACCAATTCCGTTTCGCGTCCCGCCGGAACCATCTCTTTCGCTTCTCTACAACCGTCAAGAAATACATTTAATGCGATATTTTGTCCGTTATACCGTGGAATGATATCTAAAATATTCGAAATTGACATGCCTCTCATACCGTCGGTTGCCATTTCGTTATCGGTATTTTCGAAATCTGCGCCTTTACACTCGTTCGTAGTAAAATAGAGTATATTACTATTTTCTAATGTAGGATTTGAGTTTGAGAATGACTCGATTTTACGTAAGTTTTGTGTGGTTGATGGATATTTGAAAAATTCAGTTATTCGGTCAACAACTCCTGTAATAAATTCTATTCCCCCGTACCCTGGGTTGTCTCTGAGAGTATTATTTACCTCCTCTATATTTTCGGGCTTTGAAAAATATTCTTCGACTTTTTCCGTTCCCACGAATTTACTTAAATGCGCTTTTATATCTTCAAACTCTTTTTCTTCGCTTATTATCGACTCATCTGTTTGTGCGCTTTTTAGATATGAAACTAATTTTCTGTGACTATCGCTCTTATTGACTATCGGAGTGCTCGCATCAAATTTTCTATTATTGAGTTTTCTGTCAAAAATTTCTTTGCTTTTTAGGAAACTTTCTCTTTTCAATCGTAATTGTTTCGTGATCTTTGTATCTTTGTCACTATCACTGTCGTCGTCGGTCTCGTTCTTCTTGTCTCTGTATTTGTAGAATTGTTCTTGTGATTTTGGGAAATTGTCAAAGTCTTTCGGTTCCTCGATCGTGTACTTTTCGCAAGTTTCCGTAATTTCTTTCGCGAGTCCGTTTGCGTCTCCGATTAATCTTTGTACGGCTAAACTATCGTTTTCGTCAACTGTGTCTATATTTTCTCTAGTTTGTCTGAATTTATTGAGTATCGTTGAGTCTTCGTTTGAAATCTCCGGTTCGCGCCAATTGCTAAACGCGTCCGCCTCTGACATTATTGGGAACCATCGCTCATGATCTCGTATTTCCCTATTCCATTTACCGATGCACCAATTTAAAATTATATATATATGTTACGTCTGAACATGTATATACAATTTCTTAATTCGCAATGGTTCCAAGGGAAATAAATAAAAGACTCTGGTATACGTTATGTGAAAAGTATATATGTATATATTTATCCATTCATTTATTAAACATGAATTTACAGTAATTGCCCCTTGCTTTGCGATCGTTGTACGATCGCATTACCGGGTGAGGGGTCGGAAAATACGAGACCAGTATAGAAATGAAAGACTCAGATATTTTAGTAAGAGAAAAAGTACCTTGCTACTCTCGGTGTGTTGTATGTGTACGTGTATATCTATATCTATGTATATGTAGAAGTCGATGCTGGATGCTGCCGCTCGGTAATCTCCCGCTGTGAGGGTCTTCCTTCGTAGAGAGAGAGTATACGGCGCCGCCGCGTCTGGGCCTTTTTACAGGTATTCGGTCGGTCCGTTCTATGCTCCGTATCTATCTCTCTCTCTCTCTCTCTCTTTTCTTTCTAGAACGGAATGTCTTCTCCGTTTACTTAATTACGGAAGACTCGCGCACTACTGTTTTGGTTTTTCGGCGCGTGTTCAAAATAATACAATTATATAGGTTCGAGTACTTGTCGACTATTTATGTCTGCGTATATAGAGATCACGCACTTGCGGTCAATCGATCGTACTGATCAGTTTTCGGTCTGTGAACTTAGTGACCGCGCCGCCGCTTATCTTCTCTATTTAAGCAGGTAGGTGATTTTTGGCGCTGGGCCCTCTCACTTTCCGCTGCCACGCCTAATTACGTGACCGTCGAAGGTTTTTCTCGACGCTTCTCTATCGATGATGACACTTGTTTACGCTTTTCTTCAATCTTCCACTCTTGATTTCCTCAAGGCGTCGGCCTTCCGCATCTGCGTATTACCTGCCCGTGTTGCGTGCTGCATTAAGGGCAATTCCTATTCTCGAGGTCTCTTCGAGTTTTTCGGCTAGTGCGCAATAGTCGTGAATTTTCCTCGTTGTTGCGTATCTGTTCACGTATTTGTATTTCTTTCGTAATGAAATTTGTTTATTTCATTACAATTACCAAAATTCCAAAAAAAGTGAGTCGTGTGCTACATCGACGACGCAAGAAAACGCAGACGGCGCTAAAAATTACAATACGCAAAATTTAATTTAAATTTACTAGAAAAAATTTATAATCGTTACAAAAAAATTGATACAATGATCGCTACAAAAAATTTACAACTTACAAAGTGTGACGCTCGAAAAACTTTTTACAAAAGGAATAAACGCGACCGGTGCCACTCGGTGGTAATGTGGCACCGGCCAAGGACAGAAGTCAAC
The DNA here is from genome assembly GCA_018906965.1 of Philotrypesis tridentata. NCBI lineage: Eukaryota > Metazoa > Arthropoda > Insecta > Hymenoptera > Pteromalidae > Philotrypesis > Philotrypesis tridentata. The sequence continues at coordinate 294,472 of JACCIB010000157.1, read as the reverse complement.
TAAGATTACAGCTAAAATCGATCCTATATATATATGTTGCAATACATCCGTCAAGAAGGATTCTAATACAATTAAATGTGTATAAAATGCAAAAATTAAGCGAATATCGTAGCCACGAAAGCCTCAGAGCTCGCTAAGTGTATCCGGAACACATAACGCAACAGAGGTGACACAAACTGTTATTCATGTAGTAGAGCGGAGAGCCCGCGCTGCTCCGCACGCGACGCCCCTACCATAACTGTATCACTATATAGTACTATCACTGTATAGGATTTATTTTTTACTAGAGCAGATAAGGGCAATGCGTTATGTGTTCCGGATACACTTAGCGAGCTCTGAGGCTTTCGTGGCTACGATATTCGCTTAATTTTTGCATTTTATACACATTTAATTGTATTAGAATCCTTCTTGACGGATGTATTGCAACATATATATATAGGATCGATTTTAGCTGTAATCTTAGTTGACTTCTGTCCTTGGCCGGTGCCACATTACCACCGAGTGGCACCGGTCGCGTTTATTCCTTTTGTAAAAAGTTTTTCGAGCGTCACACTTTGTAAGTTGTAAATTTTTTGTAGCGATCATTGTATCAATTTTTTTGTAACGATTATAAATTTTTTCTAGTAAATTTAAATTAAATTTTGCGTATTGTAATTTTTAGCGCCGTCTGCGTTTTCTTGCGTCGTCGATGTAGCACACGACTCACTTTTTTTGGAATTTTGGTAATTTAACTTGTTTTAGTTATTGTATATTCTATTTGTTTTTGTAAAAAATTTTAATACTAATTTCTTAGCCACTGATGAGGGGGTATATTACCCCGAAACGTCTGGCATAAATATAACCATTTTGGCTCGAAGAGACGCATTCTTATTAACCTTCCAGTTCTTTGTAAACTTTGGTTTAAATTTTACATTTATATTTATAGCGCCATATGCGATTTTTCCTTTCCGTTCCTAATAATGTGAAAACACGAAAGTTGTTTTGCGAATTAGGTAACTATGTTAATATTTATAATTTCAATTTCACTTATTTTTAATATTATTATTGTAATAAAACCTTGTAACTTAACGTTTATACAGCCACTGAAGAGGGGATAAAAATATCCCGAAACGTTTGGCAATTTTTAAAATAAACAACTTGGCTCGAAGAGACGCATCAATTTTTATTCTACACTATTCCATCATCGAGCGATAGAGTCATTATTAAACAGATTCTTTAGAACATTAATAATTGACAAACATAAAAGCTGGGCTAACTACGTAAAAATAATACAGCAAATTATAAACGAAACACATCATGAAACAACAAATCTGACACCATTAAAATTACATGCGAACACGAAGCCGTTAAGAATATGGAAAACATACTTACATATATCAAAAACAAATCAAGATGAATATTTTAAAAAGAGTCTATCGATCTCTCCGAGGCAAGTGTCGGGAAAAAGGTAAAAATTAATCTTAAACCATTTTTCCTTTTGTTTCAACGTTTTAGTGAACACTGTCACCCTATTCAGGAAACTGTCAATATTTATTTGAATAAACCAATAAGCACAATAAAAAATTTTTTTACAATGAGTGAATAACGACGACTTACATGTAGAGGAGCACAACAGCCGATGGAATCGAATGTTCTCTTCCCCAGCCAATCTCAGGTGGGGGAAGGAGGAGCGAAAAGCAAGGAGATGGACACTGTTATTGTTCCGGCTTCCTTAGCTACTGTTTTGATAATAAGGAAACAATAGGTGTAGCCAGCGCTTTTATGTCAAGGAGGAGTCTCGCTGATTTTTCGAGCGGTCTGTTTACGAGTGACGTCACGCTAGTCGCTCTGCCGCATATGTACAAGTTCTAGAGTCGCCTATAATCCGTTTTGTTTTTCAAACGGTGTAATAGTGTGTGTACACGTTATTAAGTTTTTGTGTGTCTTCCATTTTAGTTATACCATTGTCTTGCATTTGAATATGTAACATTTCTGAAACTAGCCTTTTGTTCCAATTACTTTCTTTATCCCTTATATCTATTTGATCGAAATTGAAACTATGATTGAATTTACTATTGTGTTCATGTATGACATTATTTTTTGATTTTGACATTATTTTTTGATTTTCTATGTTCTTCAATACGTATACAAACACTCCTTTTCGTTTGGCCTACATATTGCGGCTTATATACAACATTCTTTTCCAACAGTTTTTCTTTTTTATCTTTTCCTTTAATTATGATATTACACATCCGATTGTGTATTTTTGGCACAGTTGTAATATATTTTTCTTTTAAAGAATGTTCCATCTATTCGTAAAACCCTTTAACATAGGGTAAAGCGACAATGGTTCGGAAATTTGAGTCATTATTGCAACGTTGATACTGTGCAGTCGAATTTATTTTTTCAATCCTTTTTTTATATATCTATTGGTAAAGTTGACAGGATAATTATTGTCAGCTAGTAATCTTTTTACAATGTTGATGTTTTTCTTATGAAAACATGTATCTGAGAACCTAATAGCTTTGTCAATAAGATTGTATACCATGGAGATTTTTTGAGATTCAGGATGTTGTGAATTATAATTCAAAAATCTACCAGAAAAGGTGGGCTTCGTGTACCAATCAGTCATTATTTTTTCTGTATTATTTACCAACAGAACGTCTAAGAAACTTAAATGTATAAATTGTAAACGGCTATTGTAACGGCACTTAATATTAAATATATTAAGTGTTTCATTAATCTTTGTTTTCGGAATGCATGTAATAATATCATCTACATAACGGTAAAAAAATATGGGTTTAAATGGAAGTTTTGAGATGCAATTCGTCTCGAGATCATCCATGACTAAATCAGCGAATAATCCCGAGATCGGAGAGCCCATTGGTGTGCCAAAACGTTGTTTATAAAATTTATTGTTAAATTGAAAGAATGTGTTCTCCATAAGTAATTCACAAGCGTCTAAGATCTCATCGATTGGAATGTCAGATCTCCTAGCTATTCGCGCATATCTCTTTTCAGTACTACTTTTTACTAACGATTTGTCAATATTAGTATATAGCGATTTTACGTCTAGGCTTACAGTACAATAGTCCGCCGGAACACTTATATGTTTTAATTTCTCAATTAGGTCATCTCAAAAAATCGCCGTGGTATACAATCTTATTGACAAAGCTATTAAGTTGTCAGATATATGTTTTCATAAGAAAAGCATCAACATTGTAAAAACATTACTAGCTGACAATAATTATCCTGTCAACTTTACCAACAGATATATAAAAAACGGATTGAAAAAATAAATTCGACTGCACAGTATCAACGTTGCAATATTGACACAAATTTCCGAAACATTGTCGCTTTACCTTATGTTAAAGGGTTTTACGAATAGATAGAACATTCTTTAAAAGAAAAATATATTACAACTGTGCCAAAAATACACAATTGGATATGTAATATCATAATTAAAGGAAAAGATAAAAAAGAAAAACAGTTTGTATACGTATTGAGGAACATATAAAATCAAAAAATAATGGCATGCATGAATACAATAGTAAATTCAATTATAGTTTCAATTTCGATAAAATAGATATAAAGGATAAAGAAAGTAATTAGAACAAAAGGCTAGTTTCAGAAATGTTACATATTCAAATGCAAGACAATGTTATAAATAAAATGGAAGACACACAAAAACTCAATAACGTGTACACACACTTATTACACCGTTTGAAAAACAAAACGGATTATAGGCTACTCTAGAACTTGTACATATGCGGCAGAGCGACTAGTGTGACGTCACTCGTAAACAGACCACTCGAAAAATCAGCGAGACTCCTCGTTGATATTGCGATAAGGCGCTCGTATATACACACATACAAGCGCCTAGCGCAGAGCCATGCGTGCACATATACATGCATACGCACGGCAAAGCGAGGATCGAGGCGGCAGGAGCCGCACGCGAAACCGCTTAAGGGGAAGGGAAAATGTATTAGGAGAGAGAGAGTAGGCATCGATACCTGCTTCAGCGCGCATATAGAACGCGAAGGAAAGAGAGAGAAACAAAGAGCCGCGACAGCGCTAATGAAGACGCCGTCGCGCAAGGAAGAGGAGTCGGGAGTTTTTGGACTACGCGTGCCGAAAACTATGCGAGCGCGATGGCGCTCGAGAGATTCCTATCTCGGCCCTAGACGAGAGCACACGCACTTGATCGCGACTGCAACGACGTCATCAATCGCCCGGGAGGCCTAACGCTGCCGCGGGGCTTAACACCTTGCCACCGCCAGCCTTGCCTCCCAGGATCGTCCCACAACCGAACACTCCGAGGACGAAGGATCTGGCTGCGCTGCCCGACCATCCGTCTAGCCCAACTCCAGGCGCCTACGCACCAGGTCCCCGACCGTCGAGGAGAGGACGGCCAACCCGGAGACAACCAACCAGGAGCCCGGCAACAATGGACAGTACCTGTAAGTGTCGGCTGCGAGCCTCTGTCTCTCTCTCTCTCTCTCTCTCTCTCTCTCTCTTTCTCTCTTTCTCTCTTGCGAAACCCCGGGTCCATTGTGCCCGTAGCGCGACCATAGAGCAGGATTAGTCCGGGTATGCGCGAGCTCAGCCGAGCCCCAACACATCGCCGAGCTCGATCCTCGCCTCGTCGAGCCCATTCGGAGAAGCGCGAACACACAGCGCGAGCGTGCGCTCATATATCATTATTAGCAGAATAAACTCACGAGCAAGTGCGCTCTGCTTGCTCGCTTTTTAATAACGCGAGAAAATCATTTGCATGATCCCATTCGCGTTAGCACCTTCTGCACCCAGTACCTAGCATCCCCGGATCCCCCCAGCTCGCCGAGGAGAACCTGAGCAGCCGAGCGAAGCCAGGAGGCCGGGTAAGGTTTCTGTGCACTAAGCCCCTTTCGCGTTGCCGGTCGCGCTGCTAGGAGCGACCACGAAGGCCAGCAAGAGATCACGTCACAATGTAAAAGCGCTGGTAACACCTATTGTTTCCTTATTATCGAAACTGTAGTTAAGGAAACCAGAACAATAACAGTGTCCGTCTCCTAGCTTCTCGCTCCTCCTTCCCCCGCCTGATATTGGCTGGAGAAGAGAACATCCGATTCTATCGGCTGTTGTGCTCCTCTACACGTAAGTCGTTGTTATTCACTTATTGTAAAAAAACTTTTATTGTGCTTATTGATTTATTCAAATAAATATTAACAGTGTTCACCGAAACGTTGAAAAAAAAGGGAAAATGGTTTAAGATTCATTTTTACCTTTTTCCCGACACTTGCCTCGGAGAGATCGATAGATTCTTTTTAAAATATTAAACAACCACCGAGGGATAAAGCCTTGGAATATTGTGTCACACACATATTCAGACATAAATCAAGATGAATCTCATGAAAAAAGAATATCACTAGCCAGCCAACGAATTGAAAAACGTGAATAAAAAGTATTACGTATTTAACTCAGGAGATAAAGTACTAATTAAGGCATTAAGTGTAACGGACTCTGAAAAAGGAAAAATTGCGAAATTTCTTGACTATACGAATGACCATACGAAGTGGAATATAACATAGCGATAGACACATATCAAATTATCGATATAAATACAAGGCAAAAAAGGGGAAAGTTCCATTTGAACAATTTAAAACAATATTACACAACTATAAAGTAAATATATGTACAAATGATTATATTCAGCCCATATACATGCAACATAAAAATTCGTGGAATCCGAACAATCGGATTAGACCACAGATTTCGGAGAACGAATAGACAATAGATAAGGCACTGGATAGCCCAAAACCAATAAATAGGAAAATTCGAGCACACTTTTCATCAGTACAGTTCAATAAGGTGAATCAAGCAGATACTTAGTGAACATGAAGAAGTGCGCGTCAACCCTGACAGGCGGCAACGGGGTCTGCGACCAGGGCACCCTGGTCACAGAAGAATTGCTAGCAGCAGGTCGGATGGCGTGCTGGATGGATAGATATATCTGCGATAACATTTAGTAACCCGGGCAGGTACCAAATTACACAAGGGAAATCGACGCCAAGATGAGCTACCCAAACACCAAGGAAGCCCACGCGCGCCACCCAGTCGCGAGCAAACTGGGCAAACAACATCTTGCCACCAACACCGCCATCAACAACGACAACCCGCACCCACAACGTACACCAATACATGCCAGTAACCCATGAAAAAAGGGGACTGATAAAATATATATACAACTATTTAGAAAAGAATTATCGATAGTGGTCGATAACATACTGACTCAGCTATAGGAGGTACAGACAACGGGCTAGGAGCAGTGACACGGAACAACACTAGGATGCACTAAGAGAAGAAACTAGACCAAGTCCGAGTATAAGAGAGTGAGCACGAGTCGGCAGGAGGCACTTCTAGCTGGCGAGGGCTAGAGGACAGCTTGGGCTATGTTCGTCTAGCTTCTCTAACGCTGCCGTATGTGGTAACATATGAGCGCCCGCTCTTGCTCGCGCGCTGCAGCGTTTCACAATCCCCCCATGTAACGCGACCAGCTAGTATTAATAAATCCATGATCTTTATTAAATTAGATATTATTGCATTTCTGACCCCCTCTCTTGGTTTCAGGGTGGTTGGTTTGTACCCCTCTCTTTCAGCTTGGGCTACTCACTCGACCATGAGATACGCCGCAGGTAAACGGTCTTGACCCCTCTCTTTCAGCTAAGGCTCTAGCCTCAGTCACTTTGCTTAACAGATAAGGTTATGCGAAGGGTACGTGCAAGTCCCTGTATCCGAGGCTGCGTGCGTATGCTAAGGTTGCGTGGGAGTGCAGGGAAATATACCCCAAACTCCATCCGACCTAGCAGCCCCCCGCCTCTTCCCTCAGGAAGAGAGTAGGCGTAGGGAGTCACCCAAGTGGGGGATACTATATAACCCTCCACTTACGGTGGGCGAGTAATCCCAGTGCACCACCAGTCCCTCCACTAACCTCTCTCCCCAACTAACTCGACCGACTAACCTCTACGTGAGGCAAGAACGTCACAGCGTATAACATTTTGATTCAAAGCCCAGAAGGGCAACTACAATTACAATATTGTGCCTTTGAGCAAAATAAGGAGAATAGAAGTAAGCTTCTGGATAAAAAGGGATGGTTGTATTTTACTACGTCAACAGTAGCCAAAGTGATTATTCTGCATGAGATTGAACGAGCTCAATCTTAGAGGTATTCAATTTTTTTTCTGTTATACTTTTTGTGCTTACAAGTGTACCAGGATCTGAGAACGATACATAATATTATTCATTTGCAGTATAAGTCCAGACAGATTTCTCGCTTTAGCAGAAAGCAGAAAAACTGTTTCCAGGTCTACTAAAAGAAGGATTTTATACAAAATCCACATCAGAACGTTCTGCTCGAGGAGTTTTGCAGAGGCAATACGAGTTCCTTCAAAAGAAAGCAACTACTGTACATCTTATAAAAACTACACGTCCAACATGAAGAAAGCAGTGTGAAGGTATAAATAGAAAAATTTATGATTATTGACTAATTATTACTAATTACTTATGTCGTCTTCTGCATAGAACAAGACTATTCTGTAGGTTTTGAGGAGTTACGGCAAGTCGTACCTGTCATTGATAAACAATATAAAACCAAGTGGTAAACTACAGCTGCACATGAGCAACAAAACTTCTTACAACAAAATAATGAAATAAAAATTTTTGAAACATTTCCAAATCTGACAAGCCCTTCGGGATGTATCTTACTATGAATTTTATATTTCATATTCATTATTAACATTTTAGAATTTTGAAACATAATTTGTAGTATACAAATCAATTTTTGTTTTGTTTTATGTTCAAGAAGATTTTCATATATTTTTTTCAAACTCACATGATTTATTTGAAAAAAAAACTTGTAAAAATTGTAAAACTGGCTCAATCGAAAAAAAGACCTCTAATAAAAAGCATCTTGGTATCGAATGCAGATTGTTCAAAAGAAGGTAAGAATTTAGTGATTCAAATGAAAATTATCTCTGCGAACAACTAAATTTAAAATCTAGGTAGACGATGGCCATTGGTTGGCTGAAATACATTTATTTTTATATAAAGTAAAAATGAGGTATTCGATGGGCATTGAACAATGTATTCAGTAACCACAAAAGAATAGTTTTGTCTTAAATAATAATCTATTAACAAATTTAACTGTTAATTATTTTTTCAGATAAAATTCCAATCTTTCCATTGAAATTGTTAACATATCTCTTCAAAAAAATTGTCAAGCAAAGGGTTAAATCGTTAACACACAAAAATTGGTATTCGGAGAAGGAAGAAACCGAAAAAACTTTTTTATTATATATCAATGTAAGAATACACTATTATTTTTCATCTAAAACTATTTAAAATTAATGTCATTAATTAAGAATTGTATTTCAGGATAGTCAATGATTCAGTCTTCTTTTGGAAGGCGAGCAAATACGAATAAAACAACTGCATATTGACCATAAATTGATTGTGTGGCCAAATTAGACAGATAATATATTAATACCTTTTTTGCAAAATGAAATAAAAATAAAAGTTCAGGACGTAGAATCTAGCAGTGAAATGCAATTTATTTTAGAAGAAACGGTAGGTCTTTTCGGCAATTATTCTTCGGAATATAAAAGATTTCAAGTATACGAACAAAATAGTTTTTGCATACCGCCTGAAATGATTGAAATAGGTCAAAATAACGTATTTCAGAATATACAAGGTACTGTAGATGTACTAGAAAAACCTATTTAATCAATTCTCGTACCATTAAAAAGAACACTAGAAACTTTTTTTTCGATTCCGGGAATGCTTTCGGATACGATAAAAAACGTCGATAGTCTTGTTGGAAAAAATGACGGCTTATATAATATTATTCTATAGTAGTATTATACACTAATAAAATTATATTTCCATTGTTATTGTATTTCGATGAATTCGAATGTGGCAATCCGTTAGCAAGTCATACTGGGGAGGAATAATTAGGAGGCATATACGTGTCGGTCGCCTACTTACCTCCGCAATTAATCGCTAAATCAGAAAATATCTTTCTGGTATCATTGGTACATGCCAAACATCTGAAATCTTTTGGAGATGAGACAATTTTTAAAAGAACGATCGATCATATTAATTATTTATCAAAAACCGGAATTTCGGTTAATGCTAATGGACAAAATCATACCATATATTTTGAATTCCCATTAGTTGTAGGAAACAATTTAGAAACAAATACGATTTGCAGGTTCAGCAAATCTTTTCAAGTCAATTTCTATTGTCGAATTTGTCACTGCTCGAAAGAGACATGTGAAAATTTGTGCTATTCAGATGAAACAGCGTTAAGGGCAAGGCAAAATTATGAAATTGACGTTTTCATAAGAAATCCATCAACTATGGGTATTCAGGAAATTTGTATTTTTAACAAAATGAATAAATTTCACTTTACAAAAAATCCTTATTGCGACATAATGCACGTCGTGCAAGAAGGGATAGGCTCTTATATGATTGAAAAAGTCCTAACTGCATTGATGAATTGCAACATGATATCGCTTGAGGTAGTGAATAATAGGATCGAAAGTTTTCTTTATAATTAGATTGAAATAAAGAACAAATCCAGGCCATTATATTGTTCTCTTGGCACAAGCGATAAAAGTAAAATTAAAATCAAGCAATCGGCTGCAGAACTATTGTGTTAAGTCGATACGTAGGACTAATGATAGGCGATTTAATAGTTTAGATAATGCATATTGGAAATTATACCGGTATTACCGAAAAATAACAGAAATTTTAATGAGACCAGTTATATATAAAGGTGAATTAATTGTATTAAAAGAATTAATCCAAAAATATAATGTATTATACATAAAACTTTTTGGAAAACTGAAGCCAAAGATGCACATCTGATTGCATTATGACTATATCATTAAGTTGAATGGTCCTCCAGTACATTATTCTTCAATGAAGTTTGAGCGTGCACACAAAGGAAAAAAACAAGTGGCGTTAAGAACAACTTCGAGTTAATCAACAAGAAACAACTTCGATTAATTTACCTTTAACTATATCTATACGCAATCAATTACAATTTTGCAATTACATTGAAAATAAAATTACCAATAAAACCGTTTTCCTTTCAGAAATACTGCATTCTTCTGGTTTCAATGAATTCTTTCATGCGTACGAATGGAATGGAATCTTCCATGCGTGGGTGCATGGAAATACTGTAGGCAGTTGGGGCCATGCAACGTTCCGCCGCGCTGCTTGTAGATATTGCGGCAGCGCTTGGAATTACTACAGGCTGCGAAACCAAGCAGTGTTCCATGGACTGCAGGCCTGTATAGACTCCCTGATTTTTCTCTCCGTGAATCTCATAAGACGTGATAGCGATCATGTCGCCCGCCAATGCTATCATAGCTATGATGGACCGCCATGCTGTGACTATGGTCATCATTGTTCGCTGTGTAACGCTACACGGGTCCCGGCCCCCACCACATTTCTCGGAAAACTGGCACGCTTATATGTTACATACACGCTCCATATAATCCACAACAGTTTCGTTTGATAACAAAAATTTAAACGAAATAACCTAGAGTAAGAATGATTACGCAACTATAGAGTTCTTTTATCTTACAATAGTTGCACGTAGTTCACATACAATCGTAGATAGCCCAAACGTCGCGCAGCATGAGCGAACGCTAAGCTACTCGCAGAATACCCTTGCCGCAGATAGTACTATACTGTGTAGTCTAGTAGGGTGTGGAGAGTTTAGAGGGTATCTGACGACCCCCAACAAGTGCGCTTCGACGTCTCGGAGAAGCCTCACGCTTTGGCGGTGCACAAGAAGGGGTTTCCGTTGGCTGCACTTGTCCTGAAGCGAGTCATGTCGACTACGTGACGTGGAGATCGTTGCCACAAACACTCACTAGTATTTTTATGAATTACACACATGATCAGTAGGCACATACGCCGACACATATCGTACGTGGACCCGGGAGCTAAACAATTTTGAGCGCATATACAACTTGGCTATACTGTATATGTGTGTACTGTGAGCTTGAACGTCAGCAAGCCGACCCTAGACGCATGAAAGCGAGCCTACCTATTTGAACTTTATGAGTGTCATTTAAAAGTATGGAGAATATGTGCACCGTACAGCGTGCGACGAACTGACGGTATGCATTCTCCACCTTTCCCCGCTCATTTATTCTGGCTATGTAAATATAAACATACATACACATTATAACGCAATTTCTCATCGTTCAGACCCGTTACCTTGTCGGTCTCATTGCCACGGAATCTCCCGTCTATTCTCGGTAGGCGCCAGATGTAGCACGCATGCATCAGAATCTTGCGATTTCTTTATACAAGACTCAGAAAGAGCGAGGCGGATTTTTACTAAGGGAGAAGCTGTTATTCCAGCTTGCTCAGCCCGAATACAGGTAGGAGAATGGGCGGTTTGGAAATATTAAATAGCAATGAAGAGGCAACTGTCTTCTCTAGAATAATCTTTGTGACGGATTTATTGATCTTCTCGAGGCAGTGGATAAGGAAGGTGAAATAATTTAAATCATCCTTCCTTTTTTAGACGTTTCCTCGAACATTGTCGCCCTCATTAGGAGACTGTCAATATTTATTGATAAAAAAACACATTAAACGATATAAAATAATATTAGATATAAGACAATTTTTCGTGAGACTTACATTAAGCAGTTGTGTACTGTCTACAATTTGAAAATCCTTTCCTAGGCTGATTACGGATCGAAGATGAGGAGGCGATTGACAACAATATTGTTATTGTGACTTAATCGACTACTGTTACGGAAGTAAGGAAGGATATGTTAGTCCACGCTATTATATTGCGAAAATGATCGCAGACGTTCAAGCGATTTGTATAGAAAAGACGTCAAGCGAGATTTGTATATATCAATAGATTACTTAGGTCAATCGTTCATTTCTCGAACTACCCTGATCTCAAGGCGATTGTTTAAGCTACGTCGGTACTTAACATCACCCGCGTTCGACAACTTACGGCGATCTTTGCTCCCTAATAAAATTCAATGCCAAACGAGTCCGCTTGACTCGTCGACCACTCTAAATTTCAAAAATTCTCCCCCTTTTCAATACTCTTCCCGAATGACGCAAGATAGCTCTACAAGATTTCTTGACAATAACAACTCACATGGGTTTATCCAAGTACAAAAGAATTCTCGAAGGAATATCAATAGCACTGAGCGAATTCATGGCGATTATGGTATAATGTCTCGAAAGTATTACTAGTACGATAGCATATAAAGATCATATTTACGTGACTGTCAAAACAGATGCGGAACACTTTGAAAATTAAAGACAAGTTTATGAAAGCTTATCGGAATGCGGATTGCGCTTAAGGGGTTATGCCTGAGTTAAACCTGAAAAAAACAAATTATTAGTTATTAGGCAAAAAAAATTATTTATAAGTAATATTAAAAAAATTATTTTTCCTACTTAAAGTATACATATTAATTGTAATTTTACATATTTTTAAACAATTATATATCTATATTTACTATACAAACAATTCCATGTGTGAAGTATTAAATTTGATCAGATTTTTCCCTTTGCCGTATGAATTCTCAGCATCCGGGTGATGAATATAGACCAAACTGGATGGACAATCTTCTAAATGTCTTTCTCCTCAGCTTGAAAGGAAGGGATTACTGAAAAATAAAAATTTTAAATATTGAGAAACACATAAGGTCATAATATTCATAATTATAGTGAATTATGCATATGTTCACATGCGTAACATTCTTTAAACTTACTTTAGCCAATTTCCCTCCGTTCAAGCAGTGACGAAGGATTCCCTGAAGCTCTCCAAAAAATTTCAGCTTGATTGGGCTGATGGTTCCTGAGAAATCCTGCGGCAAGTGATCTAAAATCATAAAAATTCAAAACATGAGAAAAATGCATTTAAAGTTTATGCAAGACACTTATGTATACTTATCGAGTAGTACTTACATCAACTGCTTGGCATATTTCTTTTATATTTTAACATAAAATACCTATGTATTATGGGATTTATCAAGACCCGGGTGCTGTACATGTTGATGTACCAGTATCAAAAGCTGAAATTGAAATTTAATTTTTTGATACGCATTCACAATCAACATATTTTACATGAATATAATTTTTGTAATTGCTTACCCATATTTTAACAGGATTGTTAACAATTACAGTAGATTTTGAGCTGCTTTGAGACTATCTAACACACAGGCGTGCACATGATATTCATAGTCCGTATACCTAAAAATAAAGAATACACTCACAAAGAACCAATTCTTCACAAATAATATGTTATTTATAGTCCAAACACTTATCTAAATTTGAAGATTAGTAGACTCAGAAGTTACCATAACAGCACAACATCCAGCTTGCACTAAACTACAGACAGCAGACGAAACAGCTGATGTCTGAATGCAAACTTGACTAGGTCGGTAAAATAGAGATTTCCCTTTCCATACGCTGTAAGGTGCCATGTTTTCAGCCGGTAATTTAAATTTGCACGTATGTTTTTTTATCCCTTTATAAGTTTGATTAAAAAATTACAAGACTAGATTTAAATTCTAAATTTATTTTATTTTGAACATTTAAAATAAAAATAAAATCTACGATTTTATAAAAATTAGTTATTTACAGTTTGTAATGATTCAGTAAATAATATGTGTATTTTTTTTAATAAAATTGCATTTCCAATAGGAGTTTGTAAACGCATTTAATTTTACATTTTCTATGAAAAGGCAATTGTTTTGTATAATCAAAAGTGCTATAAGACAAAACATCAATAATACGCAATTTTGAAAAATTATATTTTTTTAGTATTTGGCCTATAACTTTGTAGCGAAATTTTTTCGGGCAAAAAGGACTTCAGCAGCTTATTCTACAGTAAATTTGCCTTAAAAAAATCAAATAAAAAATTTTTTGATTTTTTTGAATTTTAACTCAGGCATAACCCAACCCCTTAACACTGACCCGCGTAAAAATATAAAGCATTGGCAAGATATTGCCAATGCATTGGAAATTTCAATTCCCAATGTATTGCAAATACACTGGAGCAACAATATTCAATGTATTGGCAAAAGCTCGGCAAAACTACATTTATAAAATTGAACTATTGGAACTGTATGGCCAAGACATTGGACACGTCCAATCGCGAATGTATTGGAAACACATTACCAATGTGTTTGCGATACATTGACACATGTTTTTCAGCTGTTACATCCTACCTACACTCTCACCTCATAGGTAGAACAGTATTTGTATAGATTTTGTTTAGATTATGAGGGTCAAGTCGCTAGATTATTAGACTCGTTTTCCCGTAGCAATATGTTACGATTATGTATTTTATCCGACTTACCTTTGTTTTTCTTCTTCTGCTGTCTTTATATCGCTGACTCTGCAGTCCTCGTCTTCTTCTTTCTGCTATATTGTGGATTGGGAGGAATGGTGGGCTTCCGTAATGATGCACTCGTTTTGCGTTTAGTAAATAATGTATTTGTTTTCTCAAATTCACAAGATGAATACTTTGTAGTACTCTGTAAAAATCTCCGCACATTTACGAACCGCTAGGTACGGAGTTCGGACTTAAACACGAGACTAATTAATATGAGGCCAATTCGACTCTTTTAAAGCCTGAATATGATGACCAATTCTTAAAATATAACGCTTAATAATCATTTTAAAGAGTATATCGATTGCCGAATAAGTAACACTGCTAACTTGTGTTAAAAAATCACAGCTCGCATTGAAAATTTAATGTTTCGAAATTTAGATCCTAATTCTCTTCGTGTTTTGAATTTTGCAAAACTAGTATTTTAATTTACAATTAATAGATTTAAAAATAAATAAATAAATAACGTCGTAGGACGTTACAACTCGAGGTCCAAGATATTGCAATGAAATTGCAATAAAATTGATAATTTTCAAAATTCAAAATTTACAATCGCTTATAAGTACAAAAAGTCCAAATATTATATAATACATTATGTACGTAACATATTTCCAACCTATTTTTAGGTTATTATAAATGAATAATTACAAATACCTATTTTAAAGTAACCGTACGCATATTAAAATGTAAAAGTTAGTATAACATTTAAAAGAAATGTTGCAACTCTCATTTAAAACAGTTATAAAATGAAATAAATAATATATTACATCCTTAAATGAAATTCCCTCGGAGTCCTAGATAATGCAATAAAATTACAATTACATTACAGAAAATAACTAAGTATAATTGGCTTTAAATAGTTAACATAAACATGTGTAAATAAAGATTAAAATCTCAGATTTCTACAAATTCTTTACAATTTAATAAGTTCACTAGCAAAGATCGCTCGCTTCGCTCGCGATACTTAGTACGCTTTATTGTAAATAATGAATGATAAATTTTTATTTAAAAAAGTAATTACCTTAACGTTTATTTATTAAAAAAATGGTTGAAAAATTTGAAAATATAAAAAATTTAACTAACTTATAAATAAATAAGAAGTTTTATCGAATTTTATTATATATATATATATGATTACAAAGTGTTTTGTTTAGCTATTTGTTTAGGGGCTTACATATTAAATTATATTGTAGAATGGTAAATGGTCGGAATTGTATTCATAATTATTGGGAGGCTTCTATGGCCCAAATAAAACTTTTGATTTTAGTCTGGATCGCCAACTAAACAATTATAATTCTGTATATGCGTATTGTATAGTATTAGTATTTCTCAAAAATAATTTTATTTATATATTATATCGTACTTGAGTATAATAGAAAATTGTCATACCTTGTATTAGGGTTTTGGGTCGTTCAATAATATATGAAAACTTAAAATTTATAAATAATAAATTTTATAAAACACTATTAATTATTTAAATAAAATGTTTTTTAAAATAATTCTTATGATTATTTAAAATTATTTACTCATATAATATATAATATTTCAAAATCACAGAAGCTTGGGATGTGTTGTGGCATGGTTTTGTGGGTTTGAAAAATATATAAGAAATTATAATTTTTATAAATTAATAATTTAACTAGTAATAAATTTTTTACCATTTTCTAAAAAAATACGTTGAAATTTTTAAATTAATTTTTAAAAAAAGAAAAGAAGTTGACCTTTTTCATGATTTTGCTTTCTTATTGAGCTAAAAAATGCTGAAAATGTCAACGTACGTACGCTGATTTTCGAAATTTTCAGTCATCTACAAGAGCCCATATCTCAAAAACTAATTGGGTTAGGTCAACTTTTTTTAACATGATTCGAAGTGCATTGATAAAAGCAATGTACCCATTTTCTCAAAATACGTTTTTACCGTATAGTTTTGCCAGGATCGAGGATTCTTTACAGGTGTGATTTTTACGATTTTATTCTCTCAATATAATGTAGATGTAATATGGTGAATTTGCACAATATTTTATGGCCTTTCCAAATTTGTGCGGAAAGTTACCCTCATATACTATAATTTTTACCAGTAATGGGCCTGTTCTGCTAAATGCTACGTATGTACGTACGTATTCATGAGGTAAATATTAATAAAATCATATTGCAAAATTTTTTTACTTTCATTGACAGAAGAATTGATTCTTTGTTAAGTATTTATTATTTTTAGTTTTAGAAAATTTAAGCTTTTCTTAAGAAGTTAAATAGAAATCATAATGACCAGGTAATTATTAATTTATTTTTATTCATCAAATTTTCTTAAGCAAAAATATTTTAAGGTATTTAAAACAGTATAGGAAGTGTTCTTTAAATTAATTTTAAATAAAAATTTGTTAGAATTAGTAATCAAAGTTTACGTTTGTATTTGGGGAATAACTATTATTAAGTCAGCTGTTTACAGTAATGTAGGTTGCGGTTTTGGAAAAAAAGATGAAGATGAACATACAGATCAGTGGACAGTTTATGTGAGGTCTTAGAAGAATGGAAATATATATCAGCTAATATGGAAAAGTACATTTTAAATTACGTAAAAGTTGAAATAATCTAATTAGAACAGTGCAAAATCACTTTATAAGTCAACACGAAACGGATGGAGAAAATTTGAAATAGTTATTAAAATTTATTTTAGTGATGTTAATAAATGACCTATAAGTTATTAATGTAAAGTTAATGATGATTTACTAACATTTTAATATAATGATTGATAATATTTACAGAGATAACAATATATCGTGTTTTGACATTATTTTAGTCTTTATTAGAAGTTCAAGTTGCTAAAAAAATCAAGTTTTAATGTTGTTCTACTAGTTAAGTGTCACTAGGTCAATCTACACATTATATTAAGAGAATAAAATCGTAAAAATCACACCTGTAAAGAATCCCCGATTCTGGTAAAACTGTACGTTAAAAATTTATTGTGAAACAATGGGTGTATTCCTTGCATCAAAGCGCTTCGAATCATGTAAAAAAAAAAGTTGACCTAACCCAATTAGTTTTTGAGAAATGGGCTTTTGAATATGACCTAAAATTTCGAAAATCAGCGTATGTACTTACGTACGTGCTTGGAAAGTGTGTTTTTTTTCTATGAAAAGAATAAAAAATTATAAATATGGTTCGATGAAATTAAATGTTTTTTATTGCGCTATACATTCGTAAAAAATTTTTTTCAAAATCTCAAAATTGATCCATTTCATCGACAAAAAACGGACGCGAGTTATTCGATTTTTCATATAATGTTATACGATACTCGTGGGATCTGTGTTTTTTTTTAATAAAATAATTAAATAATTCCAAATATGAATTACTGAAATCGAATGTTTTCAACTCAGCTATACAATGGAGACGAGATCTTCGATTTTCATAAAAAACGGAAGCGAGATATTTGATTTTTCAAAATTATTTTATATTTTGTTGTAAATATTTACAATAAAATATAAACTTTACTATAGACCTTAAGCCAGAATATTAATCAGTTTTTGTAAGTAGAGTTTGATTCATGTATGCAGATCAGTACAGACATTTTTATACTTAAAAAACAAATTTTTGTAAAATTAGCAGAACAGGCCCTTCACTGGTAAAAATTAATTATTTTCATGGATTTTTTTTCACACTTTAGGTATATTGGCGCTACCAAGTATTCATCTAGCACAAAAAAATTGTAGATACGGTTGTTCTATGGAGCTTTTTTGAAGCTGAAAAACATTAAGACTGTGTTTTAAGACTTTTTTCAGTGTTTTTCTTTTATGAACTTTAACTCTAAAATTGTTATGTTGTTGTATTTTATGGGTTTTTCATGGTAAAGATGTTATTTGTATAGTCATAAATCAGATGATATGGCGTTTACGGTGGTGTATGGTGTTTCTATGGAGTTTCATTTTGTATGAAATTTTTAATTTTTACTGCGTTTCATATTTTATACATTTTCAAGTTTTAAGTGATTTTATGGGGTACATGGGAGTAGCTTTTCTCATAAATTTATAAAGATAATAAAACTAATATCTGCCTTAAAATAATTTTAGACACATGAGGTCTAGAAATTGAAAAAAAATTGTTTAAAGCTACAGGCTTCAGACGAATGGGACTTTCTTCTGTAAGCTAAAAGGTGATGAAAAATGCCGAGGAAAATGCGAAATATAGAATATGAATATCTTATATTATATTAAAGTGCAAAAGAGATAACAAAAGAGCTTTAATTTAAAAAAAAATATACCAAGTTTCGATGCTCAGATAAAAAATTAAGCCCATTTAAAAAAAAAAGTAAAAATCCAAATAGTCAATTTGTTTTTCCTCCATATGACTCCCCATGTTAAATTTTCATATTCTATATTTCGCATTTTCCTCGGCATTTTTCATCATCTTTAGTATAGAAGTGTCTGTCTGTGTAAGTATAAAAATGTCTGTACTGATCTGCATACATGAATCAAACTCTACTTACAAAAACTGATTAATATTCTGGCTTAAGGCCTATAGTAAAGTTTACATTTTATTGTAAATATTTACAACAAAATATAAAATAATTTTGAAAAATCAAATATCTCGCTTCCGTTTTTTATGAAAATCGAAGATCTCGTCTCCATTGTATAGCTGAGTTGAAAACATTCGATTTCAGTAATTCATATTTGGAATTATTTAATTATTGTATTAATAAAAAACACAGATCCCACGAGTATCGTATAACATTATATGAAAAATCGAAAAATTCGCGTCCGTTTTTTATCGATGAAATGGATCAATTTTGAGATTTTGAAAAATTTTTTTTACGAATGTATAGCGCAATAAAAAACATTTAATTTCATCGAACCATATTTGTAATTTTTTGTTCCTTTCATCGAAAAAAAAAACACACTTTCCAAGCACGTACGTACGTAGGATGATTTTCGAAATTTTAGGTCATATTCAAATGCCCATATCTCAAAAACTAATTGGGTTAGGTCAACTTTTTTTACATGATTCGAAGCGCATTGATGAAAGGAATGTACCCATTGTCTCAAAATACGTTTTTACCGTATAGTTTTGCCAGGATCGAGGATTCTTTACAGGTGTGATTTTTACGATTTTATTCTCTTAATATAATGTAAATAACTGTTTCTTAATATTTCCTTATAAATCATTTTATGGTTATTTTGTTTTATCCTATTGAAATGTAGTAATTAAATTATAATATCATAGTGTATATTATAAAAATTACCTTTGCTAAAAACATTTAAGTAATTATGTTCTCGATAAATCACCACAATAAAATAAATTTCACAATTTTCTATAAAAAAATATTATTGTAATAATAAATATGTAACAGTTAAAATATATAAATATATTAGTTCTATCTAAAGTAATACTATGATTTTTTATTTCTAATTCATTCAGTTTTTTAGATTTTATCTTTTTAACTCTGTTGCTTATTTAAGGGGTTATGCCTGAGTTGAACCTGTAAAAAAGACATTAATAAATAATAGGCTGAAAAAAATTATTTATTAATAGTATAAAAAAAATCTTTCTCCTTCTTCAAATATAGGTATTAAACATATTTTTAACTATTTTAAAAAAATTATATATCTATACTTACATTGTAAACAATTACATGTATGAATCATTAATTTTCAGCACTTTTTTCCCTTTGCCGCAGGATATCTCAGCATCCAGATGATGAATTGACACCACACAGGATGTAAAATCTTCTGAATATGTTTCTTCACTGCTTGAGCGGAAGACTTTTCTACAAAAAATAAATTTTAAATATTTAGTAACTCATAAGATGATTATATCAGTAATTATAGTGAATATTACATATATTCACATACGCAACATTGACTTTTACCTTGTATTAGTCAATTCTGCTCCGTTCAAGCAGTGAAGAAACATATTAAGAAGATTTTCCATCCTGTCTGGTGTCAATTGATCATCTGGATGCTGAGATATCCTGCGGCAAAGGATCTAAAATCATAAAAATGACAAAACTGAGAAAAATGCATTTAAAGTTTATCAAGATGCTTATGTATACTTATCGGGTATTACTTACATGAACTGCTTAGCATATTTTTCTTATATTTTGGCATAAGATACCTACATATTAAGGCATATATAAAGACCCGAGTGCTGTATATGTAGATATACCAGTATCGAGAGCTGAAATTGAAATATAAATTTTTGATACGCATTCACAGTCAGTATGTTTCACATGAATATAATTGTTGGTATTGCTTACCCATGACTTTCCAGGATTATTAACAATCACAGTAGACTTAGAGCTGGTTGGAGACTATTTATCACACAGGCATCTTGTACACGTGATAATTATAGCCCGTACACCTAAAAATCAAGAATATACTCACAAAGAACAAATTCTTTACAAATCATATGTTGTTTATAGTCCAAACACTTATCTAAATTTGAAGACTAGTAGACTCAGAAGCTATCACAACAGCACAACATCCAGCTTACACTAAACTACAGACAGCAGACGAAACAGCTGATGTCTGACAGTCTGAATGCAAACTCGACTAAGTCGGTAAAACAGTGATTTCCTTTTCCATATGCTGTAAAGTGTCTTTTTTCAGGCGGTAATTTAAATTTGCACGAATATTTTTTTACCCCTTTATAAGTTCGATTAAAAAATTACAAGACTAAATTTAAATCCTAAATTTATTTTATTTTGAAAATTCAAAATAAAAATAAAATCTACGATTTTATAAAAATTAGTTATTTATACAGTATGTAATGATTCAATAAATAATATATTTTTTTTTTAAATAAAATTGCGTTTTCAAAAGGAGTTTGTAAACACATTTAATTTTACATTTTCTATGAAAAAGCAATTGTTTTAAATAATCAAAAGTGCTATAAGACAAAATATCAATAATACGCAATTTTGAAAAATTGTATTTTTTTAGTATTTTGCCTATAACTTTGTAACGGAATTTTTTCGGACAAAAAGGACTTCAGCAGCGTATTCTACATTAAATTTCCCTTTAAAAAATCAAATAAAAAAATTTTTGATTTTTTTGAATTTTAACTCAGGCATAACCCCTTAACTACAATTGGAATTTTCTCACTTTTGATTTTTTAATATATATATATATATATATTTACTACTACAATATATATATATACATGTGTGTGTGTGTATATATATATATATACACACATATATATATATATATTGTAGTAGTAAATTTCTTCTCCGATTCCCACGCAAAAAAATTCTTCTTGCTGTTAATTAGTTTAAAATTATTTTTACAATTATGTACGTTTTGTGATTTTACATTTCTAGATATTCGTCTAAATTTAATAATATTCTTTTGTACACTTTCACCAATTAATGAATTTGAATATTTATTATTTTCAACGTCTATGAACTTTTTATATTTATATTTTAAAAATTTCAGAATAATTAATTTGTATATTAGTTACATTCACAATATTTGAACAGGCAATATTTTGTGTGACTAGAATAACCTGAGAAATATTACTATATTTAATATTGTTTAAAAGTTCATGAGTTACTTCAAATTCATTTAAATTATTATAACATTCAACGTGATGTAGATATACTTTACTTATATTTACTATACATGAATTTAGATCATCTTCAAAAGTTAGCTTTACTCGATAAATACCTGTCTTTTTGTACGAAACTTCATCAGTTGTTTCATTTTCTATTAAATCATTTGCATTATTGACTATTGCATAATTTATTGTTATTTGAGAAAAACTTACATCTTCGATAACATTTATTTCTGCGTGACTAGTAGAAACATTACTTTGTAATTAATGTATTTGCTCCAATTTATTTATTTTATTTCCTTTAGATTCTGTTTCTTCACACTTTAAACAATCTGTATTATCGTCTAATCTTAAAAAGGCGTTATTTTTATTATTTGTATCTTTAATCCAATTTTTCTTGATTTCTTCTATTCTTGTGTTATCTTCTAAGTCATAATCTAATGTATATTTAAGAAGAAGTTTACGTAAAAGTTCAAATTTACAAAACTTAGCCTTATGCCAACTTTCTTGACAGTATTGACAATACAAACTAAGAACTTGACATTCACTTGTTGAATGGTCAGAACAACAACAAATTCTACAAACAATATTAATTTTTTCTAATATATTGTGCAATTATATGACACATGATTAGTTTCATTGCAATACATACATGCCGTCTCGGGACAAAATAACGCTTCATGCCCATAATATTTACATAATTGACAAACCTTCATTTCTTTTATTTATAATTTTTTTTTAATTCAATTCATCTGTGAGCGAATACTTTCTCTATAATACAGTGATCTATTTACATCAATAGAATATGTTTCAAACCCAGCTCCTTTGTTTTGCTGACACACTGCTTTCCGTAGGTCACTCACCACTACTGTGAAATTTGATTTGATTCACACACACTCTTAATATCTTCTTTTTCCCTTGATTTATGCGCTGATTTCCTTCTTGAATACAATTTATTTTTTTCTTCAGTTTATTTCCTTTTATAGTGGATTCGCTGTTTATTTATTTTTTGTTGATCTTCTCCTTTCATTGATAGTTTTCCTACCTTTGCTTCCAAAGGTTAATTATTGATATGTTTATTAATAACTTAACACTTTGATATAGTCTTTTAAAAACTTTAAAAGACTAAATATTTGTTTAGTTTTAATCATGTACGCACATTTACGAACAGCGTGGTACGGAGTTCGGACTTAAGGGGATCAAGAACATTTCAAAATTCTGGAAGCTATGTGTCGATTACTTAAAATTACAGTTTCCTCTGTAACTATTGTTCTTTTAAATTTAGACGAATTTCGTAAACGTAATTGTACATAAAAAAACAAAATTTATCTTCAAGCATGGATAAAAGTTTCAAAATATTAGTTTATTTTAATAATTAGCATAAACGAGTGGTGCCATCTTCTATCTTTCCTTAGCTGAAGGTTTTTTTTGCATTCTCCTACTAGTCCGGGCTGATCAACGCACACCAACAGTAGCAATGCGTGGCAGGCCAATATGTGTTCACCACCTTCTGAGAATACAGCACAGCTTACTATGCAGTGGCTACCTACGCATGTCCCCGACGAAGCGCGCGATGCTGAGAGTATGGACAGAAAAAATTGGGCATCAAAAACTATGGTGAAAAAATGGGTAGTGTTTTCAAAAATTTTATCAGGGTAAAGGGCGATCTCGGAGGCTGAACGTGAACAATTCATAATAATTCAAAATTTGCAAAATAAATACTTTATGAACAGATATGTAATTCTACAGAAAAGGCTTATTTCAGCAGAATTTGAATGATAAAAATCGAATGGTAACTACCTGAGATTATTAGACTAGTTTGATAATCTTCACTTACAGACTGTGAATTGATAACAGTGAAAATGCTCCGATTTTCGTGATTCAAGTTTTGTAACTATAAGTAATCATTACACATGAACTGACATAAGCCAAAAATTACCTTTGTTTAAAAATTGTTTATTTGAAAATTGAGAGTAGAATTTTTTTCTAATGATGTCTTATATGGGTACCCGTACAGAGAGGACTAAGCCTTTTATGACACCAGTGGCAGACCCTTGGCTAGAGCGTTCTAATGAGGGTCACACCTGGTCACACCTAAGGGCACAACCTCTACAAATAAAATTTTTTCTTAAAATTTTTCAATTTTTCAATATTATGAATTTTTGCATAAAATATTATTCGTTTTTAAAATTTACTAATAATAAAAAAACTTGAATCATAAGAATCGGATGATTTCATATTAATTAATTTAGGCTAAGCGCCCTAGCTTTTTTGTGGACTTAAAAGTAGCTCGGCAACGGATACCGCGATTATATAGAGAAAGGGAAGCCCGTATACTTTTGGACACGAACTCTGTGCGGTAACGTTGTTTATTATTAATAATAAAATGCAAAAATGCATTTTTTTCTAGTTTTTTGCTTTTAACTCGTAAAATAAGAGATTAACGTAAAAAAGTAAACAGAGAAAAGTTGTAGCTGATTAAATTGCGAAGAAATTCATATATTGAACGTCTCTATCCGATGAATGGACATGGAGGAAACCTCGGAAAACCGTGGAAAACACCGCAAAATCGACGTTTTTTTAAAAATTGAAAACTCAGCCATTTTTACACTTTTAAGGCTCAAATTTAGAATGAAGGAAGGGCTTTATACCTACTTTCATGTCGCCAAAAAATGGAGCTTTGCGCCAATTACTTTTTGCATAATTGCAAATTGAATTTTTTATGTACGATTTTAGTGCATTTTTGTGTGCGCGAGCACGAGAAATTGGGGAGTCCTACTGGAATTTGGAATACAGCGGTGAAAATTTTATGATTTGAACAACGAAGTGTATATTTTGGATTTGCGAAAAAAAGGTTTTGAATCGATGAAAAACGAACTGAAACGTGAGCGAAAACGGCCGAGCGCGCGGCAGTGATGGCAGAGAAAGTGTATATAGATATACAAGCTCGCTACGACGCCGCGCGCTCGGCCGTTTTCGCTCACGTTTCAGTTCGTTTTTCATCTGTTCAAAACCCTTTTTTCGCAAATCTAAATAACTACACTTTCTTGTTCAAATCACTCCAGTTATTGGGGTCATGAAAGTAGGTATAAAGCCTTTCCTTCATTTCAAATTTTAGCCTTAAAAGTTAAAAAATGGCTGAGTTTTCAATTTTTAAAAAAACGTCGATGTTGTGGTGTTTTCCACGGTTTTCCGAGGTTTCCTCCATGTCCATTCATCGGATAGAGACGCTCAATATATGATTTTTTTCGCAATTTAATCAGCTACAACTTTTCTCTCTTTACTTTTTTACGTTAATCTCTTATTTTACGAGTTAAAAGCAAAAAACTGAAAAAAATGCTTTTTTGCATCTTATTATGAATAATAAACAACGTTCCTGCACAGATTTCGTGTCCAAAAGTATACGGGCTTCTCTTTCTCTATATAATCGCGGTATCCGTTGCCGGGCTACTTTTATGTCCACAAAAAAGCTAGGGCGCTTGGCCTAAATTAATTAATGTGAAATCATCCGATTTTTATGATTCAAGTTTTTTTATTATTAGTAAATTTTAAAAACGAATAATATTTTATGCAAAAATTCATAATATTGAAAAATTGAAAAACAAAACTTTGTTAGTGTAATCATGAAAATCTGAGCACTCACTTTATCAAGTACTTACCAGTCAATTTTTGTCATTCAAATTCGGTTAGCCTTTTCTAGTTTTATAAATCGTTTACATCTATTAAATTTTTTTGTTAGCCAACTTATTTATTCAAATTCGAATTTAATTTCAACGATCTAAATGAACCGTCATAAAAGGGACACTACGGCCTGCGACCCCGGCCTACCCACAGGTCAAGTAGTATAAACTGCCGCGCGGTCTAAGCGTTTGGTACCAGTTGGTGAACACGTGTACCAAGTTGCCGCTATCTTTTACTAAGAGCGTAGTACAGCTTGCAGCGAGGGGCTATGTACACTTATCCCCGGTGAAATGCACGATGCTGAAAGCAGCTGAAAGTGTGGGTAGAAAAAATTTGGCATGAAAATCTATGGTGAAAAAATTCTTGCTCGGGCCGGTCGCGCGTGCTGTTCGAGCTGCATTACCGATCTTCCGGGAAGACTTGAGATATGAAATTCTGCGCCTCCTGTTGCCTGTCAAAGAAATAACATTTTTCCTCTTTCTTACCCTCTTCTTACCCCTCCGAAAGGTAAAGCAGCTCGAACAACACGCGCGAATGGCCCGAGCGAGAATTTTTTCACCATAGATTTTCATGCCAAATTTTTTCTACCCACACTTTCAGCATCATGCATTTCACCGGGGATAAGTGTACATAGCCACTCGCTGCAAGCTGTACTACGCTCTTATTAAAAGGTAGCGGCAACTTGGTAGACGTGTTCACCACCTGGTACCGAACGCTTAGACCGCGCGGCAGTTTATACTACTTGACCTGTGCGTAGGCCAGGATCGCAGGCCGTAGTGTCACTTTTATAACGGTTGATTTAGATCGTTGAAATTAAATTCGAATTTGAATAAATAAGTTGGCTAACAAAAAAATTTAATAGATGTAAACGATTTATAGAACTAGAAAAGGCTAACCGAATTTGAATGACAAAAATCGACTGGTAAGTACTTGATAAAGTGAGTGCTCAGATTTTCATGATTACACTAACAAAGTTTTGTTTTTCAATTTTTCAATATTATGAATTTTTGTATAAAATATTATTCGTTTTTAAAATTTACTAATAATAACAAAACTTGAATCATAAAAATCGGATGATTTCACATTAATTAATTTAGGCCAAGCGCCCTAGCTTTTTTATGGACACAAAAGTAGCCCGGCAACGGATACCGCGATTATATAGAGAAAGGGAAGCCCATATATTTTGGACACGAAATCTGTGCGGGAACGTTGTTTATTATTAGTAATAAGATGCAAAAAAGCATTTTTTTTCAGTTTTTTGCTTTTAACTCGTAAAATAAGAGATTAACGTAAAAAAGTAAAGAGAGAAAAGTTGTAGCTGATTAATGTATTTAGATGAGTGTGTATACACTATCTAATATGATTTTATCCCTCGGTAGTTTGTTATAATTCTTTTGTTGATATTATCGATCTCTCCGAGGCAATGGTTTAGAAAGGGTTTAAAAAATTAAAACTCCTTTCTTTTAAGGAACGACGTTTCGGCGATCATTGTCGCCCTCATCAGGAAACTGTCAAAAAATGTTTTATTACAATAAACATACAGACTTTAAAATGAAACAGAGTATTACATAGAAAAGGCGATAATTTTGAAACTTACATATTGGAGCACATTTGATTTGTGTACATCTCGATAATCCTTTCCTCCGGCTAGTTAACAGCGGAAGAAGAGAGAGACCGAGTGACACAGCTATTATTTATACCGCTTTGTCAGCTACTGTCTCGGAAGTGAGGAAGTAGCCGGCAATCGTCGCTTATATAGTGCGAAAGGTCTTTCGCGCGGTTTGTTTACATATGACGTCACGCATCACCTCATCCAGTACAAATTTGATTTTAAATCTTAAGCTGGTATATTAAATGTGTGTACACGTTATTGAGTTTCTGGGTATCCTCTTTCTTATTGATACCATTATCTTGCAAATGTATATGCATCATTTCCGAGATCAATCTTTTATTTAAATTGTTTTCTTTGTCTTTTATTTTAAATCCTTCAAAATTAAAAGTATGATTGTACTTTTTACTATGCTCGGAAAGGACACTGTCCTTAGATTTTCTGTGTTCTTCAATACGTGTACACACATATCTTTTTGTTTGGCCCACATATGTAGCCGTGCAATCGTTACATCCAAGTTTATAAACAACATTTTTCTCTAGGTGTTTCTCTTTTTTATCCTTTCCTTTCACAATAATATTGCACATATTACTGTGTATTTTTGGAATGGTCGTAATGTTGTTTTTCTTAAATTAATGTCGCACCCACTCATAGAAACCATCGATGTACGGTATGCTAATGTGATTGTTATATGTATTGTTTTTCGCACATTGCTCTGGTTTTTTAATTAGTCTGATTGCAGATAATCGTTTTTTGACGTATTTTTCAACGAAAACAGAGGGGTAATCATTATCGAATAATAGACATTTTACAATATCAATGTTTTACAGTATCAATAAGAAAGAGGATACCCAGAAACTCAATAACGTGTACACACATTTAATATACCACCTGAAGATTTAAAATCAAATTTGTATACATCGAAAGGATGAGGTGATGCGTGACGTCATATGTAAACAAACCGCGCGAAAGACTTTTCGCACTATATAAGCGACGATTGCCGGCTACTTCCTCACTTCCGAGACAGTAGCTGACAAAGCGGTATAAATAATAGCTGTGTCACTCGGTCTCTCTCTTCCCCCGCTGTTAACTAGCCGGGGGAAAGGATTATCGAGATGTACACAAATCAAATGTGCTCCAATATGTAAGTTTCAAAATTATCGCCTTTTCTATGTAATACTCTGTTTCATTTTAAAGTCTGTATGTTTATTGTAATAAAACATTTTTTGACAGTTTCCTGATGAGGGCGACAATGATCGCCGAAACGTCGTTCCTTAAAAGAAAGGAGTTTTAATTTTTTAAACTCTTTCTAAACCATTGCCTCGGAGAGATCGATAATATCAACAAAAGAATTGTAGCTGATTAAATTGCGAAAAAATTCATATATTGAGCGTCTCTATCCGATAAATGGACATGGAGGAAACCTCGGAAAACCGTGGAAAACACCACAACATCGACGTTTTTTTAAAAATTGAAAACTCAGCCATTTTTTAACTTTTAAGGCTAAAATTTGAAATGAAGGAAAGGCTTTATACCTACTTTCATGACCCCAATAACGGGAGTGATTTGAACAAGAAAGTGTAGTTATTTAGATTTGCGAAAAAAGGGTTTTGAACAGATGAAAAACGAACTGAAACGTGAGCGAAAACGGCCGAGCGCGTGGCGTCGTAGTGCGCTTGTATATCTATATACACTTTCTCTGCCACCACTGCAGCGCGCTCGGCCGTTTTCGCTCACGTTTCAGTTCGTTTTTCATCGATTCAAAACCTTTTTTTCGCAAATCCAAAATATACATTTCGTTATTCAAATCATAAAATTTTCAACGCTGTATTCCAAATTCCAGTAGGACTCCCCAATTTCTCGTGCTCGCGCACACAAAAGTGCACTAAAATCGTACATAAAAAATTCATTTTGCAATTATGCAAAAAGTAATTGGCGAAGAGCTCCATTTTTTGGCGACATGAAAGTAGGTATAAAGCCCTTCCTTCATTCTAAATTTGAGCCTTAAAAGTGTAAAAATGGCTGAGTTTTCAATTTTTAAAAAAACGTCGATTTTGCGGTGTTTTCCACGGTTTTCCGGGGTTTCCTCCATGTCCATTCATCGGATAGAGACATTCAATATACGAATTTCTTCGCAATTTAATCAGCTACAACTTTTCTCTCATTACTTTTTTACGTTAATCTCTTATTTTACGAGTTAAAAGCGAAAAACTAAAAAAAATGGATTTTTGCATTTTATTATTAATAATAAACAACGTTCCCGCACAGATTTCGTGTCCAAAAGTATACGGGCTTCCCTTTCTCTATATAATCGCGGTATCCGTTGCCGAGCTACTTTTAAGATCACAAAAAAGCTAGGGTGCTTGGCCTAAATTAATTAATATGAAATCATCCGATTTTTATGATTCAAGTTTTTTTATTATTAGTAAATTTTAAAAACGAATAATATTTTATACAAAAATTCATAATATTGAAAAATTGAAAAATTTTAAGGAAAAATTTTATTTGTAGAGGTTGTGCCCTTAGGTGTGACCAGGTGTGACCCTCATTAGAACGCTCTAGCCAAGGGTCTGCCACTGGTGTCATAAAAGGCTTAGTCCTCTCTGTACGGGTACCCATATAAGACATCATTAGAAAAAAATTCTACTCTCAATTTTCAAATAAACAATTTTTAAACAAAGGTAATTTTTGGCTTACGTCAGTTCATGTGTAATGATTACTTATAGTTATAAAACTTGAATCACGAAAATCGGAGCATTTTCACTGTTATCAATTCACAGTCTGTAAGTGAAGATTATCAAACTAGTCTAATAATCTCAGGTAGTTACCATTCGATTTTTATCATTCAAATTCTGCTGAAATAAGCCTTTTCTGTAGAATTACATATCTGTTCATAAAGTATTTATTTTGCAAATTTTGAATTATTATGAATTGTTCACGTTCAGCCTCCGAGATCGCCCTTTACCCTGATAAAATTTTTGAAAACACTACCCATTTTTTCACCATAGTTTTTGATGCCCAATTTTTTCTGTCCATACTCTCAGCATCGCGCGCTTCGTCGGGGACATGCGTAGGTAGCTACTGCATAGTAAGCTGTGCTGTATTCTCAGAAGGTGGTGAACACATATTGGCCTGCCACGCATTGCTACTGTTGGTGTGCGTTGATCAGCCCGGACTAGTAGGAGAATGCAAAAAAGACCTTCAGCTAAGGAAAGATAGAAGATGGCACCACTCGTTTATGCTAATTATTAAAATAAACTAATATTTTGAAACTTTTATCCATGCTTGAAGATAATTACGTTTACGAAATTCGTCTAACTTTAAAAGAACAATAGTTACAGAGGAAACTGTAATTTTAAGTTATCGACACATAGCTTCGAGATTTTTGAAATGTTCTTGATCCCCTTAAACACGAGACTAATTAAAATGAGGCCAATTCGACTCTTTTAAAACCTGAATATGATGACCAAATCTTAAAGTATAACGCTGAATAATCATTTTAAAGAGTATATCGATTGCCGAATAAGTAACACTGCTAACTTGTGTTACAAAATCACAGCTCGCATTGAAAATTTAATTTTTCGAAATTTACATCCTAATTCTCTTCGTGTTTTGAATGTTGAAGAGCTAGTATTTTAATTTACAATTAATAGATTTAAAAATAAATAAATAACTAACGTCGTAGGACGTTACACAGCATTAGCCTTATCAATACTTTTGCAATATATTGCAGATTTAATTGTGCTTTAATAATTTAAAATTTGAATTTTTAAATTAAGAAAAGAATAACTTGGTCATATTAGGCAAAATATTTTTTTATTCATTTTCTAATATATTTACAGGTTCGCTTAAGTAACTTTGATCGTTATATTTAATGCGGAAGCAAATATTTTTTAAATCTTTAACATCTATAAGTATTTCACAGGATTCAGTATATTTATTGTGACGTGGTTTTTTTGCTCTCTCGGGGAGGCCGTCGAGAGCTCCACAACGTGGTCGCACCCTATTATCGGGCTGCCGGATGAACCGTATTTGAAATTGTAACTTTAAGTTTGATGTGGGCGCCCGGTTCATCAACCGCTTTGCCGACTGCTCAGCGGTACACGGACTGGTATCTCGCGGCCGCGAATTTTTGGGAAGAAGAATAGGCGGGGGGGGGGGGGGCTCGATAAATAAACACACGCACTATATCAGATTGGACGGCCTGGCATTAATAAAATAAATAAGAAATGTTGGAGGGCTCGCGTGCGGGAGGCACGCTCTGGCGGTGATGTCCGGCCGACGCGGGGAACGCGCACTTAGAATAAGGTAAGCGTCTACCTGGCCGTAAATCCGGCTGACTGCTCGTCCTCTCGTTCGGATGATGCCTCGTTCTCTGAAAATCGCGCAGCGCAGAAATACTTCGCGATGCGAACCTCGACAGTTTAATTGCTGAAGGTGTTGACGTGTAAATGCGGAGGGAAAATGCTGTCCTGGGGTGCGTCCGGTTTTACCTGCTGCTCACTGGATACTGGCTGTTCTACCTGTTGTGCGGCCGTTGCGACCGCGGTGTCTCTCTCTGTCTCTTTCTCGCGCACGTGATAGCCTGATATAGCACATTTCTGTCCTAGCGCCCTCTCAACTAATAAGTATCCTCGCGCGCGAAATTCAAAATTCATTAATTCGCCTTGTCTGGCTGTAGCCGTATTCGACTGTACATTTTTCCGCCTGATATTCCTCTTACAATATTTCTCTACAATATTTCGCTCGCGTGCCGCTGTGGACCGAGCCGCAGCCCTCCACTCGTCGCCAATAACGTCCGAGGCTCGTCGCGTGCCTCCACTCTCTACGCTCACCTTAAATATTCTCTGTCTCTGTCTATCTCGCTCTCGCTCGCTCTCATTCTCTTTACAGTGCTAGCCAACATGGCGGCGGTCGCTCGCGCGCGTACGCCTCGTGGCTTCGCTCGCCGTGCTGCGCTCTCAGCCGTCGCCGCTATCTTCGCTCTCGCTCGCTCTCGCGCGGCTTCCCTCTCTCTGCCGCTCTCTCACTGTGGCGCGCGTTGTGCTTCTCTCTCTCGCTGTCTCGTGCGGCGCCGCGCATGCTTCGCGCTGAGCGTGGCTTCTGCTCAGCTGTGTCGTGGCGCTGCTTTTTTCTGCTGCTCCGGCCGTATTTTCTCTCTCTCTCTCGCTCTCATCTCTGCCCGGTTCTCCTGTAAACACCACCGGTTCTTAGTATAGGCTTTTTTCATTAGCACGGCTCCGGTGGTGTCCAGGCGAGCTGGGGCTGACGGCTAACCGTCACATTCCCCCTCCCAAATCTTACCTCCTGGTAAGTTTCTACCAGAGGAAGAAGGGCTCGCCGGGACACCATGTTCCGGAATTGATTAGTTCCCTGTGGAAAGTAGTATGTTAGATAAGTAGGGAGAGAAAGAAAAAAAATTTTGTAATACTCACGACTGTCTTTTTACCACCTGTATAGGTTCTGGCTGTGCTGTCTACGCTCATCCCTTCTTATCCGTCCTCAGCACCTTACGGAGGATCGCGTCTCGGATATCGGCTGGGAGGTTCCGTGTTTCCCGGATGAGCTCCAGGATTTCCCTATCCGTGAGCTCCCGGGACGGGCTTGGCTCCCTCCTTGCCTCCGTAGGTGCTGGTGCCGGAGAGGTTTCCCTCGACCTCTTTGGCGAGGACGGCCCGTCGTCTGGGGTGGTGGTGGCTGTCGCCGGCCCACCTTGCGACGTTGATGGGTGAGGTGTTGCCGCTTCCTCGAAGCTCACCCTTCTCTGGCGGTCTCTCCCCTCTGCCGCTGGTAGTGGGTCGGCTCGGGGTGGGCCTCCTCTGGCTGTGACGGTCGAGGTGGCGCGCGGGCGCGATGCTGACCTCGATCTCTGGCTGTGTCGTCGCTGCAGCTCGCGGTAGCGGTCACTGCAGCGCGGGCAGTCGGCTATGTCGACTCCCTTTCTGCCGCAATTGTTGCAGTAGGGGAGTCGGGGTGATTCCCGACAGTCACCGCTCTGGTGCCCAAACCTCCAGCAGTTAAAACAACTGTAGGGTGGGGGGTCCAGGTCGGCTTCCGTCGGGATCTCCCTGAGGTCGCCGAATCGCAGCCCGGTTCTTTTTACGGGCAACTGCGCCGCCCTTCGCCTCTCCCTGGCTAGCGAGGGCACGTCCGCCGGCGGACCATCCGCCGTTGGGGGGTCCGGGGGGGGGGGGGGTGTCGTCTCGTCGAGCTCGTCGACGCGGCAGCTCAATGGTGGAGAAGACGTCGTCCACGGTGAGCTGTCGCGGTCCTCTCGAGCGCCGGGAGCGGCTGCGGCTTCGTCGGCGGACGTGTCCTCCCTCCTGGGGCACCGGAGTATTGGGCTGGGTGGCCTCCAGGTCCTCCGGCTCCAAGCCCAAGTCCCAGGCGAGCAGGTGGTCCGCCGGCGTCGTGTCGCCCTGTATTGGGACGAACCGGGGCGGCTGCAGGGGTCTTTTAAAGGGCCCTACGGGCGCGCGGGGCTTCTCGTCTGGCTCGCGGGGTCTGGTCTGACCAGTCTGGCTGTGGGAGAGTGAGGGGAGCGGCCCCAGCCTGGCCGATAGGGGTCTGGTTTGGGGTGGCGCCTCCGCTCGTTGCGACGGCCCCACCGCCCCGAGAATGGGCTCTTCGGGTTTTGCGGGTGAAGCTCGGCGCGGTGCGGGGGCGTCTACCCTTCCCCAGCCAGCCATGGCCAGACTGGGAGTGTCTCGCTCTCGCGCCTCGTCTGGCTGTAACTCTGGCTGCGAGGTGGCCGTGCTCGCGGGAGTCGAGAGTGACTCCGGAGCCGGTCTCCTCAGCGGTAAAGACCTTGGCCTTTGGATGGCCCCTGTGGCCGGTGTTAGGATCAACGGTCCTGCACTGGTCCACAGAAAGGACTGCCTGGGCGGGGTCTTCGGGGGAGACTGCCGGTTCTGCCGGTCCTCCATCGGAGGGGTGGTGGCGCCGGTGGGCGTCGTTGGGCGGCCGACTTCCTGGAGCAGTTCCTTTTCTTCGGCCTCGGTGATGCAGCAGTCTATTGGGCTGTCTGCCTGCTGGGGTCGGGGAGGTTCTTCCTCCAGGTGGTCGGTAGCCGCCACCTCTTTGGCGTTGCCGCTGGTCTCCACGGCCGCTCGGGCGTTCGTGAGTCGGAGGTGCGCCGCTCTCGCCATACGCTCTCGCCTTACCTCGACCTCGAATTGCGAGGGAGGCAGGAAGTCGGAGACGTTTTCCGGCTCCTCGTCTCCCCAGCTCCTCTTCTCCGGCTGTTGTTGGTTGTCCATGTCTAAAATTAAATCGATTTTAGTATTTTTCTTTGAGACAGTTGGGGATGGCTTTTCCATGCCCCAGGTACTTACGGAGGATTTGGGAGATCTGGTGTGGCACATGCAGGCACTTACTTGGGATATCGCGGTCGATTGAGGATCAGGTGAGTTAGTTGGGGGTTGCCTAGGGGCTATGTACCTTCGCAGGTCACTCACGTGCACCTTGGCAACTTTACGGCTTTTACCTTCGAGAGGTTCCAAAATATAGACAACGGGGGATTTCTTTTGGGTGATGGTAAAGGGGCCGTCGTATTTCGGGGCCAGTTTAGCGGAGAACTTCTCATTGCCCTTTGACAGGGGATGAGACTTCCTCATTACTAGGTCTCCTACCTGGAATTCTACCACCTTTCTCCCTTTATTGTACCGTTTCCCTTGTTTGTCCCGTTCGTCGTCGATGTGTCTGGCTACCAAGTCTCGTAAGGCGTCTAGTCTTTTCGAGCCCCCCTCCCATTCTGCCCTTAGGCTTTTCACCGGTGTCAGGTGTCGGCCGAAGTTCAGGAATGCGGGTGAGGTTTTCAAGGTAGATTGTCTGGCTGTGTTGATCGCGTGTCTTAGTTCGTGTAGATGTTTATCCCAATGACTATGGTTCGTAGCGTAGGACGAGATCATTGTCTTTAGTGTGCGGTTGCTCCTTTCCACCGGGTTTGCTTGTGGATGATAAGGTGGAGTCGTCACGTGCTTCACCCCATACTGCTCCAATGACTCCGCTAAGTGTTTGTTGATGAACTCTGTTCCGTTGTCGGTTAGCAAATACTCTGGCGTTTCCCATCTGAACAAAATTAAATCCTCCAATGCTCTGGCTATGGTTTTTCCAGTGGCCTGGCGTAACGGGTAGACTTCTATCCAGCGTGAGAAAAGATCCTGGAAGACTACCAAGTACTTATTCTGACTGGAGCTTTTGGGGAATTCCATTACGTCAGCTGCTACCACTGCCCACGGTCTCTCTACCAACCGTTTACCAATTAGTCCTTGAGGAGCTTGCTGTGAGATTTTGTAAGCCTGGCAAGTCTGGCAGCTTTTGATAAATTTGCACACGTCTTGGAATAATCCGGGCCAAAAATACTTTCTAGCAATCCTGTCGTATGTCTTCTCTATGCCTAGATGTCCGGCAGATATTTCCGCGTGTGCGGTAGTCAACACTCGCTCCCGTAATTCTTCTGGCACGACTAACTTCCAGCCTTCGTCTGGATGCGTGATCGGATCGAGCATTGGGTCTTCTTTGTGTCGATACAGCTTATCGTTCTCGATGCGCCACTCTGGGTAATGCGAGGGATTCTGTTCGACGTTGTTCTTCCGTCTTATGTACCATTTGTCTTCTATAGTCGTTGTGGCCGCTACTTCTGGCTCGATCATTCTGGATAAGGCGTCGGGGACGACATGATTTGTGCAGCTTCGATGGACTATGTCGAAGTCCCATTGCTGGATCTCGATTGACCATCTAGCTAGCCGTCCTTTCGGCTCTTTAAGAGACCTGAGCCAGCGTAGTGCACTATGGTCGATGATCACCGTAAAGTGGTATCCTTCTACGTAAGGTCGCAGTTTTTGGATTGACCAGATGAGTGCGAGGCATTCTTTCTCGGTGGTCGTATAGTTTGTTTCAGGAGCTGTTAAAACTCGACTGACATAAACTATAGGATGTTCTCCGTCGTCGAACTCTTGTGTGAGAACGGCTCCAACTGCGTAATTGCTCGCATCGCACTGGATCGTAAAAGGTCTCGTAAAATCTGGTCTGGCTAAAACTGGCGCATTTGTCAAGGATAGTTTCAACTTCTCGAAGGCTTCTTGCTGTTCGTCTCCCCATTTCCAGTTCTTCTGGTCTCGAAGGAGACGAGTAAGAGGCACTTTTATTTCAGACTCGTTTTCTAGGAATCTCGAGTACCACCCGAACATTCCTAGCACTCTACGTAACTCTGTCAAGTCTCTTGGAACTGGACACCTCAAGATTGGTTCGACTTTGGCGGGGTCAGTTCTTAGTCCGTCTCTATCCAGGATGAATCCTAGGTATCTTATCTCTCTCACACAAAACTCGCATTTCTTCGGGTTGATACTTAAGGGGTTATGCCTGAGTTAAACCTGAAAAAAATAAATAATCAGTTAATAGGCAATAAAAAATTATACATAAGTAGTATCATAAAAAATCTTTTTGGTAGTTCAAATATACATATTTATTGTAATTTTGCATATTTTTAGAATATGATATATCTATACTTACTGCTTAAACAATCCCATGTGTGAAGCACTAAATTTCAGTACTTTTTCTCCTATGCCGCATGATTTCTCATCATCCGGGTGATGAATCCAAGCCAAACTGGATGGAATTTCTTCTGAATGTGCCTCTCCTCAACATGAGCGGAAGACTTTTCTGAAAAATACAAATTTTCAATAATTAGTAACAAATAAGTTATAATATAAGTAATTATAGTGAATGTTACGTATGTTTACATACATAACATTCACTTTTAACTTATCTTGGCCAATTTGGCTCCGCTTAGACTGTGAAGAAGGGTTTCCTGGAGCTGTATAAAAAATTTCAGCCTAATTGGAGTTATGGATCCTGAGAAATCCTGCGGTAACTGACCTAAAATCATAAAAATTCAAAATTTGAGAAAACGGCATTTAAAGTTTTACATAACATTTAATTATATAAAATGTACTTACAATTTTTTTCCACACCTGGACCTTTTTTAAATGAATAATAGGGATGTCCTGGTCATCTTTGTACGGTTTGGGCATGATCCAAAAATTGTACTCGTGTCCAGTCCTCTGAAAAAGGCAAAATGAAAAATTAAAATAAAAAGTAATTTTTCTCATTTTCAAACATTTTTATAATTAACCTATAAAAATGTTTTTATTGTTAAAAAATAAGTTTATATACTTACATCTTATGAAAAAAAGAGCAGCACTACCATTGTGTACCAAGATTCATGTTAGAAAAAATCCAGATGAGCCTGATGGTAAGGAAGCAGAAAGCAAGCAGACAGCTCTAATCAGCTGTTTAGCTTGCATTCTGTGACCTACATTCCATTCAGCTACAGACTGCTACAAAGCTGAAGCTGTTTGTGTATGTCAAAAGTGTTTGAATTTAAAATTTAAAAAACAATAAAAAAAGATGAAAAAAAAACATGAAAAAAAATGAGAAGAAAGGAAAAAATTGTGATTTTGTTTCGAGTGTTTTGGAGTGAAATGCATTTATGTTTATATGTGAGGTTGTGTATGGTGTGTGAGTTTTTTTGTGTAATGTGTAGATGCATTCAATATGCTCCAGCTCTGTAGAAGTCTTCATCCTGATGGCTTCTTCTCCTTCTGGCTTGACGTGCTTCTAGGGTGGACTCCAACTCTCGTTTGCTGGACAATTGAAGCCTCTCCTCATCTTGAGTCTTGGCCCAGTTGACTGCAGAGGATCCTGGTGCAAGGCCAAATTTCTTCATGACCTCAAGCATTCCTGCTTTGCCGTCATTGAAGATGGTGACTGCAATATAAACACCAATTTCAAGGACTATCAGACCACTGAAACTGTGCTTGGGGATGAGTTTCCAAATCGAGTGATTGAAACTTTCATTGGAGTTTTGCGTGAAACCTCCAATGCATCTCTCAAGCAAGTCCAGTTTCGTCAAGTCTTGATAAATGGGTTCAATTGCATCCATGACAGCAGCAGGAATGCTATCCCCATGATGAAATTTCTTCAAGTTGTTGTTTGCCTTGGCTTTCTGCCACTTACACCAAGATTTGGATCCCTGTGGACAAAGGTGGTGAGTAGGGTGTTCATCTGTTGATTTTTTATGATGAAATGTTGCCCAGATAGCGTTGGACATTTCCTCAACAGAATTACTATGGCCTCTGATGGCATTGCCATAGTACTTCGTCAACTGATCAATCCTTTGAGCAGTTAGACGGTTTCTTCCACCGATGCCCAAGCCATCTGAGAGCTTCTGTCCAGCCAAGCTTTTCTTCAAGTTTCGGAGTCTCGTTCCCACCCTCTTCTGAACGTGTCCCACACATTCTTTCTTGTTGATGGTAAAATCTTCATAGGGCTTGGCATCGGAAAGTGCCTTGAAGACCCTGGAATCTCCGTCTCCAATGTAATTTCTATATCTGACCCCATGAATGGACTCCGATCTCTTGAACATCTCAACTACACCATCCACTTCCATCTTGCCAGAGCTTCCTTCGTGATTGGCAGAACATTTTCCTTGGTGGGCTTCATACCATTCCTCGTACTCTGTTGTATCCTCTTTTGGGTGCTTTTCACAAGCCAGGCAAAACGATTGCTTTGGAGCAACATCGATCACCTTTCCATTGGCATGGCGTATCAATGTTGAAACACCTTGTAGGGAAGAGTGGCCTCGTTTCCTCCAACTACCATCGCCTGACACTGTTTCGTGGTCATCTTCTTGATCTATACCACTGCAATCTTCCTGCATAGCTGCTCGCATCGACTTCTGAGCTATACTTTTGCTTGCATCGTTCAAGTCTTGATTGATTTTATCAAAATTACTATGGGAGATTGGAGTAGAAAAATCCATTACTCCGCATAAAGTGCTCAAACCAGCATGTCCATGACCAAGACTTCTCATGGCTAGAACTGCTCGTCTGTTCACTTCGTAAGCATTACTCTGTTTCCCTATTTTTCTGCAGGAGTCGATGAAAGCAACTGCATTACATGAAGTACAGGTGATGGATAGTTTGCTACCAAGACCTCGTACATCAAGTTCTGCAAATCTAATGCATCCACCACAAGCTTTACAGGCCAGAAATTGCTGTAATCCTGGCAGAAGCAATGAAATGTCGAAAATTCTATTTTGAACCGCACTAGGTTCTAAATATTTAGATTTTAATTTTTGCCTAGACCTAGACACAGTAATTTCTGGCTGTGTAAATGGTGCTGAAGTACCTGGTAGAGCTTGTGCAGCAGGTCTTGGA
Organism: Philotrypesis tridentata; assembly: GCA_018906965.1. Classification (NCBI taxonomy): domain Eukaryota; kingdom Metazoa; phylum Arthropoda; class Insecta; order Hymenoptera; family Pteromalidae; genus Philotrypesis; species Philotrypesis tridentata. The sequence goes on along the minus strand of JACCIB010000157.1, from coordinate 255,012 downwards.
CTCCGTGCCCTGGATGTTGAAGGTGGATGCGTATCAGGCGCAGGTCCTGAAGTGGTTGCTGTGGCTCGTCCTGGTTGTAAAGATGTTGGTCCTGATCCTGATCCTGATCCTGAAACTTCCTTTTGTTGTTTGCGTTGAAAAACATGAGCTCTTCTCTTTCTTCTTCCAAATCTTCCTTTTTTATCTGATGATCCTGGTACTCTGTGTCTCTTGTCTGGATTCATTTTGAACACCACTTTACACTTTTACCTGTACTTTTTTGCTATCAATATTATAAAATTAATTATTTAATAATATTGAGCAAAGCAGCAAAAAGTATACATTCAAAGCAAGTAGTATTGCTACTGAACTGTATGGTAAATCAGATATCTAGACGAATAACCTTTTCGAACAAGCATCATACCGCCCGGTCGGTAAGCGCGAAATTCAAAATTCGCGATATTCAAAACTTTATTTGTTAGTGAATACTTGTGCCTTTTTGATGTTTTACAAAGCACGATATATAAGCACATGTTTTTTTTTATAAATGTTCAATATAAATAAACAAAAAAGAGTAAATACAAGAATTTTTTAATTTTTTAATTTTTTATTATCAATATCTTTTTAACATTGTTTATTGCAAAATAAATATTTTTATTGTATTTTACATACAAATATCATATATATATCATATATTAGAAGCGTTAAAAGTGCGAAAAAATCATGTTCACTTATATAGCACTAAAAAATAAAAACGCGGAAATTACAGTTTTTTTAAAAAAAAGCTATTTGCATGCTTTCCGTTTTTGGTCCGTAGATTTGAGCCAAATTTTTTTTGGACAAAAGGGACTTCAGCATCGTATTCTACGGACAATTTCCTATAAAAAAAGTCAATAAAAAAAAAATCGATTTTTTTAAGATTCTAACTCAGGCATAACCCCTTAATCCGGCTGAGGTTAGTTTTGTGAGTACATGTCTGACTCGGTGTTTATGTTCTTCGAGCGTGTCGGTTGCAATGACGATGTCGTGGAGGTAGCCAAAGACGTTCGGAGAGTCCTCAGGACCGAATGAAACGTCAACCAGCCTCTGCAGAGTACTGGGAGCGTTGCATAACCCAAAAGGCATGCGTTTGAACTGCCACAACCCGTATCCGGGCACGGCAAAAGCAGTGTACTTCTTACTACTTTCTTCCATTTTCACTTGGAAGTATGCCTGCTTCAAATCTATTTTACTTAGGTATCTGGCGGCTCGCAATCGGTCTAAGATCATGTCCATCTGTGGCAAGGGATAACTGTCTTTCTTGGTTACTTTATTCAATTCTATGTAGTTCACGCAAAACCTTTCAGTTCCGTCTGGCTTTGGTACTAACAGTGGTTGGCTGCAATAATCACTGGCTGATCTCTCGATTATCCCTAAACGCCTCAATTCGATTGCTGCCTTTTAAATCTCCTCAATCTTCCGAGGTGATCTCCTTCTTGCTTTGCATCTTATGGGTGTGGGGTCAGTGACGAGGATGTGATGTTCTGTTAGGTCGGTAACCTAATTCTCCACCGGAATTTTCTGGTAAGATACCGGCGACCAGCTGCTCGATTTCCTGTCTTTCTTCGTCGCTGAGTTCGGATATACCGGCGCTCTCGGCGATAATGACCGACGGGGATCTGGCCGTTGGTGTGTCGAATTCTCTCCATTTTCCTTCATTAGCTCGCCACCAACCTTTGTAGCTTGAGTCTATTTTGTCGTCGTGCAGGGTTGTAATCTCTTTTTGTACTTCTCAGCTATTCCCGAGCCTACTAAAGAAATTGTAGCCCCTGGGTCAAATAGTGCTCTGTATTCTTGTCCTCCTAAGTCGACTCTTATATATTCTCTATTGTCTATTGTGGCTCCAGCAATAGGCATTTCTGACTCTGGTGATTCCTGGTCGACTCCAGCTTCCACTATCGGTGCAGAAGTTCTGACGTCTGGCAGTGTATCATTGATGAGCGCCTCCACCGCAGCCTCAATCTTCCTCAATCTAGTATAATCTGTCTCTTCCATCAGATCGGTAATCTTTGAACGGATTATCCTCTCTTGGTTGTCTTCCAGCAACTCTTTCGCTTCGATAAGGTGCACCTCATCTTCGCTGGAGCTGCCGTCTTCTTCTTCTTCCGATCGGGTTTCCACGTTCGCAGTTTCCTCGATTTCCATGTCGCTTTGTCTTGCTGTAACTGTGGTCTCGCCGAAGTCCAAGGCTTGTACTAGTTTTCTGACCGTTTCCTGGTCCTTAGTGTCTACCTTGGGTAAAGTTGACGTTATGGTCGGCTCCGGTCTGAGATCTATTTGCCCCTCGGTCCGCATAAGCTTTTCGGCTTTCCTGAATTCTGCCATTTCTTTTATCTTCTCCAGGCTCTCTTTTGAGAATTCTTCGATGTCTTCTTGTCCATGACCACGAATCATTTCCTTCTCTACTCGAAAGCCTCGCTTCTTGTATAGTTGGATTTCTCGTTCTAGCTTAGTGTCTTCGTCGCTACTCTCCATTGGCGCAGCCGGCGTCCCGTCTGGCTTAGATTCCGCGTCTCTGACCGTATTTGCTTGAGCGTGATTTCCTTTTTTATCTTCTTTTGTCTCTTCTTTCTTCGTGATAGAGTCTGACCGTGGTTTGACCTTGGCGTCTCCTCTTTTCACGTTTGCCTCGTTAATCTGTTGTCTCTGCTTCGTAAGTGCTTTTTCCTGACTGTGGTCAGCCCGGCCGTTGGTGACGATTCTGGCTGCTACTGTCTGGTTTTGCACTTTCTCTAGTGGCTGTACGCCACTCTTTCCCCCTCCCAAAATTGACATACCCGTGGGAATATTACGGGTATGTGAGTCAATTTTGCAGGTTACGACTGGGGCCACGGTGTGAAGACGGAGGTCGGCTGCCCCGTTGCCGCCTCCGTTTGTCCATTTCCCAGAAGCTTTCTGACGTGGACACAGTTAGGACAGTCTCGAAGCGTTGCCCCCTTTGGCCCGCAGATCTGACATGATTGCTCTGGCAATATTTGTGGCTGCAATTGCTGTAATAGTTCTCTGGCCTTGACACAGTTTTTACAGTTTTTAAATGGTGCTCCAATCTGACCGCATACCTGATATCTGCCTGCCGGTTTCAACGGGTATTTGCACGCGTTTCTTCTATGTCCGTATTGTTTGCAATTGTAGCATTGTGTTTTCGGACATTCTGCTGCTCTATGTCCGACCGTTTCGCAAACATGACAAGGTCCATAATACTGGGTCTGTTGTTGTGATTGGTTTGTTTGTTGGCTTAGTGCTGGCGTGAAATTTTGTTGCACAGGTTGTTGTGGTATAGGTAGCTGAACATGTGTCGCAGGAATTTGTTGAGTTGTTGCGCACACTTCTTGTGTCTTAACTGGTGTTTCTGTCTTTGCTTCCTCTGTTGTTGCTGGTTTTTTCTTTTTGTTTTTCTTTTTCTTTGTCTTGGTTGGTTCTTCTATGGTTTCCGCTATTTCTTCTGTTCCGGCAACTTTTGGTTTTGGGGTTGTTGACCATGCTGCTGCTGGGAATTTTGATTTTTCTGCTGGTGGTGGCGGAGCGTACCTGGCATCATGTTCGAGTTCGTCTTCTAGCTCTTTGCAGTACTTTTTTACGTCGTGGAAAGTTTTAATCTTCTTATCTTTGAGAGCTTTTCTATAAACTGGCCGTAATCTGTCAATGAGTAGGGTGATCTGTTTCTTGATTGGCATTGGTTTTTGTAGATGATCGGCTATATGTCTGAAGTTCATAATATAAGTCGATATCTTTTCTCCGTTGCCTTGCGTGCGTCGAAGCAGTTCGTCCATTACATCATTGGTGTTCGCGGAAGTGTAGAATTGTTCTTTAAATGCGGTTAAGAAGTCTTTCCATGACTGTATATCTGTTTTTTCAGTTTGATACCACATTTGCGCTCGTCCGGTCAAGGTGTAAGGTACCAGTTTCAACATGGCCTTGCTGCTAATATCTAGGCTGTCCTTGATGCCTTCTAATTTTCTTCCGTAGTTTTCTGAGTCTTCCTTCGATGAATCTGAATATTCTATTTTTAGGTTTCTGATCAGTTGCAAATGACTGAGATGAGTTTTTGCATTTATATTGCTTTGGCTTTTGTCTTTTCGTCTGTTAACCCTCTGTCTATGAGATTGTGGAGCATCACTATCTGACGAGATACTGTTTGATGAACTGTTCGATGATTCTTCCGACGAGCTGCTGAATTTTGGCGGTGGTCGTGACTTGTGTTTTTGTGACGTTTTTGATTTGGATGGTTTCTTCGTGCTAACTCTTGTAATAGTTGTACTGTTCGTATCTGTTTCTGTTGTAATTTGTAACTCGTGAATTGTTTTTTCTAATTTTCGTCTTTGCGTTTCGACTGCCTCTTCGTTATCCGATTTTTCACTCTGACTCGTGGTTACGCTTAGCCTCTCTTCCGTGGATATGGTTTTTTTCTTCGTTCCTGTTGGATTTGTTAATTCTTCTATTTCTGGCAGATTTTTAGCGAACGAGCTGTCCACAGGAATATGCTTTTTCCCTGGCGAGGAGTGTAATAGTGTTGATGTGTGCTGACTTACGAACCATTTGTTACTCTGCAGCGATTTATCTGCTGAGTCTGTGAGTAACTGCTTGACATGTTCTGAGTATTGTATACTCGTGGATGCGTTTGGTTGTACATACTGTTGTTGTGGTATAACTGGTTGTAGTTGAGTGATTAATTGCACTACATCTGATTTGTCTGTTCCATGGTTTTCCTCGTTCGTGTTTCTGAGCCTTGGGATCGTTGGTTTGCCGTCCCATGGATACCATGGTGCATCCAACGTTGTTTCCAATAGCACTCTTGCCCGTAATAAGCGATCCTGTAATACACCTCTCGTTCCGTTTGTCTCTGCTTGAATGTCTTCTAATGCGTTTTGAACTTCTTTTCGATCCAGTTTAATTACTTCTCTTACTATAGCTCTGACCTCACTGTGTTTTCTAAGTTTCTCCATTATTTCTTGATGGCCGGCGTTGGACATCTAGGAATTTCTGGCTGTTGTTCAATACTGACGCGATTTGACTTTTTTTTTTTTTTTTGATTACTGGTTTTCCAAATAAAATTTTGTTTGTTCTGTAATACTAGTACGAACAATAATTCTCTGATCTTCCTGTAACTTGTAAAATCTAGCGTCTGATTGTCTACTATCAAGAAATTTCCTATCTGTCTCGTGTAGTGAAATTTATATAATAATTTTCGACGTACTTCCGTTAACCGTCTATAGAAATATGAGGGTACTGTTAGTTGTAAGGGTGATATATATAGTATTGGAGGTAATTATAAATAATTATTATTAATTATTGTTGGCATGCAGAATATTGGGACGTTGTCTTTGACCAGCATAAATTCAATTTTGTTGAGTGGGTAGTGCACGTGTTGGAATTTTAAAGAAAAAATATTTTTTTCGATTTTTTTCGGAAATGGTCGTATATACTGCGTGGCACTCGCGGAATTTGTTCAATTCTGTCGGTTGTTGAAATCGACTTCACGTACGGCTCGGCCGTATTGCGAGCGATTTTTCTGACTGTTGACGAGAAAAAAAAATTTTTCCGGAAATGCTCGTATATCGCTGACCGTTCACTGCGACAGCGTAGTGGTGAGAGAAAAAGAAAAAAAATTTCTTGGAATTTTTCACTGCACTGCCTCGTTTTGGAAATTAAATTTTTATTCTCCTCCAGCTTACTATCTCCGCCGTGTTCATTTACTCGCGTCGCGTTTTTCAATATGGCCGCCTTAGCTGACCGCGTGGCACAAAATGGCCAAGTCACGTGTGTTTCGTTTTTCACTTTTCCCCGATCCTTTTTCGCCGCACGTTGGGCGTCAATGTGACGTTGTGGTTTTTTTGCTCTCTCGAGGAGGCCGTCGAGAGCTCCACAACGTGCTCGCACCCTATTATCGGGCTGCCGGATGAACCGTATTTGAAATTGTAACTTAAGTTTGATGTGGGCGCCCGGTTCATCAACCGCTTTGCCGACTGCTCAGCGGTACACGGACTGGTATCTCGCGGCCGCGAATTTTTGGGAAGAAGGATAGGCGGGGGGGGGGCTCGATAAATAAACACACGCACTATATCAGATTGGACGGCCTGGCATTTATTAATACAATAAATAAGAAATGTTGGAGGGCTCGCGTGCGGGAGGCACGCTCTGGCGGTGATGTCCGGCCGACGCGGGGAACGCGCACTTAGAATAAAGTAAGCGTCTACCTGGCTGTAAATCCGGCTGACTGCTCGTCCTCTCGTTCGGATGATGCCTCGTTCTCTGAAAATCGCGCGGCGCAGAAATACTTCGCGATGCGAACCTCGGCAGTTTAATTGCTGGAGGTGTTGACGTGTAAATGCGGAGGGAAAATGCTGTCCTGGGGTGCGTCCGGTTTTACCTGCTGCTCACTGGATACTGGCTGTTCTACCTGTTGTGCGGCCGTTGCGACCGCGGTGTCTCTCTCTGTCTCTTTCTCGCGCACGTGATAGTCTGATATAGCACATTTCTGTCCTAGCGCCCTCTCAACTAATAAGTATCCTCGCGCGCGAAATTCAAAATTCATTAATTCGCCTTGTCTGGCTGTAGCCGTATTCGACTGTACATTTTTCCGCCTGATATTCCTCTTACAATATTTCTCTACAATATTTCGCTCGCGTGCCGCTGTGGAACGAGCCGCAGCCCTCCACTTATCGCCAATAACGTCCGAGGCTCGTCGCGTGCCTCCACTCTCTACGCTCACCTTAAATATTCTCTGTCTCTGTCTATCTCGCTCTCGCTCGCTCTCATTCTCTTTACAGTGCTCGCCAACACGGCGGCGGTCGCTCGCGCGCGTACGCCTCGTGGCTTCGCTCGCCGTGCTGCGCTCTCAGCCGTCGCCGCTATCTTCGCTCTCGCTCGCTCTCGCGCGGCTTCCCTCTCTCTGCCGCTCTCTCGCTGTGGCGCGCGTTGTGCTTCTCTCTCGCTGTCTCGTGCGGCGCTCGCGCTGAGCGTGGCTTCTGCTCAGCTGTGTCGTGGCGCTGCTTTTCTCTGCTGCTCCGGCCGTATTTTCTCTCTCTCTCGCTCTCATCTCTGCCCGGTTCTCCTGTAAACACCACCGGGTCTTAGTATATGCTTTTTTCATTAGCACGGCTCCGGTGGTGTCCAGGCGAGCTGGGGCTGACGGCTAACCGTCACATTATGTACATATTTTAATACACCACCCGGTATTTGTACAGAAAGTGGGTTTGTTGTATTAAATTTTTTAAGATTGCGTAATTTTTTTCAATACACTTACATAATTTTTTACAATTGCAGTTTGTTTACAATTGCAATTCGTATATACATTTGAAGACTTCCTACGTTTGTCGCAGAATTACAATTTTTTTAAGAAATAAAATACGATTCGGTTTTTTGATCTTTTTGTGCTTTTTCTGAGCTAAATAGTAATTTATTTTTATATATTTTCTTAATCAAAAATATCGAAAAATCAAGTTCTCAAAAAACGGATATGTACGGGTACGGTCAATCGTGAGACCTTCTTGCAAGCAAATTAAGCATCCCAACCTACCATTGTATTGGTTCATATTCAAAAATAATGATTTTGCCGGAAGATCAGCCCTACCGCACATGACAATGCCTTTTAATATAAATATCGACTCCACTGTATAATTCTTGCAAGGACTGCTGTAATGGTTGCAAAAACAAATTTGAAATTGGTTTTTTGTCGCCAAACCACAGCGATACTAACAAAATATTTTCCAATTTCTTCATATCTCCCTTCATAAGGTAGGTTAAGTATTACTAAAAAAAGCCCCATACATTAAATTTTGATGATTTGAAAATGCGTACATAGTCTGTGTACCACATAAGACCTAAATTATTTTTATTTGATAATATGCTTTCAGATGCAGATAATTCGTTATAAATTGAGCCATCATAAATATCTTGAAAAACTCCGGGTTCAATGTTTCGATCATTGTGGTTTAATTTATAATAAAAATGAGATCGCCCGTAGATCGATTTAAGTTGCGGTATTAAGGGTACCTCAATAAAATAATTTTCTTTTTGAATATTGCAGTCACATCGAATTATGTTTTCCACAATGTCTTCAGATTCAAGCAATTCATCATTATTCACATCATATTCGGTATTATCGGTGAATGTTACGGAATCGGTACAATAATAGTGTTTTTTAAAAACTTCCCCTTTACTTTCCAGCAAATATGTTTTAAACATATAAAAACTTGCTGGGCAGTTGTTCGGTTTCGGTAGAATGGATGAAATTAATTTAAGCGTGCGACAAGTATAAGAATCCGCCTGACGAAGATTAGACTTTAACAGTCCCATGCATAAAACAAATTCGCTAACTGTTATTGTTGCTCCGGGGTGAAGTTCATCATCAATTACAGAGTAATCCCTTTCCTTATCATCTTCATCAGTTTCACTGCAGCTACAGCTTGTATCACTTGAATTATCGTAATCGATTTCGGCACAGTTGAATTCTAAAATTTAAAAATTAGTAATCAGAGACCGAAGCAGCAATAGATAGAGAGAGGAGCAAGAGAGAGAAGAGCAGCGAGTGAGAGAAAGAGAGAGAGAACGGAGCAGCGAGAGACGAGCAGCTAAAGAGAAAGAGATAGAGAGGAGCAGTTGGAGAGAGTTGCAAAAGACCGAAGCAGCTGGACATAGAGCAGCTAGAGAGAGGCAGAGAGAGAGAGAGAGAGAGAGAGAGAGAGAAAGAGCTGCAAGAGATAGAAGAAGCTAGAGAGAGAGCGGAGCAGCTATAGAGAGAGGAGCAAGAGAGAGAAGAGCAGCGAGTGAGAGAAAGAGAGAGAGAGAACGGAGCAGCGAGAGACGAGCAGCTAAAGAGAAAGAGATAGAGAGGAGCAGTTGGAGAGAGCTACAAAAGACCGAAGGAGCTGGACATAGAGCAGCTAGAGAGAGGCAGAGAGAGAGAGAGAGAGAGAGAGAGCTGCAAGAGATAGAAGAAGCTAGAGAGAGAGAGAAGAGCAGCGAGAGAGATCGGAGAAGCTATAGAGAGAGAGAGAGAGAGAGAGGGAGAGAGAGAAAGAGAGGAGCAAGAAAGAGAAGAGAAACGAGAGAGAGAGCGGAGCAGCTATAGAGAGAGAGGAGCAAGAGAGAGAAGAGAAGCGAGAGAGAGAGAGAGAAAGAGAGAGAGAGAGCGGAGCAGCTATATAAATAGGGGAGCAAGAGAGAGAAACGCAGCCAGAGAGCGGAGCAGCTATACAGACAGCGCTGCGAGAGATAGAATCAGCTGGAGGGAGAGAGAGAGAGAGAGAGAGAGAGAGAGAGAGAGAGAGAGAGAGAGAGAGAGAGAGAGAGCGGAGAAGCTATAGAGAGAGAGGAGCAAGAGAGAGAAGAGAAGCTAGAGAGAGCAGAGCAGCTATAGATAGAGGAGCAGCTGGAGAGAGAGAGAGAGACCACTGTATTTTGGCAACCTGAAATTTCTTTTCTGGAATTGAATTTGTGTCCCCAAAAATCTTATTTAACAAATCAGTAGAATTGCGTTCGGGATTGGAGCAAGTATATTCAAACGTGACCTAAATTCAGTTATATAAGTTAGTATAGTAAATATAAAGTTTAGTATATATATATATACACATTTTATAATTCTTACATAGATATGGTCAGTTACAATCAAAAGCAAAATTTTTTACGTACATTATTTTCACTAAATTCTTTGTCAAGCGTAGTAGCCCCATGGATTGGCGATATTTTCTTCAACAAACGTTTATTCCTTTTTTTGTAATACTCGCTGTAATCGTTAAAATGGATAGGTCATTTGGATATCCTGTGGGAGCTTGCGCACGCAGCGAATACTGTTGAACTTTTTTTCAACAGTATACGCTGCGTGCATCAACGATCGTTCATGCACAATGTTTGGTTACCAGTTTTTTCTGTTTATGAGCGAAGGTCAAGCTATTGACATACGCTTTTGACGTTAACCTTTCGAGTTTCGTGATACAGCTGTACCAATACTAGGACGACATGTACGTGTTAGTTTTCTGGATCGAAAGTAAAACTAGGAGTATCGTCGACGAAAGAGATCTGTGCGAAAATTTGGAAGCTGGAAATGTGACGGATATTCGGTACCGTGACGGACAAATGTATCAAGCTAAAATATTAAAGAAAAGTCGTAAGTGCATAACCTAAATTTTATGAAATTCATTGAGTGCATAGAATTACTAATAAAATGTTGTATTATTTACAGATGATAAGAAATATTTAGAAAATTTGCGCATATCTAGTGAAGGGGGAAATTTAAAAAAAAATAGAGTAAAAGTAATTTCTTTAAGTACGTTGAAGAATTCGGAAATGTTGAAAATGAGCAAAGTGCAGAAAAAGCAACAAAAAGAAGCTACAAATAAAGCTGATGTTAACCTACAAAGATACAGTGCAGAGAAAGAGCAGCGAGAAAGAGAGAAGCAGCGAGAGAGAGAGAGGAGCAGCTCGAGAGAGAACAGCAGCAAGACGGGCAGAAGCAGCTAGAGAGAGCGGAGCAGTTGGAGAGAGAGAAGAGCGGCGTGATAGAGAGGAGCAGTTGGATATAGAGATAGAGAGAGAGAGAGAGAGAGAGAGAGAGAGAGAGAGAGAGAGAGAAGAGCGGCGCGATAGAGAGGAGCAACGGGAGAGGCAGAAGTAGCGAGACAGGCAGAAGCAGCGAGAGAGAGCGGAGCAGCTGAAGAGAGAGCAGCGAGAGAAGCAGCGAGAGAGAGAGAGCGGCTAGATAGTGTGGAAAGGGAGCTCGAAGAAAATGGATTTGAAGAAAGCAGCGAGGAGTTAGACGGGAGAGACATTGATGACGAGCGAAGTAGAGAGGAAAGAGACCGACCCAAGAGACAGAGAACGGAGGATGCTTCTGACGACGTAATTAAATTTTTTTTGTAATTTATGTAATTAATTTATATAATTAATTTATTAATTAATTATTTTTCAGGAACATTTGGATCCACTTGCGAGTTACCGTCAAGCTGGAGGTAGAAAAATTTCAGCTATGTCGTGCATATAATTTATGGATGGACCAAGCAGATACCATGCATTTGGAAAGATATTTCGACAATCCGAAGGAAATGAGCCGAAAATTGCACAAAATTTTAGTTGGCGTGAAAAATTTGACGTCGATATGCGCTAAAGGGAGATCGAAGAAGACTCATCGAGTACCAAAGGATATAATGGACGCTGTAGAATATAAGCACAATTTTTTCCTTAAATTTAAACAAAAAATGTATACATTTTTATTTGAATTACAGACTACGTCAACAGGAAATGCACTCAGAAGCTCACCCTCTCTCAATTCACAGCGGTTGTAAATTTAATGTGTTGTACGTTAAGAAACCCGAAAAAATAAGAATATTTAATTTGAAGGTTAATTGTATTATTGTTTGAATATTATTGTATTAAAAGTATTTAATAAAAATTATTTTAAATAAGAAGTGGTAATAAATTATTACTTACCTTGTATAAAACAGGACTAACCTATAAAAATCTTGTAAAAGCATTGCATCGCAATATAGTGCAAACACATTGGCAATGCGTTTCCAATACATTCGCGATTGGACGTGTCCAATGTCTTGGCCATACAGTTCCAATAGTTCAATTTTATAAATGTAGTTTTGCCGAGTTTTTACGAATACATAGGGTATTATTGCTGCAGTGTATTTGCAATACATTGGCAATTGAAATTTCCAATGCATTGGCAATATCTTGCGTCTCGCGTTTATATAATTTTGTATTATTTTTATAAACAATAAGAAATACGTCATGACGTGGAAGAGTAAGACGACCATCACATTTAATTACTATTTTTAATAATATTAAATTTTTCACTAACTGCGTCAACAAAAACTCTGTGTTCCAAGGTAGCCTATACAATAAGAAATAGTTACCAATTTGATTGTTGATGGTACGAAATGAATAGTAAGCAAACAATAAGAAATACTGCCCGAGGTGAGGTCACAAACGGGAACTTTGGCTACGACATCCCATTAACAATATCACTTTTATTTATAGTGCGACGTAGCAATAATTATTGCTGCGTTGTAATTGTTTCTCTCGGCAGCTGATTCGCTCGTGGCCAGATGACAGCTCCTGGAGCGAAGCCAGCGCTCTGTGGCGCTTGTAGGAGGTGCCTCTGACCGACTCCGTGCGAAGTGCAAGACGTGACGTATCAAGTCACACCCGCTCAACCTGCTGGCGCTCGGGAAAGAGCACGGTAGGAAGCAAGATAACAGCGCGCGGACGCGGTCACATACACGCGATACATGTTGGAGAGAGAGCAAGAGAGAGTATGAGTGAGCGAGAGAGGGGATTGTCGATGCGAGCGGCCTGCGAGAGAGATAGAGAGGGACGTACGAAAGAGCTCGAGCGCATGAGAGTGAGAAAGAGAGGGAATTATCGCGCGGCCGAGCGCGTGAGTGCGAGAAAGAGAGAGAGAGAGAGAGAGAGAGAGAGAGAGAGAGAGAGAGAGAGAGAGAGAGAGAGCATGACGCGGAAGAGTACTGCACAGTCAAACTGTACAATACTATATAGTGGTTCTTAATTGACAGCTATAGAGGCATGGCGGTTGATAACTAGGAATCACTAGTTGATATTAGGGTTCATCTGTAATGGTTCGTACATTGATATAGAGGATTTTGAATATCGCGCGCTTTATTGATTAACTTTAGGTAAAACCAATGGAAGGACATCGATTTGGCGTGATTGATCGATATTGATAAAGAGGGCGTGAATTAACATATCAATTAGAGGATATAGGAGATAGTAATTTCACTTTAAGCCAATGACAAAATTAGAATTAGAATAGAGGGCGCTCGGGATAATCACCGATAGAATGATAAATTATTGGTGGTTTTCCACCAGTAATGGTAATGGTAGTCCAATAGAGGATTTCTTTCAGATAAAGGACCAATTGGGAAATTCGGCGGCCGAGACGATGCTTCCGTGAAGAAGAAGGTTACAGTTCCATTTTTCCCCGAGCGTCTTTGTGAGTTTCGAGTCGTAAGCAGAGCTGATCGGACTCCGGACAATCGGAGTGGCGGAGAAGGCTTTTTCCTATTGGAGGATCTCGATTGGAAAGTTTTGCAGGAGATCTTTTGATTTTCCTTTGGCGTTTATTATTATTTTTTTGGTGAGGCATTAATAATAACTATATTGTGATTCATCATTGTTGGAATTCCAGGTGAAGCGGAAAAATTGTGGAGTCGTTGAGATAAGCGTGGTGGTCGTTTCTTTTCCCTTTCCAGGCGCGGCATTAAGAAATTTGCAGTCTTTCAGGTGGAGCCATCGTCACGCGTTACCCGTTAAATTGTAGAGTTGTCGTAGTGGAAATTTTCGCGGCCCTTTTATCTAGGTTTTACAATGATTGGATCATAAATAGTAATTTGGCCGTTGGCCCATGTGTGTATTTGAACTCTCACCATTGTTTGCAAATTGTATTACTTGTAATTAAGGGGGTTTCGGAATATATATGTGGGGTTTTATGTTGCAAGTCAATTATTGTTATTTTCATTTGTGTACCTAATTACTACCATTTTCCGGCCTCTTCACCTTTTCAGGACTTTACGAGCTGGGGGAAGAAGACAGCCACGCATAACTAAATTCATTGTACACTAACTAGAATTCCCGTGCCGGCGGGTAAATTCCACGTTACAATAGCATACTCAAAATGTAGTTTTTTAATAATAAATAGATATTTTTATATTAATAAAATACTTTTTTTGTTCTTATTTATTACTTTTTGCGTTATAATACTACGAATACTCTTGGTACTTTTTTCGAAAGAATACTCTTTCAATTCTTTTTAACTTCTTATCATTTACAAACAAAAAAAAAAATCAACACATAGTACATTCAAAAAGAATCCTTTTTTTATTCTTATATATCGCTTTAAGTATTATATTACTGCGAATATTCTTAAAACTTCTTTCCAAAGAATATTCTTTTAATTCTTTTTAATTACTTATTGAATACTAAAACCAAAGCACCTCCACAAATAGTGAATACAATACTTTGTTTATTCTTATTTGTTACTAGAAGTATTATATTACTGCGAATATTCTTAATACTTCTTTTCCGAAGAATACTCTTGTAAGGGCCGAATTATGATTATTCGGGCCTCTGGGTTTCTACAAATAATTAATTTATTTGAGAAGGCGTCCTTGGTCTTGGGACCTTATGTTGCATAAATAATAATTAATTAAACAATAATTTATAATTAAATTATGGTCTATAGTTCTCGTCTTTATCCCCTGGATCTATCTTACCTTATCTGTATATACTGGAACCTCTATATGCGGACTCCATAGCAAAAGCGGACACGCAGTCGGAAAAAGCGGACACGCTATCCAGAAATGCGGACACGATGGAATATTCTGCGGACGTGATGTCTGTGTCCAGAAAAGGTATTTAAGAGGTCTTAGGATGATTCACGCACTAGGTTTGGTGAAGTGTGGACGCTAATGGAATATGCGAACACAAATTCTAAAAATGCAGATATGAGACCAAATGTGCGGACACGCTGGTTAGAAATGTGGACACACTCTAAAGTGCGGATTAGTCTTGCTGATGTTGTATCTGCAGTTTCAGGACCTTTTCTTTAGTAGGAAACAAACTTTTTTATGTGGACTGAAGGATTTTGTTAGTAGGATTTAAGTGTTCTATTAATTAAATAATTTTTATTTCTAAAGACTTCTAATTTCTTTGATTCTTGTTGTATTTTTATTCAATTGAGTTAGACAAAGTTCGTTAGGATCCAAAGGGTTATTCGTACTTGCATTCAACTTTCACTCCAGATCTTCCGTAACACAATTTCCTTATATTACAGAGATAGCTAACTTACGGTTTCGTACACGTGCTGTAATTCGAAGTGTCCTCCTCTCTAACGCAAGTGTGAGATCTTAAACTATACAAGCTAGTCGTGGCAGGATTTTTTGCAACTTAACTAAGCTGTGGCCTCACCCACTTACGCCAGATCTATTGGCGGTCCTTCAGTCACAGAATACTACGGTTTAAATAATCCTCCACCGGAGCAAATATATCAGCTTGCCTGCAGAGTTTGGAAGATTTCTAGGCCTTCCAATAGCTAACAGGTAGTACCTTGATACCCTCGTATGGCTTCTTGATTATCCTTCAAGTATCTCCAGGTAGACGGTTAGTCTTCAGCGGCAAGTCGGAGTGACGAGGTTAGATGCACACCGGTACCTGGTCTGGTCGTAAAAGGCCCCGCGCCGACCGAGTTCTTGGCTCATAAAGCCTCATCCTCGACCAGGGCGTTAGCTGTTTAATTAATGTGTGGGGATACCGAGATCCAATCAAAACTCGCCACTTAGAGAGAGGTTACAAAAGATGAACAAGTACTTACTGGTACAAAGTGCTGAACTGCTCTTTTACTGACGAAACTCACTTTTTCCGTTGCTCAACCAGCCCGCGAAACTGGTGTATTGCAATACATCCATCGTCACCATCCTCATTCATACACTCAAAGCGTACATAGCAACAATTACACTGGCAGCACTCTCATTCATACCCATGTACACAATCGTACACTACACTTTATGAAAGATCGACACTCAGCAGTTACGATCGATCGACAAATAATATATACGATCAATCGTGGGATCTTACACTCTTTTGATTCTTATATATTACTCATTGAATACAAAACGAAAGAAACTCCACAAAGAGTAAGTTCACAAAGAATGCTTTTTTATTATAATTCTTTACTACAAATATTTTAAAATTGCCAATATTTTTTATTTTACTTTTTTAAGTTATTTGTTGTATATTAAAAGAAATATTTTCTATAAATATTTTTATACTCAAAAAGAATACTTTGTTGATACTTTATTTAAGTAATTTGTTGAAAAAAAATTAGCTAAAAATGTTAGTTAAATTTTTAAATTTCGAACTTCAATATTAGTCAGCGTAGTAACTTATTATACTTAGATATATCGTTATATTTAGAGAAAATTAAGCTTGCCTTATCTGCAACAAAAGTTATAAATTTTAATGTAATGTTTGAATCAAAAAAATCTTAGGATATGGCAAAAATACTTGTATAAATTGTATATGTCAAGGAATGGTAAATATTACGGTGAAGCGGAAATTATAGCATTTTTTTATATATATTCAGTTTGATTTTCAGTTTTAAGGGCAAACTTCATAAACCTTTATTACAGGTCTAATTTAATTAAAATAACAATGAAAATGAGATAAAATTAGTTTTATAATAAACTATTGATTAATGATTAGATTTAGATTACAGATTAGAATAGCATCCCCTCAGTGGTGTCTCCTCAATGGGAGATATTAGGTTAAAATTACATAAAAATCGGTAAAAATACACTTTATTCTCCCATTGAAGGGACGTCAATTGAGAGAGAGCTAATTTCTGACACAGCGGTGGCGATATGACTGTATTAATATCGAGAGATATGTACTAAAAATAATATTGTACATTGATTAATTAAGTACACAAGCAGTAAAAATAGATTTCGGGAAGATACAAACAACTTTTCTTGTATCGATTTTTGCGTCAAAATATGAAGTTTCTTTATTAATAGGGTTAGATAAATATAAAAAATAATAGCTAATATTACTTGAATAAAGATCCAAAAGGTATCTATGATATTTTCGGTAAGCCTAATATTTTTTGCATTAAAAATGCAAAAATAAGTGTTTTTTAATTATGTAGCGTCGCAGGCAAAGTATTAAAAAAATTACTGACTGGAAGTAATGTTTAACTTCATTTCCTAACAAGGATACATAATAAATAGTTGCTTTGTGAATTTATTATTTTACGTAATAAACTGAGAATAAATTTATAGTCAAAAGAGTATGTGAAATTCATTCATGAAATTGTACAGTGTTTCACTTGAAACTATAACATGAATACCTGAAGAATATAAGGATCATCATCTCTGTTTTCTGGAAGATGTTGTGAAATGTTTAATATTTTATTTCCCTTCCGAAGTTTGATAATATCTAATGGTCCAGCTTCTGCTGCATTGCGAAAAAGATCTGAAAAAGATGAATATATATATCTATTTAAATTTTTGAAAATGAAATCTGTAATGTAACAACAATACTTCCAGTACTAATTTTAAAACTAACGGCTCATTGTTAATAATATTGTTAAATTTAGTTTTAATAAAAGGTTGCTTCAATTCATTTCTTCGAATTTAATTTCTTCACTAGCAAAGTCCACCTCGCTCCTAAAGTCGCAAAGCTACAAGAATAGTATGTTACAAAACTAGGTTAAGGGGTTATGCCTGAGTTAAAATTCAAAAAAATCAAAAATTTTTTTATTTGATTTTTTTAAGGCAAATTTTATGTAGAATACGCTGCTGAAGTTCTTTTTGTCCGAAAAAATTCCGTTACAAAGTTATAGGCAAAATACTAAAAAAATACAATTTTTCAAAATTTTTCAAAAAAATACAATTTTTTTTTTATTTTGAATTTTCAAAATAAAATAAATTTAGGATTTAAATTTAGTCTTGTAATTTTTTAATCAAACTTATAAAGGGGTAAAAAAATATTCGTGCAAATTTAAATTACCGCCTGAAAAAAGACACTTTACAGCATATGGAAAAGGAAATCACTGTTTTACCGACTTAGTCGAGTTTGCATTCAGACTGTCAGACATCAGCTGTTTCGTCTGCTGTCTGTAGTTTAGTGTAAGCTGGATGTTGTGCTATTGTGATAGCTTCTGAGTCTACTAGTCTTTAAATTTAGATAAGTGTTTGGACTATAAACAACATATGATTTGCAAAGAATTTGTTCTTTGTGAGTATATTCTTGATTTTTAGGTGTACGGGCTATAATTATCATGTGTACAAGATGCCTGTGTGATAAATAGTCTCCAACCAGCTCTAAGTCTACTGTGATTGTTTATAATCCTGGAAAGTCATGGGTAAGCAATACCCACAATTATATTCATGTAAAACATACTGACTGTGAATGCGTATCAAAAATTTATATTTCAATTTCAGCTCTCGATACTGGTATATCTACATATACAGCACTCGGGTCTTTATATATGCCTTAATATGTAGGTATCTTATGCCAAAATATAAGAAAAATATGCTAAGCAGTTCATGTAAGTACTACCCGTAAGTACCCATAAGTATACATAAGCATCTTGATAAACTTTAAATGCATTTTTCTCAGTTTTGCCATTTTTATGATTTTAGGTCCTTTGCCGCAGGATATCTCAGCATCCAAATGATCAATTGACACCAGACAGGATGGAAAATCTTCTTAATATGTTTCTTCACTGCTTGAACGGAGCAGAATTGACTAATACAAGGTAAAAGTCAATGTTGCGTATGTGAATATATGTAATATTCACTATAATTACTGATATAATCATCTTATGAGTTACTAAATATTTAGAATTTATTTTTTGTAGAAAAGTCTTCCGCTCAAGCAGTGAAGAAACATATTCAGAAGATTTTACATCCTGTCTGGTGTCAATTCATCATCTGGATGCTGAGATATCCTGCGGCAAAGGGAAAAAAGTGCTGAAAATTAATGATTCATACATGTAATTGTTTACAATGTAATTATAGATATATAATTTTTTTAAAATAGTTAAAAATATGTTTAATACCTATATTTGAAGTAGGAGAAAGATTCTTTTTATACTATTAATAAATAATTTTTTTCAGCCTATTACTTATTAATGTCTTTTTTACAGGTTCAACTCAGGCATAACCCCTTAAGTTAAATTTCCCAAGCGAGGATGGTGATGGAGCACGAGGTGTAGTCGAGTGCGCCGTAGACATCCAAGATGGACCCAAGTAATCAAATCATCATCTGAGTCTGACAAAATATTTCGCCGTCTATTGTGCCATGCTTTTCATAATTAATGCATCAGAAAGGCTCTTTCTCGTAAGTAATATATATATATATTATAACGTTAGTTTTTTGCTCGGAAAACCAGCTATTTTCGGCCGGTCTTCTCGGCTTTTCCTTAATCCGGTGGCGCCAGACACTTACCTTAAAGTGTCAGAGTTTCGCGACTCTTTTACCGAACCCAGGGAGACTGGCGAATTTACCCGATTGGCTAGCTCAGCCCCGTTTCACGGTAAAGGAGAGAGGGCAGTGCGGATGGAAAATACCACTTGGCTATCTTTATTTCAGTGCACTATTTATTAACATAGACTTACTATTATTTTACACAAATGAAAAGGTAGCCTCAAGATATCCGTTCGCAATTCGCACAAGTAAATTCGACGCTTAACACTGTTTGTTCTCCGCTTTACCAATTTCAATACCGCACGCCAATAAAATCGCAACTTAATTCTAGACCGTAAAGATAGCTACTGATAAAAGATATCCGGACTCTCGCGCTTCTCAAGGTTACACACACACTCTGCCCACTTGGCACCAAGCACTCTATATCCGTCGACTCTTCTCGCACATCTTAAACCTATGAACGCAATCGTCCACACCTAGTTCAATCGCGCCCGTGTAACCTACTTTTAACCGAGGGCCTGTCTGCGTCCAATGACTTACGACACCCTTCGCTCCGTAACCCCTTGTCCTCGCCCGCGTATAACCGAGACACACTACCGCGATATTGAGCGAGGACCCCTTGTCCACGTCGACGTATAACCGAGCCATACTACCGATTCGCACTAAACGATATCACAGATAGCCACGAATTCCCTAACTACGCAGATAGCCCCTTTGTCCGCGCATACTGGACAACCTTCCATCCGAGGTACTCGCACACGAGATAGCTCTTCGCTCGCGCCAGGACGGCGAGATAACCCTTTGTCGAAGATATCAGCGTAGTAGGTAACCCGAGGTACACACATCCAAAGGTAAACGAGGAAGCCGCGCTCGCTGATTTTGACGCGTTCGCGAGACAAGGAACTCCGCGCACCCGAAGTCATACGTGAAACTGCCCACTAGCGCCCGCGAGGGAAACTTAGTTTCTTAATGAAATGACTCACCGACCTTTTCCTCACTTCCTGATGTCCAAGCCAACAGGATCCTCGAAGAAAGCACAGATATAATTATAACAAACAAAGAAATAAGAAATCCCTCGGCGGCTGGCTGCAGAGACGTCTGAGGTGGAACGGCTGGAGCAGGAGAGTGCCGGCTCGCGCTCTTGCCGTTTGCTCCGCACTTTCGCAGTCCCAAGCGCCGAACAGCGCGCGCTCCTATTGGTCGGTTCACGTAGGCCGATGGCCGGCGCTTTCGCACTGCAACAGGCTCGTTCGCCTCGCGCGTCGTCGATCGCTAAGTACACACGCTCGACTTTTCGATTACAATCGGTGCTGAAAAAGATAAACAGGAAATTCAAACGCTCGGTACAATAGACAGCCAGCATTCACACAGGGCTTTCACGAATTACGAAGTACAATATAACTCTCAGCGAATCCTTCTGTCTTGGCCATTAATTCGGGAGCTCGCCTGTTATAAAGGAGGTCAAAGCTGCCTTTTTACTTCCGACGTTCACGCGGGAGTACAACCATTACGCGTAGCCGTGCTGCAGAAGGCGCCAACGTAGGGAGACCTCGCCCGCCTCATCTGCGTTGAACGACTTACGATGAGCGGACTCGAACGCCCTGGATGAACCTGTCTCTATTACTGTTGCATCGTCATCCTTGAATGAGGAGCGAAGAAGCACCCGCGGTTATTCTCCTTACGGGGTTATAACAGGGTTAAAACCTGAAAAAAAAGAAAAATCATTAGTGCTGTAAAAAATTGACATATATAGGTTATAACGTGGATTTCTCGTGTCCTGGTGTTCTGAGCACGAGAATGCCGTGTGGATGACATGACGTTATATTTCGGCCTTTCTCCTCGAGTTCTCCTAGACCCGGTGGCGCCAGACACTTACCCGAAAGTGTGAGAGTCTCGCAACTCTTTCAACGAACTCGGGAGATAGGCGGATTTGCCGGCTAGCTAGCTCAGCCCCGCTACGCGGAAAAGGAGAGAGGGTGGTTCGGATAATAACTTCGCGTGGCTTTTTAGAATGCACTCGTTTATTCCGAAATGAAACTTAGTTACACTAGAGAGGTAGCAAATAGATAACCTGGGCTCAACGGCCACCGGACGCTAGATAAAAGAAAACGCGGAGGTATTCGTACAGTCTTGGCTCCGCAACGCCAAGGAGATGCGCTTCCTCGCAACGCCAAACTTCACGAAATCGCAATCGCCGAGTAACAATTACACGCTAAGGCAACCACAAAGATATCCTACTCTCGCGCGTCTCAAGGACTCACGCACGCAATGCCCGCTTGGCCACACTCACTCACTGTCCGCCGACTCTTCTTTCACACTTTAACCCTATAGCCGCGATTGCCCACACTTAGTGCAAACCGCGGCCGTCTAAACTACTTTTGGCCGAGAGCGTGTCTGCGTAACCACGACCTACGACACCTCCCGCGCCGTATCCTAACACCGCGATGCCTAGCGAGGCCCCCTTGTCCTCGCCGACGTATATTTCACGAAGACGCACGCTTGATACCGTACACAACAGATACAGATAGCCCCGAGTCCCTAACCGCGCAGATAACCTTCCCCTATATGAATACACCGAGACAACCACAAGCCCGAGGTACCCGAGGTAAGCCGTTCGTCGCACGCACCGGGATGTCGAGGCAGCCTTCGCCCGAGATATCCGAAATAAAGACAGCTCTTAGTTCGCTTCGGCGCGGTATGACGACGACCTGTCGAGGATATCCACACGACCGGAACCCGAGGTAGCTTTCACTCACACACTGAATTATACCAAACACACGAACTAAATATGAGGAGACATCCTCCGTGAAAGATAGCCGCGCTCGCTGATGTTCGCGCACCCGCGAGACAAAGGAACTTCCTGGGAGCGAGGCCGCGCGTGGAACTACGCAATAACCCGCGAGGGAGACTTAGCTCAGCAAGAACGATCCACTGACCTTTAATCCTTAAATCCGGGTGACCAAGGCTCCGTGACCCTCAAAGTATCAGGAGACCACACGCGAGATAAATATATGCGACACAAAGAAATCCCTCGGGAGTTGGCTGCAACGACGTCTGAGCTGGAACGGCCGGGGCAGGAGAGCGCCTGCTCGTGCACTCGGCGCGAGCCTCGCGCTCTCGCTCTCCCGAGACGCCGAGCGGCGTGCGCTCCGATTGGTCGGTTCGCGTGGGGCCGACGGCCCGCGCGCTCGCGCTGTTACAAGTTCGCTCGCTTCGCATCGTCGATCGCGGCGCATGCGCGCTCGACTTTACAATCCCAGTTAATGCTGGATATACAACCGCGAGATTTGAACGCTCGCAACATACAGACAGCCAGGCATGCATACAGACAACTCGCGCAATGCCAAGTTATGCGCGAATTACGAAGTACATTGTAACTCTCAGCGACTCCTTCTGTCTTGGCCCGGATTCGGGAGTGCCTGTTACAAAGGGCGCAAAGGCTGCCTTTTATTACTTCCAACGTTCTCGCGATGAAGCAACCATCACGCTGGCCGTGCTGCAGAAGGCTCTCACGTAGGAAGACCCCGCCCGTCTCGCCTGCGTCTGACGACTTATGACGAGCCGGAATTGAACGCCCTGTATGCACCTGTCGCTGCTTCTGTCACGCCGGAGCTTGCACTCTTCCCTTCTCGCCCTTGAACGGGAATGAAGAAGCTCTCCGTATTTTTCTCCTTCCTCAGTTGTCGCTCCTCTCCTCGCGCCGTCACTCGAAAGAAACGTTACGCCATTAATCCATGCACACGCACCATTCATTTAACCTTGAGACGCTCTACACCGGCGGCTCAGTGCTCGACGTGACGTGGGGATATTTTGCCACGTTACAAGGTACATTAAAAATTATATTTTTCCTTTGAAATATAAGTATTATACATCACTTCTATGCATAAAAAATATACATTAAGTGAGTTTAATATTTAAAAACAATTAAAGGTATTTACTTACCAAAAATGATGATTTTCATCATTTTTATTTACTTGCCGCAAGAATTTGTAGGATCCGCATCATCAATCTTCATGAATCCAAGTGGTTTATCTCCCCCATAAGTCTGGTCTTAGTCTAAGTGGAGCAGATTCCTGAAAAACACAAAATTAATATAATTAATCACACATATATTGACAATATTAGTAATTATAGTGAATCTTACATGTGTAAACATACGTAACATTCACTTTCAACTTATCTTTTTCCAATTCTGCTCCACTTAGTTTGTGAAGAAACCTATTCCAAAGACTTCTTCACAATTTGAACCCATTTGGTCTACCCATTGCTCTGAAAACCTGCGGCAAGTAAAAAAAATCATAAAAAAACTAAATCCGAGTAAAATGCATTTAAAGTATTACTTAATATTTCATAATATAAAGTGTACTTACCAATAATTTTCAGCGTCTAACCCAAATATAATCTAAAAATAGCTCTCTGAGGATGACATCTGGAGAGTTATTTTTCCAAAAAAGCTTCAATATGAAAGCTTATGTCTGCTGAAACAAAAAAATGCATTAAGTGAAAATAGGTTAAAAAATTAAATTTACAACTTTTGAAATATTTTTTTAATTGAAACTTAAAGTATGGAAAATTTTTATGGAAAATGATTTAATATACTTTCAGTTAATGTATTTGTAATAATGATCTTAAAAAAAATCTGAATAGTTAAAAATAAACTTACAAATGCTGCTCATCCATGTAGTCAAAGAGCAGAAATAAACACTAGAAGCTGGAAGGTTTTGTCCAGATGTGATGAATGAAAAGTAGGTCTGAGAACAGCTGATCAGCTGTTGGACTAGCAGCAGACTAAACTATAACCAGAGATGAGTAGAGATGCTCCTCATGTGCATGGTTATGTACAAAAAAAATAAAACTGAAAAACTGTCAGTTCTGCCCTGACCAAATTTTCATTGGATTTTGTGATGTGTCTGTGTTGATAAAATGTGATATTAAACTTGTAGTGAGTGCTCGTTTCGGTTGTTGGTTAAAAATGGATGATTGTATATTTCTGTATGTGATTGGGGAACTACTATGCCCCAGCTGAATAGGAATCATCATCTGGATTATTCCTATTCCTCTTAGCTTTTCGGGCTTCTAGTGTTGATTCCATTGCTTTCTTGTCTGACCAGAAAATACGTTGTTCATCTGCACTCTTGGCCCAGTCTATTGCAGAACATCCCGGATGAATATTAAAACTCTTCATCACCTCAAGTATTCCTGCCTTGCCATCATTGAAGGAAGCAACTGCGATGAAAATTCTAATCTCCAAGACTGTGAGGCCACTAAAACTTTCGTTGGGGATGAGTTTCCAGATGGACTGGTTGAAGCTTTCGTTGCTATTCTGGGTGAAGCCTCCAACGCATCTCTCCAGCAGCTCTGCTTGGGTCGAGTCTTCGTAAATTGGCTTGATTGCTTCCATGATTGGCACAGGAATAGTATCTTGATGGTGAAAATTTTTTAATTTCTTAGCTTTGGAAACTTGTCATTTACACCAGCTGTCTGATCCTGGTGGACAAAGGTAGTGTCTTGGCTCTTTATCTGTTGATGATTTGTGATAAAATGTCGCCCAGATAGCATTGGACATTTCATCAACAGATTGGTGATAGCCTCGGATGGCATTGCCATAATATTGTGTTAATTGGTCAATCTTTTGAGCTGTCAGACGGTTCTTTCCACCTATCCCTGCACCATCAGACAGCTTTTGGCCAGCCAAAGTTTTCTTCATATTTCTAAGTCTGGTTCCCATTCTCTTCTGTACGTGTCCCACACATTCTTTCTTCTTGATGGAAAATCCTCTCCATAAGGCTTAGCATCACAGAGAGCCTTATACACCTTTAAGTCGCCATCTCCTATGTAGTTTTTGTATTTGATACCGTGGATTGCCTCTGATCTTTGAAACATTTCCACGATACCATCTAGTTCCATTTTTCCTGAACTTTCTTGATGATCGGTAGAGCACTGGTCTTGATGTTCTTCTAACCACTCTCTGTACTCTTCAGTGTCTTCTTCTGGATGCACTTCACAAGCCTTGAAAAACGATTGTTTTGGTGCCACATCAATTACTTTGCCATTGCTGTTCCGGATCAATGTTGACACTCCTTGGAGGGAAGAAAATCCTCGTTTCCTCCAAGATCCATCACCAGAAACCGTGTCACAGCAATTCTCTTGATTCTCACCTGTGTTACAGCCTTCTTGCATAGCTGCTTTCATTGACTCATTAGCTACTTTTTGACTTGCAATTTTTAATTCATGATTTATTGAGCCAAAATAACTATGAGCAACTGGTGGTAAAAAATCCATGATTCCACAAAAGGTTTTCAGACCATTTATTGATTTCAGAAGCATTACGCTTTCGACCAATCTGTCTGCTCGAGTCAATGGAAGCAGCTTTGTGGCAATTAGTGCAAACGATGGATAATTTGCTACCCAGGCCTCGGATATCAACTTCATTGAATGTGATATCTCGGCCACAGTTTTTGCAAGCCAGAAATTCTTGCAAGCCTGGTAAAAGTAAGAAAGTGTCCTAAATCCTATATTGTATAGGACCAGCTTCTACATAATCTAATTTTAATTTTTGCCTGGACCTCGATACAGGAATTTCTGGCTGTACAAACTGCGTAGCTGATGTACCTGATGTGGATGGTGGCATAGTGCTTCTTGTTGAAGATCTTACACTAGATGTTGAAGGAAGTGGCATTTCTCTCTCTGGTGGTGTAGGCGATGAAGGATGTTCTCTTCAGATGGTGCTTCATTTCTTGAAGATGGGATAGGTATTGGCGATGGTCCACTTTTATAAAAAATCCTTTGCCTCTTCTTCTTTCGTCCAAACCTGCGTTTTCCATGTGCAGATGAGCCTGGCTTTCTTCTTCTTGAACGACTCATCTTATTGTTTTTAATAAATTTCACTTCACAACAATACACTATTTATAACCTTGATTTGAAACTAAATAAAATATTTAAACAATTTTCAGTAAAAATTATTAGTTTACAACAACAAACTTAACTGAAGAACTGAACATTATTTAGTTAAACAATCACTGATTATTATAAATAGCAACTTTAACAACCTGCTAGTCCTATGGTAAAGCAAAATTCTACATAGAGTGCCGTTCACTGTGGATACCATCTACCTCGGTCGGTAACCGCCAAATTAAAAATTTTTCGAATGTGTCGTCCATCTATATATATATATAAATACATAAATCGGGTATTTTGAATGCGCCGAAAGTAGGGATAGTATAGGGTTATTTTTAAATATGGAATATTGAATGCCAAAAGTGGAATTTTGCCAAAAATGCCAAAAATGGATTTATATATTTATATATATATATATATATATATATATATATATATATATATTGTAACGGATGCATAGGCACGTTACCTCCTCTCCGGGCGTACACCAAGAATTGTTAATCTAAAAATTCTTGTTTCAGATCGCCAGCGGACACGAGTATGCAAGAGAGACAGAGAGAGAGAGAGAGAGAGAGAGAGTGAGAACGCCTAGTTAGGCAGAAATACAGAGAGAGCGCGCGTAGTTCCCCCCTCCCTTTGGTATCGCACGCCGACTAGGCAGTATTGCGCTAGCCTTCGAACGGTGGGCCACGCGACCCCCGAGCTTTGAGCCTTCCTCATTTTGGGACATCCCCGACGCTTCTGGCCTTCCGACCGGACTTTCGCCCCCCATTGCGTGCGACCTCCACACGACCGGCCAGGACGACTGCAGCGTCCAAGAGCTCCAGCGGCGACTTCCCGGCATCTGCGCTATTGTAAGTACCGCTCTCTCTGGCTCTCGATATTCGGGCGAGTGTGCCCTTTCTCTCTCTCTCCCTCGCTCCGTGTGCGGCGACGCACAGCTCGTGCGATCGAGCCCTTGTAATTTCTTATTAAATATATCTATAGTTCTCATTCCCACTCACGAGTACATTTATTTCGCGAACCTTCTACCTGCCGCCTCCGCGATCCCTTCGGGAAGCTAGAGCCGGCCGAGCCTGACAACGAGATATTACAATAAACGCGGAGAGACTTCTCCACGGTTGCAACGACCGATCGTCCGAGAACATCGACCGGACCGTTACAATATATATATGTACGTAGTGCCTGAGATAAGATAACTGTCGTGTGCGTGTGCGTACGTGCGTGCGTGCGTACGCATATGTGCGTATATGTGTTTGAATGTATGTGTGTATTTGAGTATGCGTGTGAGCGTGTGTTTGAGTACAAAATTTTTTGTTACTGTCCCAAAATGTCAGAAGCCTTTGCTATTCTGTGACAAATTAATATATCAGCCAATTTAGGTCAAATTTAATTAAATTCCTATATAATATGCATATTACCAAGTATAACCTTTTCGTATCCTTTTCAGATTACTCGTACACATGTGTATGTCAATATGTAAGCCAATTTAGGCCAAATTTAATTCAATTCCTGTACAATATGTATATCACCAAGCATATCCTTTCCGTATTACTCGTACACATGTGTATATCAATATATCAGCAAATTTAGGCCAAATTTAATTCCATTCCTATGTAATATGTATATCACTATGCGTATCCTTTCCATATTACTTGTACACATGTGTACGAGAAATATGAAAAAGATACGCTTGGTGAAAAAAAGAATTATATAGGAATTTAATTAAATATGTACAATACGGAAAGGATATGCTTGGTGATATACATATTGTACAGGAATTTAATTAAATTTGACCTAAATTGGCTGATATATTAATTTGTCACAGAATAGCAAAGGCTTCTGACATTATGGCACAAAACAAAAAATTTTGTACTCAAACACACGCACACACGCATACTCAAATACACATATACATTCAAACACAGGCACTACATATATAGATATACACACGGTACGAGTATTCCCTCTCTCCACCGACAGTGTCTATAGATATACGCAGGCTATGAATTTTCCCCCTCTCAAGCGGCATCGTTCTAGCGATGGGACTTACTCCATGCTGTATACGTATAGTGCAACAGCTTAGCTATATTTATATATATATATATATTCAGCTATGCTGCTGCGTGCGCTTAAAACTAATCTATTCATTTTACTACCGCTACAGTTGGTCAAAGATATTTTAAGAATAGTTTCTTTCAATAACATCCCCTTTTTAACTGAAAGCAACGGGTGCACACCTATGCGCGACGAGTGCACTCTTATGGGCGACGAGAGCAAACCTATGCGCGTCGAGCACACACTTATGGGTGTCGAGAGCACACCAATGTGCGTTGATCGCACACTTATGAGCGACGAGAGCACACCTATACGCGTCGCACATGTATATATACATGCATATGCATATATAATATATATATATATATATACATACAGATTCAAACACATGCACACACGCATACTTAAATGCACACATACATGCAAACACATATACACACATACGCGTACGCAAGTACGAACGTACGCACACGCACACGACAATCATCTTATCTCAGGAGCTACATATATAGATATACACAGGGTACGAGTATTCCCTCTCTCCACCGACAGTGTATGTAGATATACGCAGGCTACGAATACGGCAGTTTTCGTTTACGTCCCCACTCTAGCGCTACATACACATATATATTATATATATATGGGTGGTTCTCTGACAAATCGAGCGGTCGATTTTTTGACCCTATCGAAAAAAATTTTTAAAATGTTCCTAAGAGACACATGAGTATCCCTGAATTTTTACAGATTTTTTTCATCAAGTACCTTCGAGTTACAGAGGGTCAAAGTTGATGAAATCACGTTTTTTTGCTTTTTCTGGCTACTTTCATTAATTTGTAGATCCTCAGGGAAGCATTTTTCACTATAGAGATATATAACATTTTTTTCTGCAAATTTTCTAAACTATTCAAAAAAAATATTTTTGATGTCGTATATATATGTTTTAAGAAAGTTATAAGTCATTTAAGTCTTAAAATCAAGTTTTAGGAAAGTTCGATCATCCGGATCATAACCAAAAAATTCATGAAGATACCTTATTTCAATTCAAAAAAGTCTGCGAAAGACCCAGAATGTCAGAGTCCTTGGTTTCTCTATAAAAAATCATTATATCCGTTCATATATGAAAAAAATTTAGTTTTATTGCTATATCGAAGCATTTCACTAACCTTATCATTTTTTTAATGACTGAAATTATTATAAAAAAATTTACGTAATTGATAAAATTGGTTAAATTCTTCTATATAGCAATAAAACTAAATTTTTTTCATATATGAACGGATATAATGATTTTTTACAGAGAAACCAAGGCCTCTGACATTCTGGGTCTTTCGCAGACTTTTTTGAATTGAAATAAGGTATCTTCATGAATTTTTTGGTTATGATCCGAATGATCGAACTTTCCTAAAACTTGATTTTAAGACTTAAATGACTTATAACTTTCTTAAAACATATATATACGACATCAAAAATATTGTTTTTGAATAGTTTAGAAAATTTGCAGAAAAAAATGTTATATATCTCTATAGTGAAAAATGCTTCCCTGAGGATCTACAAATTAATGAACGTAGCCAGAAAAAGCAAAAAAACGTGATTTTATCAACTTTGACCCTCTGTAACTCGAAGATACTTGATGCAAAAAATCTGAAAAAATTCAGGGATACTCATGTGTCTCTTAGGAACATTTTAAAAATTTTTTTCGATAGGGTCAAAAAATCGATCGCTCGATTTGTCAGAGAACCACCCATATATACAGGGTACGAGTATTCCCTCTCTCCACCAGCACTGTATATAGATATACGCAGGCTATGAATTTTCCCCTCTCCAGCGGCATCGTTCTAGCGATGGGACTTACTCCATGGTCTATACGTATAGTGCAACCGCTTAGCTATATATATATATTATATATATATGTATACATACACACACACAGAGACGGAGAAGGGCGGCGCGGCGCCGCAAGCAGCCTGCCGCCGAATAGCAGCAGCACGACGTGAGAGCAAGAGAGAGGGGAACTCAGCACCGCATCGAGTCAGCGAGAGCAAGAGAGAGAGAGAAGACGTAACATGCGAGCCACGAGGCGAACGCGCACGAGCGACTTCCGCCATGTTGGCGAGAGAGAAAGCAAGAACGAGTGCGAGAAGGATAAACAATGTATATGGGAGAGAATGCATATAGACAGACAGGCGAGAGTGAAGGCAGTGCGCTGAAGAATGTATGTTATTGGGAAAAGGTGGAGGGCTACGGCTCGATTCAGAGCGAGCGCATAAACATAAGAAACTAATGTAAGCATACCGAACTAAAATCAGCAACATAAATGCGACCGAGATTTCGTCGTAAGAGCCGGGTAACATCCCTGCAGACACCCGAGACCGAGCAGAACGAATATGTTCTAATGCACGAGTGTTTATAGGGGAGACTACGTACCGAGCCACAGGCAGGCGCCGGCACTGTTACAGGGAACGAGACTGCAGCCGAACGAGAGGAGGCGAGAGAAGGAGAAGAGAGAAAAGTAAGGAAAAGTGATTACTTCAATCCGCGAGTGCCGCGTGCGTGCCGTAGCCTTCGCCATGTCCGCGTGTTAGTGCGATGTACGAAATGAAAAGTGTATAATAAGATTGAATAAACCGAGACCATTGTCACTCCGAAACATTCACTAGTGCAACATTTCACTAAAATTCCGGCTCAAACGACCCTGACGAAAAGAGTGTCAGCCGAGGCCTGCAGATTTTACGTAAGGCATCCGCGACGCGATCAAGGCGCCCTTATTAGCAAATAGAAAAATAGACGCAGGGCCTTATTGAACACAGGGGAGAGGACTGGAGGAAAACGACGCAATCCCCACGTTAAAAACTATAAATTTTTATATGAATTATCATGCATAAAAAAATCTTTCTAATTATAAATTATACTTTATACAAAAAAATAATAAACATAGACATTGTTATGAAAAGCCATTAACATCTGAATGTGCAGCTATAATAGTATCTCAATAATCAACCAACTCATACTTATTTAAATAAATTATCACACCATGTTGATCCAATGGTATTTCCATTATTATTTCCAACCGGAGATTTAGGTTGGAGCATAGGTCACACAAAATACCTACCGAAATTAATAGTAGACTTGCTATTACAATATTATTCATATAGATTAGCATATAAATCAAATTTAAGTAATCCTTTATTATATGCAGGACGATTAACTCAACAATTTTTTTACATGCTTATATAATGATAGAAAGTAATAGAATGAATTTTTTTAGAAATAATCAAAATAACTTCGTATAGACTGTTATGAAGGTTTACTTGATCATGTTATCGCTAGTGCATCAAATGACTCAAAAAATTTTGAACATAAAGAAAAATCGGGGAACTTATTCATTTTACCAGCAACTTATATTAGTAGTCCAAGATATATGCAACAGTATTATCAAGATGCAATGGCAATTATGAGAAGTAAAGGCAAACCGAATTTGATTATTACAGTAACATGTAATACAAAATGGAAAGAATTAAAACAAATTTTAACACAATTTCCTCCAAAAATATCACCAAACGACATATGAAATATTACAGTTAGATTATTTCATACTAATTTTTTTAGTATTTTAAATGATATTGTAACGTTCTGAGTGACGGTCATAGGGAATAATTTGTGTTGAAACGTGTATATACGTCTACTAGCGAAGTTACGTTTGTATCAAAGTCGCGATCGTTGCGCGATCTATACCGAGCGGTTGTATAGATTGGTGCGCGCGTAAATTTATAGATTACAGGGACGGTCGCGTGGCTCACGATTGCGGCTAGTGAGAATCGGTTTGTCGGATTGTAGAATCGGTCTCAAAGGTGAGACCTTTGAGATGCTCTGCGCGATTATATTTACTATCAAAGAGAAAGAAGATTATATTTTCTTGCCTTTGTGGCGTTGGGTAAAAACAAAGAATTGCAATCCTTAATCTCCCTTTCAAAGTCAGTTTATTCTCGTAAGTATAAATGGATACAATGTTGTATTATGACCTCTACGGGAGCAGTCAGGGTCCTTCGCAGGTGTCAAGACTTGATATCACTTAACAGTAACTCGCGTATACTAAAGTTTTCGGTCGATAGTAATATCAAGTTCACGGTCGCTTTTAAGGTGGCGACAACGCGATTTTCTTCGTTGCTTGGTCGCAATGCGAAGGTGTGTCAGTGAGAATCCCGGCCCGTGTACATCGAGTCTGTGGGTACTGAACTTTTGGCTAGAAGGTCGATTTCTTTATATATGCTCGATTTTCACTTGTTTTTCAGGCTTCTCTAAACCATGCGCGGGCGTTGGGTTACAAAGCCATAAAAAACGTCATAGGCGCAGAACTCAGTAAGAGTAGTATGACTATAGACTATGTACATGCGCCGCGGACTCGCCAGTTAGCCGCGTTATCTTTCTCTCCTCGCCGTATTGTCGAGAGATGATAAGATGATTCGAAAGACAATGTCAAGGTCTGATCTCGAATTGTCAATGTAAATACACTAGACGAGCTAGTGCACGTGCCTGGTCTGAGTCGAATTGCCGTGTAGTAAACAATAAAGATGGAATGAAAAATCTTTCTTTCGTCACAATATAACAAAAAACGAAATTTGTTGAAAAGTAATATGAACGTGGTGTAGACTGCGAGTTGTACTTCCCGGGTGAAGACTCTATACAGAGCAGGACTGCTGAATTAATGCGAAGCTGCGCGTGAAGCATCGGCAACACTTTGTAAGTACCAGCTTCTCTCTCTCAGATTGCAATTATAGTAGGGAAGTAATTTTTTTATCATTGTTGATTGAACAATTGAATATAAATAATTGGTTTTTTCTCCTATTGACATTAAATATTATTTTATTATTTATGAGTATTTAAAGTATTGTGTAATTGTAATCAAATCGACTGGTAAAATTTTTTTTTGTATACTGTTGTGTGTGATAGCGCTGCTAATAGATATAGCATACGTGCGCAGCTAATTGTATGTGTGAGTGTATCAGTATAACACCGAGGTAGGGATAGATGCAGGTATACTGTACATAGCGTATCGCAACGGCATAGCGTTGATTTAACGAAGTTGTAGAATACAGTTTGAAGTTTTGATTTTGAAATTGTTTGTTTTTCCGGTGTATATTTATTTGATTTGAATTGAAAATTATTGGCGAAATAGTTTATTTTATTTTGTTTTTCGTTATACGATTTAAGCGAATTTTTTTTAGTTTAAGTTTGAAAAGGTAAACTCCTAATTCGAGTACAGCTCAGTAGTATTTTTCTTTTGGAATTTTTTTTTCCTGTTTCTGGTTGTAATTTTTTTACGTGAGTGTAATTTTAAGTTGCACAGAATTTTAAACGGAGGAGGCTGTAACAGAATTAAGAGCGACATACGGAATAAGGTTTTGTTTTTCAATTATTGAATTTTTGGCGGTATTAGTTTTTCTTTCGCAATTTGTTCTATTAAATATTTCTTTTAATTTCTGTAGAAATTTCGTTTAAATTAGCAGGATTGCAATTAAAATTTATAATGGCGATGCGCGTAAATATTTTTGCGGAAGCAGATCAAGAAATTGAGAAATGGGCAATGTCATTGTTGGATAATAAATTGAATACGTTATTGCAAAAATTTGAATTCATAACGGACGAGAGTAGATATAGCAACGTTGGTAGGTTAATTAGGCGTCTGCGCGGTGACTACACTGCGTATGATTTTGTGATGACGGATGAGCCAAGCGATATCGCAATGTCAAGAACAGACGCGGCATTTCAAAAAATTATCTTGAAAGAAGAAAATCTATCGAATGAGACGAACTCGACGACGTGGGTGAGACTTAGATTGCCAACCGCTATAGAACCTGAAGCATCGAATTCAGATGAAGCTGAGGAGCAAGAAGAAGATACTTTAGATGATATCTTCCGTATATAATGAGACAGTGATCTAGAATCGACCAGAGTATATGTGGCTGATGATGCTGACATTTCTGAAGTGCATCATATAGTTGCAACGGCGGAGGTGCTTAATGAAGTTGAAAGCATTGTAAAGCTTCAACAGCGAAACGCTTGTGGTAATAGCATTGACGCAAGATTGAATATCGCGAGCAAAAATAACGACGAATTAAAGGATAAAGACAGAAATCAAGATAACCATGAAGAAGTGATTGTACGTTTGCGAGAAGAGTTAGCTGCACAGCGTGAGCTTATTAGTTATTATTGCAAATTGACAGAAGAGGTGGAGCGGATTCAAGTTCAATTCCGAGATACGTTTATTGTACATCGAGAACCAGACGCTCATAGCAACAAGTTAAATCCAAATGGGACGAAGTTTGTATCCAGACAAGCGAATACTCTGATCAAATTGAAGAGATTCATGGGAATGGTTTCCTGGTATCGGAAGTTTCTAGATCGGTTGAGCGATGTCGCGGAGCCGTTGAACCTGGTGTTACAAAGCAAAGCAGGATTTACTTGGAGTGAAGCGCAACAGGATGGTTTTAAGCAAGTCAAAATCATACTTGCGACAGCGCCTGTGCTACACAGACTATCGTTTGATCATCAATTTATTATCAGAACTGATGCGAGCGACAGCTGCATTGGTACGGTACTTATACAGGAGATAGATGAGAAAGATTACGTCTTGTCTTATGCGAGTCGCACCTTAACCTCTGCGGAACGTAATTATTCAGTTACCGAGAGGGAATGTCTTGCCGTTCTCTGGGCAATTAAGAAATTTCGTGCATATGTGGAGGATTATTATTTTAAGGTATTTACAGATCACTCAAGCTTAAAATGGCTCTATAATTTACGTAACCCTAACCCTGTCGATTAGCTCGGTGGGCATTAGAGTTGCAGTCTTATGATTATGAGATTGAATATCAACCTGGCAAGGAAAATTATGTTCCAGATGCGTTATCGCGGATGTTAGAAGAAGTAAATTCAGACGATGAACGAATGACATTTTTGAAAGACATTCAAGAAATTATTACAGATCAGTGGTATGTACAAATGTATCGGCAAACTTTAGAAAACCCTCATATTTTTCTTTGATCCCTTTGTAAGATATTATATTCTAGTAATATTGTGATACTATTGTGCAATGTTACCATAACATTGCTGTATTATTTCAATAGGGAAAAAATTTTTTCAAAAAAATCGAAAAAAAAATTTATAATATATTAGGTGGAACGTACGTATTAGGTGGAAGTGAAGAGATTATGATTGGAAGTAATAGTTGGAGGCCGAAGATGATTTGAGAAGGTGATAGTTAAAACATGATAATCATAGGTGAAGTTTGAAGATAATAAGTAGATGCAAGAGATCAATGTTGAAGATTCTAAGGACATTTATCTCTCTTATGACTGAAGGGATAGAAGGAGTATAAAAATATTGTGATTTGAAATGATTACTTTAGGGTGTTGATAATATGCAAAGATAAAAACTGGACGGTGAAGGAATAATGATTTAAGGCGATAAGTGAAGGATGGAGAGTGAAGGGATCATAATTGGAGGTGTTAGGTGGAGGGCGGAAAGGATAGGTAAACGGTGGAGACGATCAATGGCACCTGAGAAATGTGATTGGAGGTGATAGGTCAAGGGTGCAGGTGATAGACGGATCATGACTTCATGCAATAGGTAGATGTTGGAGGTTATGGCTGGAGATAATATGCGGAAGCTCGAAGTCATAAGTGAAGGTGTTAGGTAGAGGGTTACATAAGAATGACGACATAGCTGGAGGGTGAAGGTCATGATTTGAAATGGTAAGTCGAAGGTCTGCGAAAAATTAAAAATTGAAGCTATGCGGCTTGGCGAGCAGAACGAGCGGGGGGTGCCCTCGACTATATATATATCTTACTATATTATATAGGTTATTATGAGCCGCGCTGGAATTTAGCCCCCCCCCCCTCGCCCTCCCCCCTCATCCTCCTAAATGCTAAATTTTGCAGTAGCTGAAAGTTGCACTGTTTACGTCGCCGCGTGGTCTCGAGCGAGCGCGCAACGTAAACTCGGGCTTAGCGCTTGACTCATAAAGGGGGGACCAGTGTCCCCGTTTCCACCCGGCAGACTAGCTCGTGATAGCAGCGTGAAGTTCGAAGCTAGAGGGTAGCCGTAGGCGTGAGGGAAAATAAACAACATTTTGAGTAAAAGCAAACAGTAGTAATGTATTTTCAACAAAGAAGAAATGATACAAGCGTGCTCGCGGGCACGTAGAGGCAGAGGGTATACGCGAGAAGCTTAGACGACGGCTGGTGAGAGCGGGTACTGAGAGATAGATAGATAGATCGAGAGAGAGAGAGAGACTTAATATTTATTCAGCCTTTGGGTATCTACCCTATCTGGCTCAGTTGAAGTACAATAAGTTTACAAAAAATTTACAAAAATTTTGAAAATTCGATAAGTTACATGAGTTATAGCAATATATAATAATACAAAGAGATATTCAAGCGACTGACATGGCGCTCTCTCGGGTGCGAATGTATATGTCTACTTCAGGAAGAAAAATTCGTGGCGTATACAGTATGTGCCGCGGATGTTTATGTTTGCGATTACAACTGGCGCGTAAACAAGATCGTCGTGTGAGTTTGTGTACGAGATTTATACACGTATATGAGTTTCACATACACACGCTACAGTGAAAGGCACTAAATTAAAAACGCAAAAACGACAAGTTGCACAGGCAAGATGGAATGGAAGCGCAATTACGGCTCCAGATACTCGGTGACATTGCGGTAAAAAGAAAACGAGCGTACAAATACTTGAAAAGGGGCGGCACTAAAAACACACAGCACTGCGATGGTGATCAGCTCTTGTCAAGGTGTTGACGGTGTGACGAAGCAAGTGACCAAAGGAGCTGGGATGTTTGTATCCTGCATACTGATGACGGATGATCGTGACTGTTACTGATACGTTGGCTGACGGGCACTACATCGACAGATAATGGCCGCTGCGACTGAAGGCGAGGCTCGAAACAGTGCGCAGCTCCTGTAAAGGCTCCCGGCTTCATAAAAATGAAGCCATACAGATGGTGCTCCCGAAGATCAGAGCTCGCAGAATCCAGAGTCGATCCGCGAAAAAATCTCAGCTCCATATCGAGTTTGAGTAGGGTTTTTAGAGTGTCAATTGGAACGAGAGAGAGAGAGAGAGAGAGAGAGAGAGAGAGAGAGGGGGAGAGAGAGGGAGGGAGAGGGTGAGGGAGAGGGAGAGAGAGAGGCACAGCCGGTTATCTTACGCGGGCTTTCTCAAGGCGTAACGTCGACGACACGTGAGTCCGGTCAAGCCGGGATTTAATCATGCCGGGTGCAAACCGTCATAATGTCTAAAATGCATATATTATATATTGTGACAGGCAGCCCATTAATTATAGGCTAACTTGGTCACCACCTGAACTATCGGAGAAGGTTCTCCAGTACCTACGCTTGCTGGTCTTTCCAGGAGCTATAATCATAGCCAGAGACAACAATAGTTAACAAACAGTATGAGCGCGCGTAGCAAGGAGAAGTAGTAATGCGGCCCATCTAGCGTGTTATTGGAACAAAAACCATTGTAAGTAAGCTAGACGAAACCGTATAAAAGTGCGTATGCCAGAGCATGTAATATTAGGAATTTTAATTTCTTGGGTAAGCCAGACTAATTTGTAAGATCGATATAGTGCAAATGCATCAGATTGTGTGATAGGCAAGAAACACAAGAAAGGTATGAGTGCGAGCGAAATGGAGAAGGACGCTACGAGCCCGGGAAGAAACCGGCCAAGTAAGTATACAGCATTGCGTAGATAGTTAGCGAGCGATGAACACGTTAATTCGCAGTCAAAAGGAAAGTGTAATCAACGAATATTCCCTCCGTTAGTTCGAAACTGATATTCAGTTATTTCAGCGCGTAAACGCTTTCATACAGCACGAGACAACGCAAAACTAGAAGACGAGCTATAGCCAGAATGTCTAGAAGTAGTGTTAATAGTAGGGAGTCCTGGCACCAAATAGGAAAAGTTTTGAAAGTTCGTGCCACTTGAAATTTTATTGTTGGATCTGGTAAGTGTTAATGCACTGATAATGACCTCAAATTTTCTAACTCCTAGCCCAGAAACATCGTCATTATTGCAAAATAAAGTTCAAAAATGCATTTTTTTCTTGTTTTTTGTTTGTAGTTTTTTATTATAAACTTTGCGTGAAAAAGTTTAGAATAAAAATTGTTCTACAATTTTCTACAAGGTACGTATTCTACAATTTCCTACAATGTACGTATTCTACAATTTCCTACACGGTACGTGTTCTACAATTTCCTACAGGGTACGTGTTCTACAATTTCCTATAAGGTACGTATGCTCCGAGTGCGAAATTAACTTGCTTCATCGCTGAAATGTTTCAATAAAAAAATAAAAGTTTTTTCTTCATATTGCCATAACTTATGCAAAAATAATTATTTTTGATCAAACTTTCACTCAAAATGTCTTGGCTCTTAATACTACATAAAAATTCTTTCCCGATCTCGCTATCGCAAAATGGCGACTTAAAATTCAACTCTATTTGTCACACATAACAATGAATTGATGCGACCACCTGCAATCGATAGCTTATGGTATACTTAATAAATGTTCAAATAAATTGTTCTTGAAATTAATTTTTGACAACATTTTTAGCAACAAAAATGCATTTCTATATTCTTATCTCGGCGAATTTTAAAGTCAGAGAAACGCCGTAAAATGCATCGTAGTAGTATGTTACGCAACTAGGGGCCAACATTGACTTTTTCAAGCGAAGACGATGATTTAGCACGAGGGACTTCCGCTCGACTCCCCCTCGTGCTCGAAATTTCAAAATTTGAAATTGTTGAAAATTTTATTGTTGAAATTTCTTATGGCTTATGGCATACTTAATAAATGCTCAAATGAACTGTTCTTACAAATACAGCTCCAGTAGCCACAGCAGTCACAACAACAGCAGTCGCAACAGCAGATACAGCAGCAACAGCAGCAGCAACAACACCAAAAAATGAAGCTGGAGCGGCAACAGCTACTGCAACGACAGCAGGAGGTGCTGGACCAGCAAAATCATCAGCTGCAGCTGCAACAAAGCAGCATCCAGCACCTGCTGCAGGAGCTGCAGGAGCTGAAGCAATTGTACAAACTGCCGCAGCAACAGCAACCGATGCAGCAAAAAAAAGAAAGAAGTAGGAGAAGGAAATTAATGCTGCGGCAGCAGCCACAACAGCAGCTCAACCCATTTATATAATCCCGCTGGTGTACCCACCAAATTTTGATATGAGGAGTGGCAACACTAGCAATGGTACGTATTTGCAGATTGTAATAGCATAAAATATCGTATGGAAGTAGTACGCAAACGGTTTTTTTCTCAAAACTCCAATTTACTCGTTTCCGAAATAAACCCTTTCCGTATTCATTAATATACTAACGCATTAAACGTTGAAAACATAATTTAATTTAACTATTGTTTTAAGATTATTCTATTATTATTAAATTTATAAATTTATAATTTACAGGTGTACGTTGGAGAAGCCGTGCAGGTACGGGTCGGAGAGCGTGGTTTCGCCGCAGGGGCCAAAATTATTTTCCTGGCCCACAAAAGCCTTATTATTCCAAACATTAAGTAAATAATAAATATTAATCAATATAAAAAAAACATTGTTTATTATTAACCGCACAACCCTATTTCCCTATAACAATAAAATATTTATCCCTATTACAGATAATATTTATCATAAAATTGCAAATTCATTGCCGAATTGTCTACACTAAATTGATTCAAGTGTCTGTAATCGATAGCTTATGACGTACTTTATTAACGCTAAAATGAAATTTTTTAAAAGTTACTATTTAACAACATTTTTAACAACTGCATCTCTTTAATTTCCGTTAATTTGAAAGTATGCAAAAAACATGAATTTTCATGTAAATTTCATTCAAATCCGATCAATGGGAGCCATTTATTGCTCATTTATTTTAATTTCATAAAATTATTTGTATTATAATTCACGATTATTTAATGTAATTCATAACTATTGGACCCTCTGATTCATAATTCTCCAATGACATTATGATTTATTCTACCGTATACTGCTTTATTCCCGACTGTAATAATAAGCGACTCAACTGGATAATTCATAATATTCCTGTATAACTATTAATTATTTAAGCTATAATTCACCAGTCCTTTGGTGAATTATGAATAATTTGTCGTATAATTCACAATTCCTTTGGTGAATTATGAATTATTTTTGGGATAATTCACCATTTTCGCAATCCTGCTCCCGCTCGACTCCCTCTCGTGCTCGAAATTTCAAAATTGGCAATTGTTGAAAATTTGATGGTTGAAAGTTTCAAAATTTTCAAAAATATCAAAAATTTCAAAATTTTTTAAATTTACATATAATACACATGCATAAAAATGTTATATGTTGGTTGTTGCGTAAAAGAGACCTTCAATGCACTAATTATAAAAAGCACGGTACACAACAAGGGGCGAATGAATTTTTTAGACTCGGACGATGATTTCAGCACGAGGGGGAGTCGAGCGGAAGTCCCTTCTGCTCAATCATCGTCTTCGCTTGAAAAAGTCAAGGTTGGCCCTTACTTGCGTAATATACTATTACTATGCATTTTACGGCGTTTCTCTGACTTTAAAATTCGCCGAGATAAAAACCTAGAAATGGATTTTTGTTGCTAAAAATGTTGTCAAATATCAATTCCAAGAACAGTTCATTTGAGCATTTATTAAGTATGCCATAAGCTATCGATTGCAGGTGGTCGCATTAATTTATTGTTATATGCGACAAATAGAATTGAATTTGAAATAATAGAATAACAATTTTTCAATAAATCGCCATTTTGAGATAGCGAGATCGGTCAAGAACTTTTATATAGTATTAACTATCAATATATTTTGAGTGAAAGTTCGATAAAAAATAATTTTTTTTATAAACTACGGCAATATGAAGAAAAAACTTTTATTTTGATTATTGAAACAATTTAGCGATGAAGAAAGTTAATTTTGCACTCGGGAACACACGTACCTTATGTCATGCCTCTATTGTAAATTTATTTAAGTTACTGTTTTGTTCATTAGAAAAGATTTTTATTTTATTTTGTAATTTTGGCTATAGCCCTGAAGAGGAGCCGCAACGGCTCGCAACGTCGGCGTCGAATGTAAATAAATATTATATTGGCTCGAAGAGATGCATCAACGTCATTTCCTCTAATTACTACCTATCATCGAGCAATAAATTCTCCGTTCATAAAAATTTGTGTTCTATTATCAAGCTGAGTGAATTCGTTAATGCAACCATGCTTTAACGAATTCAACGAAGCAACATAATTTTGTTTGTGAGTTTTCCAAGCCACAGTATCTCCAAACAATTTAATGACAAACCAACTAGTAGTTAGTGAGTTTTTACAGTCAGCAAAGTTCGTGTCTGAGAGCCCTTGTATATCATGAAGCTTTCTCTTAGCTCTACATACCTTAAACCTCTGCTCTTAGTATGCTTTAAATAGCGACAGACTGTTTGGATCATCAACCACTCCAGCTTAGTTGGTTTAATTTGATGTCTATTTAAGACATTTACAGCATAAGCTATATCAGGACGTACAGTATTTGCGAAATACAACACTGAATCCACAATCTCTCTGTATCTGATATTCAAGCTGTTAGAGTTTTCCTCACGCATATTATCGTCTTCCTCTCATTCTCTCCTTGCACGATTTATCACTTGAGCCTATGACCATAAGAGTTCTTTGAGGATGTGTTTCAATGTATCCCAATCTCTTTAATGTTTTGTCGATATATTTCTCCAGTGTTAACGTTATTGTATGACTTTTCCTGTCACGGTTTATCTCAATGCCTGAGAAACTTTTAGGCTCATCGAGATCAGACATTTCAAACTCCAGCATGGATAGTATGGTTATTTCCTCGAGCTTAGTTTTATCATTACTAGTTATGAGTATATCATCGCTATACACCAAAGTATTAAGGGGTTATGACAGTGTTAAATGTTTGAAAATACCCATTTTTTTTTATTCACTTTTTTCATAGTTAATAGTCAGTAGAATATGGTCTTGAAAGCCGTTTTTGGCTAAAAAAATTTCCCTCGAAGATATTAACAAAAAACTAACAAATCTGTTTCAAGTAAATTTTTGAAAAATCGTGATTTTTAAATATTTTAATTAGGCCAAACTTGTGGAAAGGATTGTTCTAACCCACTTTTTACAGAGTAATTTCATGAGAAATCTTACTGAAAATATGACTTAAAAACCGTTTTACAAACCGTTTTTTTCTCAAGAGTTATTAATTTATTTCCGTAAAATAAATAAAATCTGTAAAATTAATTTTTCTATGTGTGATTTTATGTTACTAAACTCAATGTGTTAAAGTAAAGGCATTCAACAAATTTGAATTTGCCACTCGAATAGGTTGTGCCTCACAGCGTCTGGTCGAGAATGAAGATTTCTGTTTGATCGGTATAGTAGAATTTTCTGTAAAGCAACAGAAAGCAGCCAAACAGCTGTTTTTCATCCAAGATACTAGATCAGTGCAGTTAGTCTGCTAGCTGCTGTAGCAATGCTTATAACCTTAGTGGTGTTGCAAAAGTGCAAGAGCTTCTGCAGAGTAGAAAAATTATTCAGATAAGTATTGGAAACTAATTAGTAATAACAGTGTTTATAATGAGCTTTTTCTTTGTTGGTTTATTTTTTGCTTTTAGGTATACGGGTGCAAGCCAGCGAAATGGGAGCTTATATTGACTGCCTGAAATATTATTTTGCATACTTTTTAAGAACTTGAAGTGTATTTAATAATGGTAAGTATTGTATGTAACTGTAATTCATAAACATAACTTGATTATGAATAGCTAACGATAATTTTTATTTTATTTTCAGCTTCTAAATGCTATTATCACACAGCATGACAAGCGCGTACCATCAAATATACTTTATTGTATATATATTTGAGTACCAAAAGCAAATCAAG
Source organism: Philotrypesis tridentata (assembly GCA_018906965.1). Lineage (NCBI taxonomy): Eukaryota > Metazoa > Arthropoda > Insecta > Hymenoptera > Pteromalidae > Philotrypesis > Philotrypesis tridentata. The sequence goes on along the minus strand of JACCIB010000157.1, from coordinate 212,134 downwards.
GTATGCCGGATATTTTCTGTAAGTATAGCTGAGTTCATTTGTATGATTTACATTATAAACTTTAAATGCCTTTAACTCAAATTTAGTTTTTTCATGCTTTTGATGTACTTGCCGCAGCTTTCTGAAGGAACCGTAACATCAATCCGGATGAACCAAAGTGGAAAACCTTCCTAATGAGTACGGTCACAAACTGAGTGGAGCAGAATTGGCAAAAACAAGTTCAAAGTGAATGTTACGTATGTTTACATATGTAACATTCACTATAATTATTAATATTGTCAATATATGTTTAATTAATTATATTAATTTTGTGTTTTTCAGGAATCTGTTCCACTTAGTCTGAGACAAGGCTCATAATGAAGATTTGGCACTTTGATTGAATAGAATTGTTGGTACGGTTCCATCAGAAACATGCGGCAAGTAAAAAAAAGTGATGAAAATTTAATTGTTTTTAAATGTTACACTCACTTTATGCATATCATTTATGCATAAAAGTGATGTATAATACTTGTATTTGAAAGCAAAAATATAGTTTTTAGAGCAACTATATATCTATTAATTTTTTGCAACATTAACAATTTTTCTTTTTTTTCAGGTTTTAACATTGTCATAACCCCTTAATAATTTTTCCTTCTGTCTCCAAGTGAAAAGACATGGTTCAGAACCATGTGTCTGTAGTCCTAGCTTAACTGCTATTTCTGTAAACTTTTCATACCACTTCTTATGGCTGATTTTTAATCCATAAAGAGCCGGTTGGATTTTGTAAACTTTCTTACTTCGTATTTCTGATGAACACTCTATTCCTTCAGGTATTTCCATATAGACTTCACTGTCTATTTTTCCATTCAGAAAAGCAGTTTTTACATCCAGCTGTCGAACTTCAAAATCAAACTTATTTACTAGAACTAGCACTGATCTAATTAGTGGCAGTCCGGAAACAGGTGCATACGTTTCTGCCAAGATGTATTTGTTTCGATCTTTAAAACCTCTTATTACCAATCGAGCTTTGTATTTGATTTCATTATTTAATCCAACAATCCATTTAGAGTCAATGATATTTGGTTTTTCACCTTCTTTTCTCAAAGGTTTATCAATGATTTTCCAAACTTCATTTTTCTCCATGGACTCCAGTTCACTTTTTACGGCTTTCTGCCGCTCAAGCTTATTCTCAGATCTCCTTCTAGCAATTAAAAGACTGATTGCATTATCTTCCAGTTTTGCGAGATCAGATTCAACCATGTTTAACTCTACTGGTAGCTTGATTTCCTTCTGCTTTCTAGGTCGTCCTCGTTTACGTTTTTCTCCCTCCGTTTCAGAGATCGGAACGATTTCATAATCAAACTTAACCAACCATGTTTCCTTGTTTACTGCCTCCAATGTATTATTCCATTCTTTGATACTGTTTTTATTGTATTTGTCGCCGAAGACAATCTTTTCATTCAATCGAATATCCCTACTTTCATAGTATTTACCTTCTCCCGGCATTAAAAGCAAGTATCTTATTGGTTTATATCCAATTAAAACTACTCTTTTTTCCAGCTGATCGAACTTAGGTCCAGTTTTTCTTTGTACCTTAATGTAGGCAATACTGCCAAAGCGTTTTAATAAAGAGGAGGTATCATAGTATTCGAGCTGTGAGGTGTCCTATTATAAAAATACACAACGGCACTCAGAACCAGGCCCCACATATTCTCAGGTAATCGAGTATCATACATAAGAGCTCTCGTTTTCTTCTGGATAGTTTGGTTGAACCTTTCAACTACACCATTATGTTCTGGTGTATCAGGACTGGCTAATTGTAATTCAGCACCAAATCTATCCAAAACTTTCAGCATACATCCACCTGTAAATTCTGTTCCTTGATCGCATCTAAGGTAACAGAATTTGGAGTCTTTACCAAGTAAATTGCTCGAGCTTTTTATAAACGACTCCAAACAGTTTCCAGTTTCGGACTTATTTTTCATGGGATACACCATTGCCAAACGAGAATAATCATCTATAATTACAGATATAAATTTGTATTTCTTAGGATGTGTCGCGGGACTAATAGGGCCCATTGTGTTTGCATGAATAATCTGTAGTGGTTAATTCGCTTTTTGTCTAATCGAACTAAAAGGTAGTTTGTTGAATTTTGAAACAATGCAAACTTCACAATCCAACACTGATTCATCGAATTTAATTTCTTGAATACCTTTGATATCTGGAAATTTCTTTTGAAATTCTATTAAGTATTTCAAAGATGCATGTTCAAGTCTGACATGCCACAATATAGACTTATTGGTATTGAATTTATTGACTCTATTATGAATGTTGGATTCCTAATCTGTATTATGAAGTTCATCAGATTCATTTATACTACAAATTGTTCTATCTCTTAACGTGGTTTCAGAATTTGAATAACCAGAGCACAGCTCATTCGTATTTAATTCTGTTTGCATTGTTACATTAATTTGCTGTTTATCAGATTGACCAGTAATATTTATTTCCAGCTGATAAACTCCAACTTGGTCAATAATTTCTTTTTCGAATGTAGACTGCTTATGATTTTCCGTATTTTCTCTTTGAGCTTATTTTGTTTCATACCTGGAACCGTTCTGTGAGGGTATACTTTGCGCCTTGTTGAAATGTAAGCAATTACTTTACTTATTCTTGATTTTAAAGGAATTTCGGTTTCATCAATTTTATCCGTTTCCAATTCTATTATCCAAAACGGGTTTTCTTGAATGGCTTTTGGATCAAAATTATCAATTCTCTGATTATCAAGATAAATACTCAAGCCTTTATCAACAAATTTTCTTATTGATAATAGATTTTCTGACAGTGATTTCGCGTAGATTGCATTATTCAAGCATAAAATATCGTTACTACTCATGCGACCAGAAATACTACCAACTCCCTCCGATTTCATAATTGCAGTATCATTATTATTTGCACATTTTATATCAAGCTGTTTTGTATTATCAAACGTTCTAAGAATCAATTTCGAGTTGGTCATGTGTTCCGTTACATCAGAGTCCGCCAGAAATCTGATCAATTGATTTTCACTAGAGTCAGTGGTGTCGGACATATTTGCATAGAAACCTGCGCACTTACCGAATTTGCATTCTTGTTCTTTTTATTAAAAGGTTTATTCTGAATTTTCTTTCCTCGCGAGTTTCCACGGTTTGAGCCTTTATCGAGTTTAAATCTCTTAGCGTTATCGCCTTTAGATGCATCCGTGCTAAAACGTTTACCCCGACGAAAGGTTCCACGTTTGCCATCCCGGAAAGAAAATGAATTTTCATACCTTCTATGTTTCTCATTTTCTTGAAGAATCTTTTTCAGTTGTTCTTCCAGCACATTCTGCCAGGCCTCGTGCAGTCCTCGCTGTTTCACCCTTTTGGCCACTGCTAGTTCCTCCAGCTGATGTCTCTCGAGCTGTTTCCTGCTGCATAATATTATCTTTTAATTCACTCATTGACAACAGTGTGCCCGTTGCATTTTTATTTAAAAACTCTGTTTCTCTGACTTGTGGCAGATTCGAAACAATAGCTTCAAAAAAATGCATCTCGAATTTATACATCGGACAAAGGTGGAGTATCGGGCAATTTGTTATATAACTGGATTATATTATCGAACTTATCTCAAAATGCGGAAGCCTTTACTTTATTCGCACTGTATTTAATGTTATGGAGCTGTGTTCTCAAAGTTGCAGTAGATAAATTTATTTCATTTTCATTAATCCGTTTAATTTTATTTAGCAAGTCCATTGGATCTTTTCATTCTTTGGACATATCAATTCTATTAATAATAAGATCTCTAACTCTAACTTTATCTTTTTCAAACTTGGATTCGTCGACATCACGAGATGTTACATTTGAATCAATTACATACAATAGATCTGCAATAGTTAATTCAGATTTAAGAAAATCTATAAATGAATCTATATTCAAGCTTGTAGTAAGTCTATAATCTGTGACACATCCGGTGTCTCGATGTAACCCAGCCTTTTGTATTTCAGCTCTTATCATTTCGGACAAATGTTCATTACTTACTGATTTTTCCGCATTTCAAATTGATAACTCCTTTTTAAATCGGGCTGGTAAGTTCTTCTCAGATTGAGTAGGCAAATCCTTTTCAGATCGAGCTGATTTATCATTTTCGGATTGATTTTCATCCCACTCCTCATCTTTGACCCATCGTTTGACGTGTCAATCCACTCCACTTTCTCAGTTACGTAACGTCTGTAACTAGCAAGCTTTTCAACTACTTCATAATACACTTTATTACATTCATCTTTAATTTTGTCATCGAACTTGCTTATAGTAGCTTCTGCTACTGTTAGACGCTCCATTAACTCTGAAAGTGGAATTCATTTGTAAGAACTTACAATTGGTGACAATTCAATCTTTTTAGGATTCAATTGACACTTAATTCCAGAATAACTAGATTTCATAAAATCAAGATATTTCACAGATTGTGAATCATTTAATTTTCCAGCATACAAATCAAGCTTTGAATCTAAATCGAAGTTAGAAATTTTCCCCTCCTGATGGCTTTTATTCAGACCCAAATTTAAATTTACCACCTTTTGTGATTTTATAATTGGAGTTGGTTTGCCTTGTAACCGAGAATCGAACTTAGTCTCCAATACCTTTAGAGCGTATGCATCAGGCTCTACGCTTCGAGCTTCATCAAGCTTATTAAACTCAAGCTTGTTGGCCTCGTCACCGTCAGAATCTTTTATTTCATCCAACTTCAGGGGTTGAGACGTTTCTTGCCGAGTAGAAACGAACTCGGCCTCCAAGGCCTCTTCAGCTCGAACTCTTTCAATTTCTCTCTTTAGAGACTCCAGCGTAGATGGTGATAAACTAGAGTTATCTAGAAATTTTATCAAAAATGAGTTATTTATTTGACGAACAACAATCAAACTAAATTTCTCAAAGTATTTAAGGTAATTTTAATTAAGCACACACTCAAGTGACGAACAACAATCAAGAGAGTATGGTTACTTGTCTGACCTATCATTGGTCTGTAAGTTTTTCAGTACAGGCAGTATAGCAGCAACAACATACACAGCACTGCATATACCGGTCGATTGTATTACTTGGGACTGAAAAGCATGCTTTTAGAATTTCTTTTGAAATTCATTACGTACGTATAAATTTTAATTTTAATCCAAATATTAACATTACTAATTCGAGCTTTTACCTATTTCATATTTATGACCACGTAACATCATAATACATACACATCCAGCTTCATTTAAATCAGGATAAATACATTCATCTGGATGCTTATCAGAGATTCCCAATTCTTGATCCTGAAGTAGCAAGAACAGAGTTACGTTCTTCTGATCTGTTTTAAAAAAAATTAATCAAGCTAATTAGTCATAATGAAACTTTATTCAAGCTTAAAGTTTATTCAAGCTTTAAAATTGCAATTTTGTTTGAAATAAATATTTTCTTGGCTCGAAGGATCCATTAGCACCGAGATTTATTTTAAAACGTACATATGTATATATTCTAGCATTTACTAAATTGAGCAATTAATTTTAATTTCAATTTTCACTTATTTTCGCGTATAGCTATGCTGAAAGTCAATAAGAGCCTTTCATCACTCTTACTAGTGTAGCATGCGCCGACAGTATATACATAAATACTGTATCGCTCTCACATACAGAGATCAAACATGGCGCACCGACAGCCTGTACAAATGGCTACGACTAGGCGCTCTATGGCGCAACGTCAGCCCGTGCAACGACCACAACTCGGTGCTCTCGCTCTCGCTCTCCAACGCTTCCGCGTGGAGCCGAGTTTACTCGCAACAAGATCAGCGACAGTGCCAGCGCAAGTGACACAGCAACAGCTGCAATGGCATCGGCGCAGCGCTAGCAGTCACTCGTTTGTTTTCAAAACATCGGAGAGACGCGCGTGATTCACGGAATCTTGAGCAATCTTGCGCCGTACTTTCGAACTTTGTCGATTTTCTTTGCACACTCACCTCTTGTTTTGAGATCGTGCAGAAAATCTATCCTTTTCGTTTCTGCCATTTTCTTGAACTATCGGCGGTGATGAAAAAGGCAAATCAAGCTGATGACGACGAAACACACCCAGTGAAGTCGAGCAGTGAAAACGAGAAATCGAGCTTAGCAAATCCAGTAAACTCACTGCACTCTTTCAATAAAGATTTGTCGAGCAAAATCCAGAATCTCGAGCTCCGTTGCGCCGCGCCGTACACCTTCGCAACACGCTAAGTCGAGTCGAACTGAACTTTGTAGAATTATTCAAGCTGAAATAAATGCAACACTAATAAAACAGTCACTCGCGAATTTTGAACTTCCGCGCATGCACAAGGCGGGCAGATTCCAGGCGCAGTGGAAGCGTGCTGGGCCCATAACCTGTTGAGGTTTTGACAATGTGCCGTGGAGGAAATCGAAATAAAAACACAATAATTTATTTTATAAATTATTTAATCGAGCTTATACCTTTAGTCTATCGAATTGTTTTATATTTTACTTTAATAAACAATAAGGGCTAAAGCTCTCTGGCGTTTTTGATGGCCGTAAGGTAACTGAGAGCGAGAGAGGGGACGATCTCGTCGAGGCAGCGCCGGCCTGCTCGCCAACCATCAGGAGAGGGCGGAGCTCGACGCAGCTCAGCTCGAAGCTGCTCGCTTCAGCTCAACAAACATATAAACGCTAAAGTATATTAGGTCACCCGGGTGCTGCATATTAGTCTGTAATTGTATCTCGATACTGAAAATAAAATGAAATTTGTCAATACCAATTTTTAATCAAAATATTATGTTTACAATTATTTTTGCTACTTACCATTAATACATTCTGTAAAGGTTCTTGTAAACATGTCAAATGAGACTTTAAATTCAATATGAAAGTCAATCAATTCATATTTACGTATGAACAAAAAAAAAACACAAAGAACTAAATCTTTATAAGAGGAAATCTACGGACAGGTGGCAATTTTTGGCCAAAAAGCGGAAAGTGAGCAATTTTGAGGACACACTAATCGGACTTTTTTTTACTCGTTAGGACATACAATAAAAGAAAATTGACCGAAATAAATCGGCGCCCTATGCCAATAAAAAGTTACGGGCCAAAAACTGAAAAAAATACGCTAATTTTTTCGCGTTTTTTTCATTCTCCTAATAGTTTAAGAGCAGGACATATGTTAAATAAAATTTCCAATCAATTAAAATAAAGTACTTGAAAAGACCTTTCTTTTGGATATAAATTTGTCTAAATCGGATGCATTGATCAAAAGTTTCGCATTTTAGAAGACGATGAACTTGGATTCAGGCTTTTAAGAAAATGCTCGCTCTATATTACGGAAGTACGTAGGGCTGACGTAACCGGATTTATATGAATTGTTCAGTTTTCTCTCTCAGGAGAATTAAGGAGCCCGAAGTTTCAATTGACAATATCTGTTGATATAAGCAATTTCACAATGCATGAACCTGATGTCATTTTGTTAGTTTTATCGCAACCTTTCATGAGTGCTCATATGTGAGAATCAAAACTGTCAATGCGAAGAAAACCATATGCCTAGTTTCCAACAAGGTCTGTGAGAAGTATAATAGGGTCTGACTAGCGCTCGAAGGCGGCGTACGTACTAACGTACCTTATATTTGCCATCGTGGTGCTACCGCGCCCCTTGATGTGTTATTTTATGCATATAATTTTATTGATGCCGAATTAATCTTAGGGATGCGCTAGATATAATATGCTTTTGTGATTTTTCGTCACGCGGGTAAGCAAGTAGAGTAATTTGGGTTATAGGTTGGGTTAGAATGTCTCAAATAGAATGTCTGAAAAAATTTGTCTTAAAAAAACACAATTGGAACATTTTTTTCACAAAATTTAATGCCATTAAAATTATCACAAAATTTAATGCCATTAAAATTATTAGCAGAAGAAAGAAAAAAAGATTATCTAGCAAATTTAAAGGATAATAGGTCATGCTACTTCACCAAGGCACAATGTATATATACTGTGTACGCGTATACTTGTCATCGAGGCACTGTCACGCCCCTTAATTTAATGAACTTTATTACGTTAGTTTGGCTCACCTTTGATTTCTGCGTCTGAAACTTGATCAGGTCGAAAGCAAGCTACTTCTTTGCGATCGCCAACTATAAAATGTATGTTGACGTATTCATCTGGATTATCCATATTTAATTCGGTAACATTTTTGTTTTCTTTCTTATCCATGGCCCATACAAAAATTAGTGATATATCGTCAAGTTTGCATTTACAACAAGTACAGCTGTGTAAGTTTTTTTTTTAAATAGTTTTTATATTATTCAATTTATTGAAGATTTATACTTTCAGGCCCAAATGGGCTCATCGTCCCGTTTGCAAAGTTATGCTATATTGCCGAGTTTTTTGAATTATCGTTAAAAAGGCATGACTTTTGTATAAGAGCCTTTCGGAAAATTTCATTATTTTTGTTATCACGGATTTCCTACGGCGTTTGATTAATTTCTTTGGTATCATTACTATAGCTCTTTTCTTGCTACTGATACAGCTACAATTGCTTTTGCAATGTCTGAAACTTTTCTCCAATGCTTTATATCGATGAACTAAATCTGTAGAATCCTTTTTATCCAAATTTATCACATTTGCTTTATAAGCGAAAGATAAGCCAAAAAACGTAGAGGCCGATTGTAATGCTAATAGCAAAGTTCGAGTCGATACTACATTATCCATTCTGTACTGTAAAAAAATCGAAATATATTTATTATTTACGTTTGAAGAGGATAAATAATTTGTACATACTTATACTAGGTATAGTCTGTTGAACGGTATCCCCCTTCCCTTCATTCAGTTTTTTCAGTAAAATGACAGACCAACACAGCTCTAACAGTAGTTCCTACCATATGACAGTTATATACTCTTAAAATTCATATGAGAAAACGTATAGAAAGAAAGTTTTAGTTTATCCATATATTTTTTTTTCTATTTTTGTACATAGATATGTACACAAATTTACGCTTATTTTTGTCTACATATTTTCCTGCATAAAGGCGTAAATAAATAAATGCACAACGTAATGCATAAAATTCTGCATGAAACTTTGAATTGTGCCATCGAAATTAAAATTTCGGAAAACTCCCGTTTTTAACTTACAATTGGTAGAATCAATATTAAGTTCAAAATATAAATAAATTTAAAATTTAAAAGCTTTATATTATTGCAATCGCCCATCCAAGTACGAGCTACGCAATTCGCTGTTAAACTTAGTAACGTGGAATTTACTCGCCCGCACGAGGATTCCAGTTAGTGTACAAAAATATTTCTTTTGCACGGCTTACTTCTTTTTCTCCGGCTTGTGATGTTCCTGCAATGGTGAAAAGCGGGATAGTGGTGGCAATTAGGGTTAATCAAATATAAAACGTCAGTAGTTAAGATTAATAAAAATACAGATATATTATCATATTATATACACAATCAGTTCTTCAACAACAGAGAGAATTTACGTAAAGGCATGGGCACGCGGCCATATAACTAACTCCAGGATTGACGGTTGATAGCTAGAGAAAGGGCCGCGAAAAACCCTTTACGAGTGGCTTTACTTTAGATTGAACAAAACGGGAGAACTGCAATCCGCTGTAAATCGCGAAAGTTTCCTCTGTGTTCGAAATCACCAAAACCGCCACCTAACTTCTCTGCATCTTCGCCATAAAAGTAATAATCATCAAATACATTTAGAATACAATGTTACCAAATTCCTCTATAAATGTAGTCGACACAATTCCTCTAATATTCTTTTCCTCCAAAACGTAAACTCCACCAAGAGACATAATCAGAAACGAAGCAGCACGCCTCAAACTTCTCCAAAGATTTCGAACACCAAAGACCAAAATGGCGACATGGGGAAAATAGCTAATTGATTGCTAAAAAATGACTACTTTCGTTGAGTACCGGTAACGGAATGGCCGAGGCCGACACTCCGCTTGAGGAAGGATGCCGCGTTTTCCCACCCGGCCTCTTTCCTCACGGAAACGCGGTCTCGGCCTCCAAAATTACACAATTGGTCCTTCTTCCTAGAAGAATCCCCTATTGGTTTATCGAAAACTACCACCAATATATTTCTTTATCTATGAGTTTCCCCAGCACCCTCTTTTCCAAATCCTAATTTAGTCATTGGCTTAGAACTCAATTATCATCCTCTATGTATTTCCTCAATATGCAAATTCGCGCCCCCTTGATTGATATCGATCAATCAATCAATCATGTCGATATCCATCTGGTGGCTCCACCTATAGATAAACTGTAGGGCGCGCGGTATTCAAAAATCCTCTTTCATCAACGATATAATCATAGGACAACATCTATCGAATCACCAACGTTCCCTAGCCTATAACTCTACCACGACACGCTTCACCCATGCGTTCACAAACTCTCTGAGCGCTCCAAACGCCATCAACTTCGCGCCACTATCTCTCTCTCTCTCTCTCTCTCTCTCTCTCTCTCTCTCTATCTCTCTCTCTCTCGCACACGCTCGACTCCCACTCTCGCTATACCTTCTCTCTCCCGCGCGCTCCGACTCTCCCTCTCTCTCTCTCTCACTCTCTATTGCGCGCACTAACTCCCTCTCTCTCTCGCACATATATACGCGCTTTCCCCTCTACACACAACGGCGTGCATGTAACCGCGTGTGCGCGGCCGCCGTCTCGTTTCCTGCCGTGCCCCCTCCCGAGCGCCGGCGCGCTGCGCAGGTGTGATTCGAGACATCACATCCTGCGCTCCGCACGCAGTCAGTCAAAGGCAACTCCTGCGAGCGCCACCGAGCGCTAGCTCCGCTCTAGGAGCTGTCAACTCGCCGAGAGTGAGTCAGCTGGCTGTACAATAATGTTCCCGACGCAGCAATAATTATTGCTACGTCGCAACTTTCACAATCGAAAGTTCATGGAGCAACGTGTTTGATCAGAACACATCAAACTATAAATAAACTCAAATATTAGTGTTCAACACATCTTACCGGTTAAGTCGGTACTCTCTGATCCCGCAGGTCCATCGGATCCGCTTTCCCAGGTTAGCTTACCGGAGAAGACCTTTCAAAGGCCACCTCGCCGTCAATAAAGCCAACGTTCCTTGCCTAGTGTGTCTCGGAATCGGTTACCCCGCGATCTCTGATTACCCTCTGGGGTCGTATCCCGAATGTCAGTATGTGTATGTATGTGTATGTATGTGTAAGTATGTGGATGTATGTCGTAAGTGGGATCATTTTAACCGCGTAAGTGACGGTCATGAGTAAAGGTACTGCTTGGGCGAAACGTGATCAATTAAAAATTTATCGTCAAATAGATCCTAAATTTAACAGTATTCTAAATAGATTAAGGATAGAACAAGTTACAAATGATCCAGCTGAAACTTCAAAAAATACTGCTAAACAAAAAATAGAAACTATAGGTATCCTTGCAACTCGATTGTGTTCTCATGTGAAGAAAGCTAATGAAATCAATGACTCACAACAAATTGGATAAACTAAACTCCTCTTGATCCATTTAAAAGTCCTACACTTATGTTCAGATGTTTTAACAACATAACTTGTACTTCCACTTTTAGAACAAGTTTATTTGGTACAAATTCTTTTGTTGTTCTTATCGATCTTTCCGAGGCAATGGTTTAGAAAGGGTTTAAAAAAATTAAAACTCCTTTCTTTTAAGAAACGACGTTTCGGCGATCATTGTCGCCCTCATCAGGAAACTGTCAAAAATTTTTTATTACAATAAACATACAGACTTTAAAATGATCAAAGTATTACATAGAAAAGGCGATATTTTTGAAACTTACATATTGGAGCACGTTTGATTTGTGTACATCTCGATAATCCTTTCCCCCGGCTAGTTAACAGCGGGGGAAGAGAGAGACCGAGTGATACAGTCATATTTATACCGCTTTGTCAGCTACTGCCTCGGAAGTGAGGAAGTAGCCGGCAATCATCGCTTATATAGTGCGAAAAGTCTTTCGAGCGGTTTGTTTACATATGACGTCACGCATCACCTCATCCTTTCGATGTATACAGATTTGATTTTAAATCTTAAGTTGATATATTGTGACACGGCGGTGGAAGGAGGTGCACGCGGGCGGGCAAGAGGGAAAGCGCGCGATCACGGTGATGACTGACGCGAGCGATCGTTCCGCGGAGCCACGGTAATGACCGCCGGCTGGCTGGCGTGCCATGCGCCGTCGTCCTCCTCCCTCTCTCTGGGTGGCTGGTTTGTGTGCTCTCCTCCTCCCTCTCGTGTCTCTCTAGGCTCTGCCTCACGTCTATTTTTTTGTGTAAAGGGCACCTTGACGCGCTGTGGCAGCCTTGAGCAGGCTTCAGTCCTCGGCCGAGACTCGGGATCTACAGGGTCGCGTGAGCCGGGAAAATAAGTGCGGCAATTGGACACTCGGATTCGCAAATTAATGGCACTATTTTATTCACAATTAACTTCGTACACGTCTTTTCTCTCACGCGGCAGCGGCTCGGCAGTTACAAGTTTTCACGGGACAAAGCTCACACACACTCTTACTCTCTCCTTTACTCCTTCACTTTCTTCCCCTCGTACGGCCGCTGTCTCGTGCTCTGTAACGTCGAACGCGAAAACTAGCGCGAGACGCGGTTGTGCGCGGGTGGTGAGCTGGTTGGTGTAGAGGTGCCGGTGGTTGCTCCTTGCTCATGAACTCGCTCAGGACTCTGGAAACTGCTGGTGCTTTGGATTGCTCGATGTTGCTGTGAGGCGTGTTCTCGTGCTACTGCCGGTCGCGCTTCGTCGTTCTATCTCTCGCTCTCACACATATGCACACACGTCGGCTACGGCGGTCACGTGATCGGTCGCGTGATTTTTCCAGTCGCGGCAATTACGAATTTCTCTTGTACAATTTCATCTTTCTTGTTCCCTCGCTTCGGCGCATACATTTTCGTTTTATACATTTGCCGCTGTGGACGACGCTTGCGCCTCCACTTTGACCCAATAGTTCTCTCCGCGCTCATACAGTGGGGCTCGCAGGCCTCCACTCGGCAATCCGTGGTCTCTCTATCTCTCTCTCATATTCTCTCGGCTTCGCATGCACACACGCGTGCTCGCCCGCTCATGCATACGCGGCTCTGCCGCTCGCCGCGCCGCTCCCACTCCTCGCGCGCTCTCTCGCAGCTCGGCGGTCGTGACGTCACAGTGGCGACTCGGCATCGTGCTGCGGACTCTCACGCGCTCCCCCTCTCTCTCTCCTGCGGCGCGGCCCAGTGCCGGCGCCTGGCTGTGGCTCAGCTGTTCTCTCCTGTAAACACCCGTTGCAATTATAGCATGTTCCTCTGCTCGGTTCCGGGTGTCTGCAGGAGAGTCACCCAGCTTTTACGACGGATTCTCCGTCGCATTCCCCCTTCCAAACCTTCAATGCCCCGCATTGTACGGTTTTTCAGACTAGGGGTGCTGAGTGCTCTCCCACAGGGACCCTCCCCGACTGTGAGTTAGTGGTTAGTTGTTGTCTTCTCTCTGTACTCATGCTCCTGGGGTCTACCTGCTGAAACAAGGGAATTTTACCTATGGGTTTTCTCTCTCTCTTCTTCTCTCCCTCTGACATCGGTGTCTTTTCTTCTGTTGCTCCAGGCGTCGTCGCGGCTAGAGAAGACAAGTGGGGAAGAGAAGAAAAAAAAAGAAAAGTGCTTTTGCGTTACTTTCAGTCCTCATTCCTGGGTGGGTTGCCTTCGTTCTCAGGGCGTGCTGGGCCCACGTCTGGCAGGAAGGCGCGGCTTAGTATGGCCTCCCGGAGGTGTTCACTCACCTCCTCCAGGATCCTCCACACCTTCGCGGTGTCACCGCTGGCTGTGGTCTCCGGCGGGCGTGGGAGGGCCGTGCGGGGCTTCGGCACCGGTTGTGGCTCGGGTGGGTGGGGCACAACGGTGCGGGGCCGGGGCACTGGCCATGTCTCGGGCGGGCTCGAACGCCTCTTTATGGACTGGGGTGGGTCCGAGGTGCTGACCGGAGGTGATGGTGTGGCGGTTGGAGCGGCGGAGGGTCCGGCGGTGGCAGCGTCGGGTGTTGGGGCGCCGAAGGTCCATTGCCGACTCTCCTCCAGCTCCTCTCCCCGCAGCCATCTCGCGGTAGCGGTCGGCGCAGCGAGGGCAGCCGTCCACCTCTACCCCGTTCCTGCCGCAATTGTGACAGTAGGTCCAGACTATGGGCCGGGGGCAGTCCAACTGTCCGTGACCACGCCAACAATTGAAGCAGGTGTACGGGAGAGGATCAAGGGCGGGGTTATGAGGCAGCGCCCTCAGCCCGTCGAACCTCAGCCCGGTCAGCTTGAGGTGACTCTTCCGGGTCCTCTTCCTCTCTCTACGCGGCTGCTGCTGTTCCTCCTGGGGTGCCGCAGTTGTCTCGGGTGCCGGTGGGGGGTGTCAGGGGGTGTCTCGGGTACCACCTGCGGGCGCGCGGGAGCAGGGAGTGGTTCGCTCCGGATAGGGGGGCCTGGTGGCGTGATCTCGCGTGGGCGGCGGAGCTCCTCTACCGCCGGAAAATAGTCTTCCGCCGTCTTGCACTGGACCTCGTCCTCTGCGCCGCCTGGAACGGGCTCTCCTCTCCGGCTCGTGTGGTGGTGGCGAAAGGCGCTCGGCAGGCCTGTAGGTGGTGACCGTGAGGGTGCCGTCCTCCATGTCCCAATCCTCCATCCGCTGTCCACCTTCAAACGCCTGCACCGGTGCGTAAGGGCATCGATACTGGGGCTCCAGGTCCTCCTCGCGAAAGGGAATGTCTATTATTCACGGCCGGCTGGCTGCGCTGCGTCTGCGCTACTCCCCTCTTCGCGTCGACCTCGCGCTGGATACCGGTCCAGTCCCATCTGGGTCTGGGTGCCCGCGGGAACTCCTGCCGAGTATCCTCGCCGTGGCGCGCGCTCAGCCGTGCCCACACCGAGCTGGCTCGTTGGAGACTATTCCCCCTACCGGGAATAGGCTCGCCGGCCGTGCAGGGGGGAGTCCCCGGTGCCAGTCCCGATGTAGAGGGGGCGGCGCTGGCGACGTGCGGAGGGATTTCGACGGTGCGGGGGCCTTGTCGCGGCTCCTTGGGCCTTGCTCCCTCTAGGGTGTAATCACTATTGGTTGGTAGCGGCTCGGGGGTCGTCGTCGGGGCAGCGGAATAGGAGATCGGCTTCCTTCTCCAGGGAGACGCAGCACTGCAGATCTCCGTCCTCCGGGTCGTCCGGCCCCACGAGGGCTGCCTCATCATCTGAGGCGTTCTGCCCTAGGGGTGCGGGATGGGTGGCCGGCACTTCCTCGCCCTCCATGGCCTCGGCGGTCTCCTGGACCGGCTCCCTCCTGCGGGCAGCTTCGGTGACAATATAGCAATTGTCTGTTGGAGGAGCTCCTCCCTCAGACGCTGCTCTTCCTCCAGTCCACCGTCGCAGGCGGCACTACGGGGGTTGTAGTCACTCATCCTGTAATCAATCTTATTTTACTACGAGTTCGCAGATATTTTTAGGACAGCACAGTTTCCCATCACCTTATTACTTACATGCGCTACTTCACATAAACATTTGGCACTCGCGGCACCTACTAATACTACCATTTGGATACATCGTGGGGGTCCGGGTGAGGAGCAGGGGTGTGGCCAGGGCGCGGTGGAATATACTTCCGCAGATCACTGACGTGAACCTTGGCTATCTTTCGCTCCCTTCCTCCCTCCGTTTCTAACTCGTATACCAGGGGAGATACCTTCTTTATTATTTTAAAGGGGCCCTCATACTTCGGCGCAAGCTTCGCTGCGAAGTGCGCGGCCGCGTTCGATAGCGGGTGCGCTTTCCGTAGTATTAGGTCTCCCTCCGAAAACTCTGCGAATTTACGCCCCTTATTATACGCTCAGCTCTGTCTCTCCCTTTCTCTATCGATGAATTTGGCTACAAGTTCGCGTAGGGCATCTAACTTCTTCATCCTCTCCGACCAGTCTTCTGGCTTTCCCACATCCACGCTCGGGTTACCCTCCATTTCCTTCTTCCGCCGTTAGCTCCCTACCTGGGTGGGATGGCGACCGAAATTAAGGAAGACCGGCGAAGTTCTGAGCGTGGCCTGGTTAGCTGTGTTGAGTGAGTGTCTCAGCTCATGTAACCGTTTATCCCAGTCTTGGTGACTCTCCACGTACATTGCAATCATGGTTTTTAGGGTTCTATTGATTCTCTCCACCGGGTTGGCTTTGGCGTGATACGGGGAAGTCGTGATATGCACTACCCCGTAATCGGCTAAGGCGGGGGTGAGGGTTTTGTTAACGAACTCTGTCCCATTACCGGTCAAGAGGTACTCGGGAGTTTCCCATCGAAAGAGAATTAGTTCTTCAAATGCTTGTAATACGGCCTTTCCATCTGCCTTTTTCAGTGGTTTGACCTCGATCCACCGTGAGAAGAGATCTTCGAAAACTAACAGATATTTGTTCTGGCTTTTGCTCCTGGGAAACTCCATCATGTCGGCTGCTACCACTGTCCAGGGTTCTTCGACTATTCTTCTCCCCATTAGTCCCTGGGGGCCCTGTTGGCTAACTTTATACTGCTGACACGAGAGACAGGAGTTTACGTATTGGTATGTGTCCCTGTACATGCCTGGCCAGAAATACTCTCGGACTAGGTAGTCGTACGTTTTGTCGATCCCCATGTGCCCAGAGTTTGCGGCGTCATGGGCAGTCGAAAGTATGCTTTCCTTCTCCTCCTCAGGGACTACAAGCTTCCATCCATCTTCTCCCCGCGTGATAGGCTCTATTATCGGATCTATTTTGTACCGATAAAGTCTCCCGTCGATCACCCGCCATTCTGGAAACCTTTTGTGATTTTCTAGGACATCAACTCTGCGGCGGAGATACCAGCTGTCAACTGTCTCTCCCAGGGCGGCTACCTCAGCTTCAAACATACGCGATAGGGCATCGGGTACTTGGTGATCTTTCCCCGGACGGTGTTCAATGCGACTTTCACAAACTTGTCGTACCATCCAAATAAACCCAGCAATCGGCGGACTTGCGTAGGTGTTTTTGGTACAGGGTATTGCAGTATCGGTGCTATTTTCTCGGGATCTGGGCGTAGCCCTTCTTTATCGAGAATGTACCCCAGGTACTTAATTTCTCCTACACAGAAGTTACACTTTTTCGGGTTGATCGTCAATCCTGCGTCTACAAGTACTTCCAAGACATGCCTGGTCCAGTATATATGTTCTTCGACGGACTCTGTGGCTATGACGCCATTGTCGAGATACCCAAACACAAATGGGGCTACGGCAGGGCCAAATAGGGCGTCCATAAGACGTTGCAGCATTGCGGGGGCATTGCAAAGGCCGAACGCCATTCTGGTGAATTGGAACAACCCCATGCATGGTATGGCGAAGGCGGTGTATTTCGTGCTATTTTCCTCCATTTTCACTTGAAAATACGCTTGCCGGAGATCTATTTTGTTGAGGTATTTGGCGTTTCGCAACCGATCGAGAAACATTGTCATAGGCGGCAACGGATAACTGTCTTTGTTGGTCACGGCGTTGATTGCGATGTAATTAACGCAAAATCTCTCCGTGCCATCTGGCTTCGGCACGAGTACAAGACTGCAAAAGTCACTGGTGGAGTTTTCGATGACGTCTAGTTTCCAAAGTTCCTCTACGGCAGCCTGTATAGCAGCTAACTTTTTCGGGGACTTTCTTATCTACTTTTGACGGATCGACGTCTCATCCGTAAGTTGGATGTGGTGCTCTGTCTTGGTGGTGAAGCCTAGGACGTCCGGAGAATACTCAGGTAGTATTTCCTTCACGATTCTGTCTATCTCTCGGCGATCTTCTACTTCTAATTCTAATATACCTGCGCACTCAGCGTAGATTGCTGCTACTGGTTGGTCGCTTCACCGGTCAAACTCCCTCCACGGTCCTGAATTGGCTCTCCACTAGCCTCTATGGTCTGTGTCTATTCTAAACGTGTCTTTCCCCAACAGTATTGGATGTTGGACTTCCTGCACGGCTCTGGCTGATATGATACTGGGGATTCCCTCTAAGTCGAATCGAATGTCCAGATATCCCAGGATTGGTGTTCGGGCTCCCGTGACCGTCTGGCTCTGGGTTGTTGCGTTGCGAAGCCGGTTGGCGATACGCTGAGCTATCTCTGGCCCTACTATTGATACAACTGCTCCCGGGTCGAAGAGCGCCCTGTATTGCTCCCCTGCAAGGATAACTCGTAAGTAATTCCGATTATCAACAGTGATTCCCGCAATTTCTTCGTCATCCTCCCTCATAGAGCTAGGCACGTCGACAAGGGTGGCGTAGTCCTTCGGCTCGGGGTTATTGGTACTCAGTAAATTTAGTGTTCTCTCTATTGTTTCTAGTTGTTTATACTCTTTTTCTTCCTCCGTATCGCTACTATCTTCTTCTAGCCACGTCGCAGCCTCGATTATTTCGATCTCGTCCATATCAAAATCGTCGTTGAAATTGTCCAACACTGATACCCTCTTTAGCTGCTCTTGTATTGCTCCATCTTTTTCCATGGCGTTCTTCTGGGTTTTCCCTGAATCCATCGCCAAAGTCAGGCGATTTGTGGCTGCCTTTACAGGTGTTTCTTCCTCTTTGCGTGACGTGGCTCGGCTCAGGCTCACGGGTGGTGCACACAAGTATCTCTGATTTAGCTCTAAGTTTTTCTCTTCGACTCTTTTTCTCCATACTTCCATGTTGAGTTTTGCATACTCCTCCGCGCTCAAGCTTTTTGAGTTCTCGAGTTCTCTCTCTGGCTTGGATTTCTCAGATTTTCTCTTTAACTCGGGTTTCTCGGATTTCTCAGATTTTCTTTCTAACTCGGATATTTTCCTCGTATCGTTGCTACTCCCCAGAGGCTCAGCCGGCGTCCCGTTTGGCGTGGCTTCCGCAATCTTTTCTACTCGGATTTCTGATTTCCTCAGTTGCGCCGTGACTTCCTTATTCTCGGCTAGCGAGTTCGGCTTGTCTGCGGCACTCTCTTGCTTAAAACTAGAGATTGAAGAGCTGGTCGCCGAAATCTTACCAGACAATGCTGTGGGAGAGCTAGGCTATACGGACCTAACTAAACATCACTTTTCGTCACCGACCCAACTCCAATACGATGCAAAGCTTGGCGAAGATCGCCTCGGAAAATAGAAGAAATTCAGAAAGCAGCAATTGAACTGAGACTTCTGGGAATCATTGAAAGATCAGCCAGTGATTATTGCACTCAGCCACTGTTGGTACCAAAACCAGACGGAACAGAGAGGTTTCGCGTGAATCACATTGAGTTGAACAAAGTAACGAAGAAAGACAGCTACCCGTTGCTACAGATGGATATGATTTTGGACTGGCTGAGAGCTGCCACATATTAAGTAAAATCGACCTGAAGCAGGCATACTTCCAAGTGAAAATGGAAGAAAGTAGCACGAAGTACACAGCTTTTGCCGTACCAGGTTACGAGTTCTGGCAATTTAAATGAATGCCATTTGGTTTGTGCAACGCACCTATCACTCTGCAGCGTTTGGTTGATGTTTTATTCGGTCCTGAAGACTCCCTTAACGAGTTAGGATATCTCGATGACATCGCCCTTGCGATAGACACGTTAGAAGAACATAAACACCGAGTAAAACATGTACTAACCAAACTAACTTCAGCCGGGCTAACGATCAACCCGAAGAAATGTAAGTTTGGGACTTATATTTGACAGAGATGGATTGGGGACAGACCCGACGAAAGTAGAACCAATTCTATGATGTCAGGTACCAAGAGATTTGACGGAATTACGCAGAATCTTAGAGATGTTTGGATGGTACTCAAGATTTCTCACGCTCTTTTACGTGACCAAAAGAACTGGAAATGGGGAGAAGAACAGCAAGAAGCCTTCGAGAAATTGAAAACATCCTTGACAAATGCACCAGTTTTAGCCAGACTAGATTTTAGTTCGACGACGGAGAACATCTCATAGTTTACGTCAGTAGAGTGTTGACAGCTGCGGAAACTAACTATACTACTACCGAGAAAGAATGTCTAGCAGTCATCTGGTCTATACAAAAACTGAGGCCATATGTGGAAGGTTACCACTTCACGATGATCACCGACCACAGTGCACTGCGGTGGCTTCGATCTCTTAAAGAGCTGAAAGGACGATTAGCTAGATGGTCTGTAGAAATCCAACAGTGGGACTGCGACATAGTCCATCGAAGCGGCACGAATCACGTCGTTCCCGACGCACTATCTCGGATGATCGAGCCCAAAATAGCAGCCACGACGGAGATAGAAGACGAATAGTATGTCATACACAGAAACGAAGTTGAACAAAACTCCTTGCATTACCTAGAATGGCGCATAGAAGATGCAAAATTATATCGACACAAAGAAGATCCTATGCTCGACCCGATTACATATCCAGACGAAGGTTAGAAATTAGTAATACCTGAGGAAATGCGAGAAAGACTTTTAAACACAACACATACAGAAATCTCTGCCAGTCATCTTGGAACAGAGAAAACTTACGATAGAATCGCCCAAGAGTATTTCTGGCAAGGATTATTTCAGGACGTGTGTAAATTCATTAAAAGCTGTCAGACTTGCCAGGCTTATAAAATCTCACAGCAGGCTCCGCAAGGACTTATCGGAAAACGGCTAGTAGAGAGACCTGCTGGATATAGGTTTATCCCTTGCGCCAGGCGACCGGGAAAACAATAGCCAGAGCTTTTGAAGAATTAGTACTTACTGAAAGATAACGGGACGGAGTTCATTAACAAACACTTAGCGGAAACGTTGGAGCAGGACGAAGTGAAACACGTAACAACTCCATCATACCATCCGCAGGCGATCCCCGTAGAACGAAGTAACCGCATCCTTAAGACTATGATTTCATCTTATGCGGCGAACCACAGCCACTGGGACAAAAACTTGCACGAACTAAGACACGCTA
Source organism: Philotrypesis tridentata (assembly GCA_018906965.1). NCBI lineage: Eukaryota > Metazoa > Arthropoda > Insecta > Hymenoptera > Pteromalidae > Philotrypesis > Philotrypesis tridentata. The sequence continues at coordinate 191,251 of JACCIB010000157.1, read as the reverse complement.
TTAACACGGCCAGACAATCTACGCTCAAAACCTCACCTAATTTTCTCAACTACGGTCAATACCCTACACCGGTGAAAAGCCTAATGGCAGAATGGGAGGGGGGGTGGAAAAAGATACGATTGGACTCGGCTCTGTGGGAGGACAGAATGAAAAAACTGGACGCATTACGAGACTTAGTCGCCAAGTACGTTGACGACGAACAAGACAAACAGGGTAAACGGTGTAATAGAGGAAGGAAAGTCGTTGAATTTCAGGTAGGAGACATGGTAATGAGAAAATCACACCCCTTATCAAAAGGAACAGAAAAATTTTCGGCCAAACTTGCCCCCAAATATGACGGCCCCTTCACCATTACCCAGAAGAAATCGCCAGTCGTGTATATGTTAGAACCAGCCGAAGGTAAAAGTCGGAAAGTAGCTAAGGTACACGTGAGCAACTTAAAAAAGTACATTGTCCCTAGACTATCCACTACCAACTTACCTGATCCACCACCCAACGTAGTATCCCAAGTAAGTGCATGTGTTGATTATACAGACTTCCCGCAACCCTCGTAAGTACCATAGTTATGGGAAACATATCCCTTTACAAATCAAAGGAATATACTAATGGCATATTCATTTCAGACATGAGTGACAAACGACAGCCAGACCGAAGCAGCTGGGGAGACGAGGAGCCTGAGAACATCAGCGACTTCATCGCCCCCTCCCAGTTCGAGATCGAGGTGAGGCGAGAGCTCACGGCAAGGATTGCAGCCAGGAGCCAGACAGTCTGATGGACTTCTACATCATCGAGGCCGAGGAGAAAGAATTGCTCCAGGAAGCCAGCAGACCTCCAGACTCTAGCACGACCGAAGCTCCCTCCACCGAGGAGGTCTAGCTCCTCCGGGAAAACCGGCCTCTCTCGGGATCCCCGTCGAGATCGCCCCTCCTGTGGACTAGCGCAGTACCGCTGATCCTAACGCCGGCCACGGGGGCTATCCAACGCCCGAGATCTTTACCATTGAGAAGGCCGGCCCTGGAGTCGCTCCTAATAACTCCGAGCTCCACAGCCACATAGCCAGACACACAGCCAGACACGGCGAAGCACCGTGCTGATCCCTGTCCGCGGAACCGGAAGAGCCCATTCTCGGAGTAGCGGGGCCGTCACAACGAGTCGACGCGCTGACTCAAACTCGACCCCTATCGGTCATACAGGGACCGCCCAACTCAGCCGCGAACAGACAGAATCGCGAACGGCCAGACGATACCGGGGAAAAACCCCGCGGGTCCATCGGCCCCTTCAAACGTCCCCTGCAACCACCACAGTTCGTCCCCATACAGGGAGACATAACGCCGGCGGACCACCTGCTCGCCTGGGATCTCGGCTTGGATCCCGAGAACTTGAACCCCCGCGTCCGAACGCCCCGGCACCCTGGGAAGGAGCACCTGCCCGATCCCGAAGCCGATCCAGATGAGCTCGGCGCGACGTCCCCTCTCCCCCCCCCCCCCATACAGCTGTTTCAACTGCTGGAGGTATAGGCACCAACAGGGCAGCTGTCAGGAGGCTCCCAGACTCCCCTACTGTAACAATTACGGCAAAAGGGGAGTCGCCATCGTGGACTACCGACGCTGCAGCGATCGCTATCGCAACCCGCGCCCCAGAGGTGTGCTGCCAAGCCAGCCCACCAGCGCAGAGGAGTCGAAGGGAGAACCAAAGAAGAGTAAGTTTCGAGGAAACCGGTGCGTCCCTCCAACCCACCCAGCGGAGCGAGCAGCCAGCAGCGGCGACTACCACCCAGGGCGACGGGCCGTCGTCGCAGAAGAGGTCGAGGGAAACCTCCCCCTAGAGCGAGGAAAGGTCAAACCTCAACGACCTTGAGATGCTGGAGCTCTTCCAGGAGATCAGAGATCTACCGCAAGACCTGTGGGAGGCAATCCTCCGGAGGATGTTCCAGACTCTGAGGGAAGGTCCAAGCAAGGGTTGAAAGAGAAAAAGAAAACAGCCAGACGAAAAGAGTGTAGTAGCCAAGATCCGTGAGTACGAAAACAATTTTTTTTCCCTTTCTGCTACTGCACAACATCCCACAGCTACGCTTACCGCTCTCGTACTGTAATGATTTTTTTCTCCACTCTATAGCTACCTCATTATTTGCCCGGAAACGGGGTGTCCAGGTCGAGCCCTTTCTCTTTATTAAAAACCTACACAGTGTGTCAGGTTTGGGAGGGGGAATGTGACGGGCTACCGTCAACACATGCTCACCTGGACACCACCGGAGCCACATCGGGAAACAGTATAAAAACTCATACCCGGTGGTGTTTACAGGCACGAGCATTACAAACAAACAACCAGTGAGAGTGAGAGAGAGAGAGAGAGAGAACAATGAGCAGTGCCACGCGAGCCAGCGAGAGCGAGCGAGAGACATCAAACAGCACGCAGTGCCGCACGAGCCAGCGAGAGCGTACGAGAGGGAGAACATCGAGCAGCGCCACACGAGAGCGAGCGAAAGAGAGATAGGAGCAGCAGCTGGGAGAGGGAGACACCGCCCGGCAGCTGAGAGCACAGCGAAGCCACGAGACGTACGAGCGCGAGCAACCAGAGAATGCGCGAGAGAGAGAGACAGACGAAGAATGAATGAGAGGGAGATAAAGCGAACAACGACTGCAAGAGCGGAGGTACTCGACGAACCTCAGACGTTATTGGTAATAGGTGGAGGGCTGCAGCTCCTTCCACAGTAGACGTTCGAGTGAGGAGAAAACATTCTGCAAAGAAAATGTAAAGGAAAATATACAAGCGCAGCCAGACGTAAAATATACGCGATCGACAGCCAGACAACGTAAATGAGCCAGATGCAAACTTTGCGCGTGAGCGAACTAATTGTTAAGAGGGCGCAAGCGAGCAAGCATGCGAAATCGTGTTAATGAGTGATTGGTACGAATGAGCGATCTAGAGGAAATGTCATGTGTGCCGCGGCCGCGAAGAAGCAGAGAGCAACAGGTAGATCAGTATGCAGTCTCCTCAGGGACAGTCAGCAAAAACAAGTACCGAGGAGCCATTTTAAGTAATATCGAGATTCCCCCCACAAGACATATATTAGCTCGTCCACGATTCTTTATATGTTGAGAGCAATTACCGCGAGAGTTTGCGCCACGCGTCTTTCAGGGGACGAGACATCGTAGCACGACAGGAAGAGCAGATACCGGATTATAGCCGGGTAGTCAGTTCATCTAAAATTTTGTGAGTGCGCGCTCGCGAGATTACGGCCGATCGCCAGTCTGCCGGACAGTAGCACGTACGAAGGGATTACCACCTCCTTTATTCGATTTTTATTTAATAAATGCCGGACAGTTGAAAGCTAAATCCATGTAAGTGATTTCGCGTGTATTCCCTTTTCCCCTTTTCGTAATTCACAGCCCCGGGTAAAGCAGTCTCTATCACCACTGACCAGCCGGCGAAGCGAGTATAACGAACCGAGCGTCCAAAAACAAACGATTGTAATATTCAAATACGGTTCACAGAGAAGCAGCCCGATAACAGGGTGCATTCACTTTGGAGATTCGTCATAATTTTGGCATATAATTTACAACGTCACAGAGGATATATACGGAGGATCGAACATTTTGGGTCCAAAAGTTGAAAGTGAGTAATTTGACCGGTGTAGGTTTTTCATATTCGTTCGGATAAAATGAAAAATGACCGATATATATCAGCACCCCATGTTAATAAAAAGGTACAAGACAAAAACTGAAATAAATTACGTCAAATTTTGTGTTGTTTTCTAATGTGGTGAACTTGTATGAAATAAGCTTCCCAAGTAGATCGTGTTTTACTGATTTCGAGAAGCCTATTTATAGCTCACCGCATGAGAAACTTTAGACAATCAAAAATAATAAGACCTTTAATTTGACTTACTGAACGTCACAAACAGATGCTTGGATCAAAAGTTAGGGTTTTAAAGCAAAAAAAAAATAAAATCACATATTTTCGTAAACACCTGAATCCAAATTCATCATCTTTAAACGTGCAAAACTTTTGACCAGTGCATTTGATTTAAACAAATTTATATCTAAATGAAAGGTATTTTTAAGTACTTTATTTTTATTGGTTGAAAATTATATTTAACATACGGCCTCGTCTTAAACTTTTAGGAAAATGAATAAAACGCAAAAATTGACGTACTTTTTTTCAGTTTTTGACCCGTAACTTTTTATTAGCACGGGGTACCGATATATTTCGGTCATTTTTCTTTTTTTGAATGTCCGGACGAGTGTAAAAAACCTAGTCTGGTCAAATTACTTACTTCCCACTTTTGGCCCAAAAATGTGAGATTCTCTATAGATATCATTATATATGATGTGCGGGAGTAACAATGACGATGATTTAGATTAAAAATTGTGTATATTATGTGTTTAGTACGAAAAAAACGAAAATTTTGTATAAAAACAATCATAGACGTTATCAACCTTTTATATTAATGTAAGAATGATATAATATATTGCGCGATCATCATTATTTAATTATTATTTTATTTAGACCCTTCCGCACTGCAATTATGCCTGTATAAACTACACTCTGAGTACAGCGTATGCAGACTCGAGAGTATAGCTATATATACTGAGCAGCTGTATATACGCATGAGATTTGCGCTGCGCGTGTGCATCAGTTTTCGCGCTCTTCTCTTTCTCTCTCTGTCTCCCTCTCTCTATAGGTTGTAACCTCAAATTAATAGATGAACGGAATTTTTAACAGATTCTGTTCTGTTCGCCTCACAATCGCTAAATCTGGGCACGGTCTGGTACAGAACCTGCCCACTCCACAGAAATTTTAACAGATTCTGCGCAGAAGTGCCTCAATTTTCCCACAGGAAGTAGGCATGTGTTTTGATTTTATAATAACCTAATCAACATAGCAAGAAAGATGAGAAAAAAATACATTAAATGAAAAATAAGTATTTCTTTAGCAGTTTTCGTTACCGAGAAAATGAATTTTCAACTAAGGTTCACGAAATCCTGTCCGCCGTCGCAGTGGCGCTCCCCTCATCACCGCATCTCCGGCGGGAGTAGCCGCTGCGCGGCGCATTTCGCCTTTTTAATCAATTACAACCCTTTCATAAATAAAAACTGGTGCAAATTATATAGATACTGTAGCAGAGGTTAAAAATCTTGGAATCTAGTTCAGTTTTGACTTGACCTGGCGTCGCCAGATATCTCATGTTTGCCAGCAGGCATCCTGTACCTTGAGGCAGCCACGCCCGGATCAGTATGCCCTTACTCTAAGTACATGGAAAAAGTTAATCTTTCCGTATATCGATTATGCGTGTCCCGTTTGTCACGATCTGACGGCTGAGCTAGAAATGAATCTTCTGAAAGGGGACAAAATGCGTGTACGCGGTACGCTTCCGGAAATATTCATTGGATGACTCATATACCGGCATATCGCTGCAGACTGGCGTGACTAATCACAAAAACTAAAAGGAAGTATTTTTTAGGCACAATAACTTTTAAAATATTTAACAAGATGCTTCTATCGCTCGAACTGTGTGGATGGTTAGAAATGAGAATCTATGCATCTCTTCGAGCTAGTTTTTGACTTTTTTATTCTCGCCGAAGTTTTGAGCCCATGGGGCTCCTCATCAGGGCTACAAGTCAATTTTACAACAATATAAAAAACAATACACAAAGTTATAAAAACGACATTAGTTAATATATTTAAAAATAAATTACAAAGGCATCTTTAGAAAGTTAATAACGCAATGTATGTAGTGTAACACGGCAGGACGGGGAACACGCGAGGGCGGGGGGGGGGGGGGGGAAGTCGCGCGACCACGGCGATGACGGCGCGGGCGGGTAATCCGCGGCACACGGTAATGACCGGCTCGCTGCGTTCGCTTTCCGTAGTGGTGTGGAGTGGCGCGTCGTTCTCCTCGGCGTGCTCTCCTCCTTCCGTGTTCCTTGAGGCTTTACATTACGTTTATTTTCGGGTTAAGGGCGCCTTGACGCAAGTCTTCGGGCCTCGGCTAACACTCCTAATCGTCAGGGCCGTTTGAGCCGGGGGTATAGTAAAGGATTCAACTCGTACTCGTGTGATAGTTGGCGGCGCTCCTACGCCTCGTGCGCTCTCTCGCAGCTCGGCGGCCGTTACGTAACAGCAGCGACTCGGCCAGCTGCTGTTCTCCTCGCGCGTTTTCTCTCCTTCTTTCTCCTTCTCCTTCAGCGCGGCTCGGTGCCGGTGCCTGGCTATGACTCGGTATTCTCCCCTGTAAATACGCGTGCGTTAGAGCATATTCGTTCCGCTCGGTCTCGGGTGTCTGCAGGGAAGCTACCCGGCTTTTACGGCGGAATCTCCGTCGCAGTCGAAAACTACCTTAATGAGCCAAAATTGATTAAGACTTTATATTTATGCGTTATTCTTAAAAGCAGTTTTGTTATATGCGTCCTTATGTAGCAAACTAATTTGCAAATGATGTTTCATATCAAATGTCTATTTTAAGTCATAAATGTTTTATCAAGATATTTATAGTGATACAGATAAAAGTTAAAAAATCTGAATCACAGTACATATACGTATACTTTATATATAACGCTCAATTTGCAACTTATAATTTTTGTTGAACGTTGCATTTCCATTCTGTTATCCTGATATCTGTACGGCTATAGTATGGTATGAATAGTATGTGAGCCATGCGATCAAGTGAACCCGAGTATCTTTTCTGCGAAGTGACGGCGCCTGTCATGCTAACAATTTTTGTAGGGGTGACATACAGACCATCCTATGCTCACTTTTTGTTTGGTCATAAAAATGACTATATTGAGTAGTTCACAACTCTTAAGCATAATTATTCTACGAAAATTATATACGGTGAATTGAACGCGATTACGCTATATTTGTGCGTTCGCTTATTAGAAAGAACTCCTTTAAGTCAGTGTCACTCGCACTCGCGGGGATCGGGTCTCGGACACCTGGCTAAACCCTTATCTTGTCGACAAGCAGGTGGACTGCTGTTACACTGGAAAACAGAAGAGTCATTCATCAACGGTCATGATTTCATTTCCACCACACCCGACATTTCTCTGCCGCATAAAAATTCACCCGCAAGCTCAAGTTTCATTTTGCGAGGCTATAAAAGCATATGTCAAGACTCACTGATAGAAGCTCTTAACGTATTTAACTTGCACTCACATTGCTTTTTCAACCAATCTTGATAAGATCTGGAAGGAACTGAGAAACCTTGGCATTGTCATCGCCAAGCCACAGAACCTGTCGTCGAGTTTCTCTTGCGAAGATCTCAACCACGTCTTTGTATCTGTCTGTAACGATCTATATTGCCATGTCTGCATCAGTCAGTGAGTCCTTGAGCAATATTGAACCCGTGGACTTCCCTGAGCATTTTTGTTTGAGTGAAATTTCAGAGGCGGATGTATCGCATGTATCCATTCTTAGTGTGTATTTTTAATCAGTCTTTGAGGGAAGCCCGTTTTCTAACAGTTTTGAAAGAATCTATTGTGCGTAAATTGCCGAAAGTTCCTGATCCTTTGGTTTTGCCGGATCACCGTTCAATCTCTCTATTCTGCTTCTTCTCCCACATGCTGAAATGGTTTGTCCAAAACCAGACTATTCCTTGTCGCTCAGACTGTTTTTCTCATTGGCCATAGTACTCAATTTGCTCTTATTATGCTTACTGATGTCATCAGACTTGGAATGGATCACAGAAGAGTGACTTTCCTTCTTCTGTTTGATTCTAACAAAGCATTTAACACAAGCTAAGCTCCTCAACAAGTTACCGTTCTTCTGTCTCTGTGGACAAGTCATCTGCTCGCTTGCATCATACCTCACTGGTAGAAAGTAGGCTGTCGCTGACGACAGAGGAAACCTTTTTATCTTTGTCTTTTTAAGGGGTTATGACAGTGTTAAAATTTTGAAAATATCCATTTTTTTTATTCACTTTTTTCACAGTTAGTAGTCCGTAGAATATGGACCTTAAAGCCGTTTTTTGCTAAAAAAATTTGCCTCGAAGATATCGACAAAAAACTGATAAATCTGTTTTAAAGTAAATTTTTTAAAAATCGTGATTTTTAAATATTTTAATTAGGCGAAACTTGTGGAAAGGATTGTTCTACCACACTTTTTACAGAGTAATTTCATGAGAAATCTTACTGAAAATACGACTTAAAAACCGTTTTACAAACCGTTTTTTTCTCAAGAGTTATGAATTTATTTCCGTAAAATAAATAAAATCCGTAAAATTAATTTTTCTATGTGTCATTTTATGTTACTAAATTCAATGTGTTAAAGTAAAGGCATTCAACAAATTTAAGTTTGATCTGATTACTATAAAGAAGATTACTGTTTGATCGGTATAGTAGAATTTTCTATAAAACAGCAGAAAGCAGCCAAACAGCTGTTTTTCATTCAAGACACTAGATCAGTGCAGTTAGTCTGCTAGCTGCTGTAACAATGTTTATAACCTCAGTGGTGTTGTAAAAGTGCAAGAGCTTCTGCAGAGTACAACCATTATTCAGATAAGTATTGGAAACTAATTTGTAATAATTGTGTTCATAATGAGCTTATTCTTTGTTGGTTTATTTTTTGCTTTTAGGTGTACGGGTGCAAGCCAGCAAGATGGGAGTTTATAATGACTGTCTGGAGTATTATTTAGCATACTTTTTAACATATTGAAGTCTATTTAATAATGGTAAGTATTGCATGTGACTGTAATTTATAAACATTACTTGATTATGAATAGCTAACGATCATTTTTATTTTATTTTCAGCTTCTAAATGCTATTATCATACAGCATGATAGGCGCGTACCACCAAATATACTTAATTGTATGTATATTTGAGTACCAAAAGCAAATCAAGGTATGCCAGATAGTTTCTGTAAGTATAGCTGAGTTCATTTGTATGATTTACATAATAAACTTTAAATGCCTTTTACTCAAATTTAGTTTTTTCATGCTTTTTGTGTACTTGCCGCAGCTTTCTGAAGGAACCGTACCATCAATCCTGATGAACCAAAGTGGAAAACCTTCCTTATGAGTATGGTCACAAACTAAGCAGAGCAGAATTGGCAAACATAAGTTCAAAGTGAATGTTACGTATGTTTACATACACTATAATTACTAATATTGTAAATATATGTTCAATCAATTACATTAATTTTGTGTTTTTCAGGAATCTGTTCCGCTTAGTCTGTGACCAGACTCATAAGGAAGATTTGGCACTTTGATTCATCAGGATTGATGGTACGGTTCCATTAGAAACATGCGGCAAGCAAACAAAAGTGATGAAAATGATGTTTTTTGGTAAGTAAATACCTTTAATTGTTGTTAAATGTTATACTCACTCAATGCATATTTTTAATGCATAAAAGTGATGTATAATACTTATATTTGAAAGGAAAAATTTAGTTTTTGGAGCATCTATATATATTACTTTTTTACAGCACTAATAATTTTTTTTTTTCAGGTTTTAACACTGTCATAACCCCTTAATACAGGAGTTCCACAGAGTTCAGCTCTTGGGAAACTGTTGTTTTCTCTGTAAGTTTGCACATATCTTGTTGCTTTGCTAGGATAACCTGCAAATATATGTTCAATACTGCCTAGAAGAGCTGGACGCTTGCATCACCAAGATACTAGCTAATGCTGAAAGGATTATAGATTGGGCCTCAGACCATAACTTCAGATTCAGTAATACCAAGGCCATTGTTTCGGTACTTCCTACTACTTGAACAATTTTAGTAATTATACTAATAGTTTCATTTATGTAAGGGGTGTTCCAATGGGCATTGAATTCGATTTTCGTAGTCTTGGAGTTGTGATTGGTGCCAGATTTATCTCTCTTATGTCAAAAAATATCTTTTTTTTTTATTATAGCCTACCCAAGTCCTCTTAATGAGTCTTATACGGCTCTTCCCACTGCCCGATACCATACAATGGTACTGGCCAGTGAGGTTGCCTACAGTACGGATACATGTGCACCACATCGGAATGTAGTCCGCATGCATCTCAACTGGACCTACAGTTTAGCTATACAATGCCTCCATAGATTGCGTACAGTGGGATCCGAACCACTGGAGCTTCGACGTTATAAGGCACTTAAAAGTATATACATATAGGTGTATGTAAACATAGAAGTGTCCCAATGACAGAAAAGCCGAGAGCCGGGATCGAACCCAGAACTTCCGGATCACGAGTCCGACACTCTGCCTACTGAGCCGTCTCCGCTCTCGTCAAAAAATATCGAAGCATTGCCCTGTGCCCTTCGCTGTGTTGCATTTCGAACATTACCTCTGGAGCAAGGGTTTGTTTGAGCTCGCCAAAACAAGGGGGATACCACTGATGACATATCAATTTTTTTCATAATATACATTCTTTTCAGTTTCAATTGTATCAATTGAAGAAAAAAATTGATTAAAAACGAAGGCTGAATAATTGTCTAACGCTTTGAATAATTCATAGAATATGTAAAGCGATGGAACGTAAAATAAAAAATATTTATTTTCAGTTTAAAATTTTTTACTCGATAATTTTAAGTTCTGCTTTTTAATTTGATATACCATAATAATAAGATTCCTTGTATGATAAAATAAATAATTTAATTTTCAAATTTCTTATTCCTTTCCTTTTTATATACAACCTCAACAATTTAATAATAAAGCTCGTATTATTGATTATAATATAATCAAAACTTATCATATTATGTTGTCGCTTGTGACACGGCGGGGCAGGTGGCTGCGGCGGGCGAGAGGAGAGAGGCACGTCGGTGCGTCTCCCGGGGAGTTTTTCGCGCTTGCGCTTGGGCCTTCCCCTCCGCGGTCCTGAGTCGAGCTACAGGTCGCGTCTATTATTTTTCCGGGGTGCGGGCGCCTTGACGCGACACGGATGGCTCACTCACAGGCTCGGGCCTCGGCTAAGACTCTTTATTTCACGGGTCGTTTGAGCCGGTAATTTTTGATATAAGAATTTAAACACTTAAATTTTAATTGAATTTCCTTTATTACTTTTACTACACTGGCTGCTTGCAGACTTCCTCGCGTACGGCCGTTGTCTCGTACTCTGTGAAACGACGACACGAATACAGGCGAGACGCGGTTGTGCGCGGGTGAACAAAGGCTGCTGGAAAACTCTCACAAAAACTCTCAAAACTCTGGGAAACTCTGGATGCTCGAGGCTACTCACTAGGAGGTTGGCTCAGTACTGCCCGTACCCTATAACTCGCCTCGGCGCTCTATCTCGCGATCTCACACATACACGCTCGCATCGATGTACAGTCGTCACGTGATCGGCCGCGGCAATTTACAAATTTCTTATCTTTATTTTCTTCTCACTCACACTCTGGCTTCGGCACACTTGCTCGCTTAATGCCGTTGTGGAGAGCCCTGGCGCCTCCACTCCGACCGCCAATAACATTTCGCGTTACACACGAGGCTTGGTAGCCTCCACTCTTTCGTGCTCCGCGACGGCATCGTGCCGTCTCTCTAGCACTCACATACTCTTCGGCACGCGTCGTGCTGCGCGCGCTCATACACACACATACGCACGCGCTCGCTCTCTATAATATACGCGGCTCAGCCGCTCGTCGCGCCGCTCGCTGTAGCGCCATGCGCTGGCTACGTTCGCCGTTGCCTCGTGCTCCTCGGCGGTGTCATGGCGGCGGCTGCGGCCCAGCGGTGCGCCTGCTGGCTCTGCGCGCCGCGCGCGGCCGCGTGTAGTAGTCAGCGGCGCTCCCACTCCTCGCGCGCTCTCTCGCTGCTCGACGGCCGTGACGTCACGGCGGCGACTCGGCTGGCTGCTACTCTCGTGCGCTCTCCCTCCCTCTCTCTCGCGGCTCAGTGCCGGCGCCTGGCTACGGCTCAGCTGTTTTCTCCTGTAAGCACCCGTTGCCATTAGAGTATATTCTTCTGCTCGGTTTCGGGTGCCTGCAGGAGAGTCACTCAGCTTCTCTACGACGGATTCTCCGTCGCATTTCCCCTGCCAAACCTTCAATGCCCTGCATTGTTAGGTTTTCCAGACTAGGGGTGCTGAGCGCTCTCCCGCAGGGGCCCTCCCCGACTGTGAGTTAGTGGTTAGTAACTGTTCTCTCCCCTGTGTTGGGTCTCCGCTGCCTTCGGGTGTTGCTGAAACGAATAAACTACCTCGGTGTTCCTTGTTTCCGCTTTGAAGTCGTTTCTCCTCCGCTCGGCGAGTCTCTCTTACTCAGCTTCTCCAGGTTATGTCGAGTAGAATAGGTATGGATAAAACGGAAACAAAGACGCTTACCTCTACTTCTTTCCATTTCCTTGTAGGCTTCCCGGGGTGAAAATCCTCTCGAGGATAGCCTCTCGCAGGTGTTGGGGCAGATCCTCCACCCTCTCCAGGATCCTGAGGATCTCTGAGGGCGCCATCCGGGCGCTAGACTCGCCGATGGCTTCAGGGCCGGCCGACGGGGTGCTGGTGCGAGGCCTCGGGATGGGCTGTGGCTTGGTGGGGAGGGGCACAACGGCGCGGGGCCGGGGCACTGGCCGTGTCCCGGGCGGGCTCGGGCGCCTCTTTTTGGCCTGGGGCGGGTCCGATGTGCTGGCCGGGGGTGATGGTGTGGCGGTTGGGGCGGCGGAAGGTCCGGCGATGGCGGCGTCGGTGGTTGGGGCGCCAAAAGCCCGTTGCCGGCTCTCCTCCAGCTCCTCTCCCAACCCTGCAGCCATCTCGCGGTAGCGGTCGGCGCAGCGAGGACAGCCGTCCACCTCTACCCCGTTCCTGCCGCAAATGTGGCAGTAGGTCCGGACTCTGGGCCGGCGGCAGTCCAAATGTCCGTGACCACGCTGCCAACAATTGAAGCAGGTGTACGGGGGAGGGTCAAGGGCGGGATTATGCGGCAGCGCCCTCAGCCCATCGAACCTCAGCCCGGTTAGCTTGAGGTGCCTCCTCCGGGTCCTCTTTCTCTCTCTCTCTCTCCTCGGCTGTTGCTCCCCCTGGGGTGCCGCGGCTGTCTCCGGTGCCGGTGGGGATGAGGGGGTGTCAGGAGGTGTCTGGGGCACCACCTGTGGGCGCGCGAGAGCAGGTTGGGGTTCGCTCCGGATCGGGGGGCCTGGTGGCGTGGTCTCGCGTGGGCGGCGGGGCTCCTCTACTGCCGGGAAGTAGTCTTCCGCCGTCCACTGCACCGGACCTCGTCCTCGGCGCCTCCTGGAGCGGGCTCTCCTCTCCGGCTCGTGTGGTGGCGGGGGAAGGCGCTCGGCCGACCTGTAGGTGGGGACCGTGAGGGTGCCGTCCTCCATGTCCCAGTCCTCCTGTCCCAGTCCACCTTCAAACACCTGCACCGGCGCGTAAGGGCACCGGTACTGCGGCTCTAGGTCTTCCTCGCGAAACGGCACGTCTATAATCCGCGGCTCGTCCAACCACCCGTACGGTTGGGGCCGCACCTCCCCTTCTCCCTCTACACCGGAGCTTCGCTCTACGGCTGGCAAACCTACCTCCCCTATCACGCCGGAGCTCTGCTCTACGGCCGGCAGACTCACCTCTCTCGTTGCGCCGGAGTCACGCTCTAAGGCCGGCTGGTTGCACTGCGCCCGCGTTCCCTCATCGACCTCGTGCTGGATACTCGTCCAGTCCCATTTGGGTCTGGGCGCTCGCGGGAACCCTTCCAGGGTATCCTCGCCAGGGCGCGTACCCAGCCGTGCCCACACCGAGCTGGCTCGTTGGGGACCGTCCCCCGTACCGGGATTAGGCTCTCCGGCCGTATAGAGGGGGGTCTCCGGTGCCAGACCCGATGTAGAGGGGATAGCGCTGGCGATGTGCGGGGGCGTCTCGACGGCGCGGGGGCCTCGTCGCGGCTCCTTGGGCCTCGCTCCCTCTAGGGAGTAATCCCTAGCAGTTGGCAGCGGCCCGGGGGTCATCATCGGAGCGACGGGGTTCTCCGCTTCTCGCAGGAGATCGGCCTCCTCCTCCAGGGAGACGCAACACTGCAGATCTCCCTCCAGGTCGTCCGGTCCCTCAAGGGCTGCCTCATCATCTGAGGCGTCCTGCCCTAGGGGTGCGGGACGGGTGGCCGGCACCTCCTCACCCTCCATGGCCTCGGCGGTTTCTTGGAGCGGCTCCCTTTCGCGGGCAGCTCGGCGAGCACTCGTCTGTCGGAGGAGCTCCTCCCTCAGACGCTGCTCTTCCTCCATTTCACCGTCGCAGGTGGCACTACGGGGGTTGTAGTCACTCATCCTATCACAAATCTTATTTTATTACGGGTTCGCGGATATTCTTAGGACAGCACAGTTTTCCATCATCTTGTTACTTACATGCGTTACTTCACATAAACATCTGCCACTCACGGCACCTGTTAAGGGGTTATGCCTGAGTTAAACCTGTAAAAAAGACATTAATAAGTAATGGGCTGAAAAAAATTATTTATTCATAGTATGAAAAAAAATTTTTCTCCTACTTAAAATGTAGGTATTAAACATATTTTTAACTATTTTTAAAAAATGATATATCTATACTTACATTGTAAACAATTACATTTATGAAAGACTAATTTTCAGCACTTTTTTCCCTTTGCCGCAGGATATCTCAAGATCCGGATGATGAATTGACACCAGACAGGATGGAAAATCTCCTTAATATGTTTCTTCACAGCTTAAGCGGAAGACTTTTCTATCAAATATAAATTATAAATATTTAGTAACTCATAAATTGATTATATTGGTTATTATAGTGAATATTACATATATTCACAGGCGTAACATTGACTTTTACTTTGTATTAGTCAATTCTGCTCCGCTTAAGCTGTGAAGAAACATATTCAGAAGATTTTCCATCCTTTTTGGTGTCAATTCATCATCTGGATGCTGAGATATCCTGCGGTAAAGGACCTAAAATCATAAAAATGGCAAAACTGAGAAAAATGCATTTAAAGTTTATCGAGACACTTATGTATATTTAACTGGTAGTACTTACATGAACTGCTTGGCATATTTTTCTTGTACTTTGGCATAAGATACCTGTATATTAAGGTGTGTATGAAGACCCGGGTGCTGTACATGCAGATATACTAGTATCGAAAGCTGAAATTGAAATGTAAGTTTTTAGTAAGCATTCGCAGTCAGCATATTTTAGATGAATATAATTATTGTCATTCCTTACCATTACTTTATAGGATCATTAGCAATTACAGTAGACTTTGAGACCATCATATGCATCTTCACATAGACTTCTTATAACACATAGGCATCTTCTCGTACCAAGAGATTTATAGCCCATATACCTGAAACAATGAATACACTCACAAAGAACAGATTCTTTACAAATAATATGTCGTTTATAGTACAAAACACTTATCTAAAGTTGAACACTAGTGAGACTCAGAAGTTATCACAACAGCACAACATCCAGCTTGCATTAAACTACAGACAGCAGACGAAACAGCTGATGTCTGAATGCAATCTCGACTAGGTCGGTAAAACAGTGATTTCCTTTTCTATATGCTGTAAGGTGCCATGTTTTTAGGCGGTAATTTAAATTTGCACATATCTTTAATTAAAAAACTAAATTTAAATTACAAAACTAAATTTAAATTCTAAATTTATTTTATTTTGAACATTCAAAATAAAAAAAAATCTACGATTTCATAAAAATTAGCTATTACAGTACGTAATCATTTAGTAAACAATTTGTGCTTTTTTTGTTTAAAGAAAATTGCATTTTCAAAAAGAATTTGTGAACACATTGAATGTTACATTTTCTACAAAAACGCAATTGTTTTGAATAATCAAAAGCGCTATAAGACAAAAAATGAACAATACGCAATTTTGAAAAATTGTATTTCTTTGATACTTTGCCTATAACTTTGTAACAGAATTCTTTCGGGCAAAAAGGACTAAGACAGCTCATTCTACAGTAAATTTGCTTTAAAAAAATCAAATAAAAAAAATTTTGATTTTTTTTTAATTTTAACTCAGGCATAACCCCTTAATACTACTTTTTGGATACATCGCGGGGGTTCGGGTTAGGAACAGGGAGGTAGCCAGGACGCGGTGGGATGTACTTCCGTAAATCACTAACATGGACTTTGGCTATCTTCCGCCCCTTTCCGCCCTCCGTTTCTAGTTCATATACAAGGGGCGATATCTTCTTTATTATTTTGAAGGGGCCCTCGTATTTCGGCGCGAGCTTAGCTGCGAAGTGCGCTGCTGCATTCGACAGCGGATGCGCTTTCCGTAATATCAAGTCCCCCTCTGAAAACTCTGCAAACTTACGCCCCTTGTTATACGCTCGGCTCTGTCTCTCCCTTTCTCTATCGATAAACTTGGCTACAAGTTCGCGCAGGGCATCTAACTTCTTCATCCTTTCCGACCACTCTTCTGGCTTCCCTACATCTACGCTTGGGCTACCCTCCATCTCCTTCTTCCGTCGTAAGCTCCCTACCGGGGTGGGATGGCGACCGAAATTAAGGAAGGCCGGTGAAGTTCTAAGCGTGGCCTGGTTTGCTGTGTTGATCGCGTGTCTCAGCTCATGTAACCGCTTGTCCCAATCCTGGTGACTCTCTACGTACATCGCGATCATGGTTTTCAGGGTTCTATTAATTCTCTCCACCGGGTTGGGTTGGCTTGGGCGTGATACGGGGAGGTCGTGATATGCACGACCCCGTATTCGGCTAAGGCGGGGGTGAGGGTTTTGTTAACAAATTCCGTCCCATTATCGGTCAAGAGGTATTCGGGAGTTTCCCATCGAAAGAGAATCAGTTCTTCGAATGCTTGTAATACGGCTTTTCCATCTGCCTTTTTTAGTGGCTTGACCTCGATCCACCGCGAGAAAAGATCTTCGAAGACTAGCAGATATTTGTTTTGGCTTTTACTCCTGGGAAACTCCATCATGTCGGCTGCTACCACTGTCCAGGGCTCTTCAACTATCCTTCTCCCCATTAATCCCTGGGGCCCCTGTTGGCTAACTTTATACTGCTGACACGAGAGACAGGAGTTTACGTATCGGTATGCGTCCCTATACATGCCTGGCCAGAAATATTCTCGGGCTAGGCGGTCGTAAGTTTTGTCGATCCCCATGTGCCCAGAGTTTGCGGCGTCATGGGCAGTCGAAAGTACGCTCTCCTTCTCCTCCTCGGGGACTACAAGCTTCGATCCATCTTCCCCTCGCGTGATAGGCTCTATTATCGGATCTCTTTTATACCGATAAAGTCTTCCGTCGATCACCCGCCATTCTGGGAACCTTTTGGGATTTTCTAGGTCATCAGCTCTACGGCGGAGATACCAGCTGTCAACTGTCTCTCCCAGGGCGGCTACCTCGGCTTCAAACATACGCGATAGGGCATCGGGTACTTGGTGTTCTTTCCCCGGGCGGTGTTCAATCGCGAAGTCCCACTGCTGTATCGCTGCAACCCATCGGGCTAACCTCTCCGTCGGCTCTTTTAAATTTCTGAGCCACTTGAGCGCGCTGTGGTCGGTAATTACCGTAAAGTGATATCCCTCGACGTACGGTCTCAGTTTCTTAATGGCCCAGATCAAACCTAGGCATTCTCGCTCGGTGGTAGTGTAATTTCGCTCTGCCTTGGTCAACATTCGACTCACAAACACTATTGGGTGTTCTCCATCGTCAAATTCTTGAGTGAGAACGGCCCCAACCGCGATGTTGCTCGCATCGCACTGTATGCAGAAAGGCTTCGTGAAATCCGGTCTCGCTAATACCGGGGCTGAGGCTAAGGCATTTTCGATACTTTGGAAGGCCTCCTGCTGATCCTCTTCCCATGACCATGTTCGGCTTTTATGGAGTAACGCTGTGAGAGGCGCTTTTAAGTCGGATGCGTCTTTCACAAACTTGTCGTACCATCCAAATAAGCCCAACAATCGGCGGACTTGTGTAGGTGTTTTAGGCACAGGGTACTGCAATATCGGTGCTATTTTCTCGGGGTCAGGGCGTAGCCCTTCTTTGTCGAGGATGTACCCCAGGTAATTAATTTCTCCTACACAGAAGTTGCACTTTTTCGGATTGATCGTCAAACCTGCGTCTACCAATACTTTCAACACGTGTTTAGTCCAATGTTTATGTTCTTCGACGGACTCTGTGGCTATGACGACATCGTCGAGATACCCAAACACAAATGGGGCTACGGCAGGGCCAAATAGGGCGTCCATGAGACGCTGCAGCATTGCGGGGGCGTTGCAAAGGCCGAACGCCATTCTGGTGAATTGGAACAACCCCATGCCTGGCACGGCGAAGGCGGTGTACTTCTTGCTATTCTCCTCCATTTTCACTTGAAAATACGCCTGCCGGAGATCTATTTTGCTGAGGTATTTGGCGTTTCGTAACCGATCGAGGATCATCGTCATAGGTGGCAGCGGATAACTGTCCTTCTTGGTCACGGCGTTGATTGCGATGTAATTAACGCAAAATCTCTCCGTACCATCTGGCTTCGGCACGAGTACAGGTAGACTGCAAAAGTCACTAGCGGAGTTTTCGATGACACCTAGTTTCCAAAGTTCCTCTACGGCCGCTTGTATAGCAGCTAACATTTTCGGAGACTTTCTTATCCACTTTTGACGGATCGGCGTTTCATCCGTGAGTTGGATGTGATGCTCGGTCTTGGTGGTGAAGCCTAGGACGTCCGGAGAATACTCAGGTAATATCTCTTTCACGATTCTGTCTATCTCTTGGCGATCTTCTACTTCTAACTCTAATATGCCTGCGCACTCAGCGTAGATTGCAGCTACTGGCTGGTCGCTCCGCCGGTCAAACTCCCTCCACGGCCCTGAATTGGCTCTCCACCAGCCTCTATGGTCTGTGTCTATTCTAAACGTGTCGCTGAAGTCTTTCCCCAACAGTATTGGGTGTTGGACTTCCTGTACGGCTCTGGCTGATATGGTACTGGGGATTCCCTCTAAATCGAACCGGATATCCAAATATCCCAGGATTGGTGTTCGGGCTCCTGTGACCTTCTGGATGTGGGCTGTTGCATTGCGAAGCCGACCGGCGAGACGCTGAGCTATCTCCGGTCCTACTAATGATACAACTGCTCCCGGGTCGAAGAGCGCCCTGTATTGCTCCCCTGCGAGGATAACTCGTAAGTAATTCAGATTATCAACGGTGATTCCCGCAATTTCTTCGTCATCCTCCTTCATAGAGCTAGGCACGTCGACAAGGGTGGCGTCGTCCTTCGGCTCGGGGTTATTGGTACTCAGTAAATTTTGTGCTCTCTCTATTGTTTCCAGTTGCTCATACTCTTTTTCTTCCTCCGTATCGCTACTATCTTCTTCTAGCTACGTCGCAGCTTCGATTATTTCGATCTCGTCCATGTCGAAATCGTCGTTGAAATTGTCCAACACTGATACTCTCTTCAGCTGCTCTTGTATTGCTCCATCTTTTTCCATGGCGTTCTTTCGGGTTTCCCCTCAATCCATCGCCCAAGTCAGGCGATCTGTGGCTGCCTTCACAGGTGTTTCTTCCTCTTTGTGCGACGTGGCTCGGCTCAGGCTCGCGGGTGGTGCACACAAGTATCTCTGATTCAACTCTAAGTTTTTCTCCTCAACTCTTTTTCTCCATGCATCCAGGTTGAGTTTTGCAAACTCCTGCGCACTCAAGTTTTTTGATTTCTCGGGTTTTCTCTCTGGCTTGAATTTCTCGGATTTCTCAGATTTTCTTTTTGACTCAGATTTCTCAGATTTCTCAGATATTCTCTCTAACTCGGATTTCTCAGATTTCTCAGATTTTCTCTCTAACTCGGATATTTTCCTCGTAGCGTTGCTACTCCCCAGAGGCTCAACCGGCGTCCCGTTTGGCGTGGCTTCCGCAATCTTTTCTACTCGGACTTCTGATTTCTTCAGTTGCGCCGTGACTTCCTTATCCTCGTCTAGTGAGTTCGGCTTGTCTGCGGCACTCTCTTGCTTAAGACTAGTTTTCTTTCTCTGCTCTCCTCTTACTTCCAGGAATTTTTCAATACCTCGTGCTTGGTGCTCTTCTTTTCCATTGCGGTTGTTCCCTGTTTGGTTATGTTTTTCTGGTTTTTCTTCACTTGAGTTAGGGGTGAAATAGGCTCCTATCCCTTGATTTTGTTTGTCTACCGCTAGCTTTAGGTTAGAACTTCCAATTCTCGGTATTGATACTCTCGGCTGTGGCTTCTTCGGTGTTGCATCTACTTGACTCTGTTTTAGTGGCAGCATGCCACTCTCTCCCCCTTCCAAGACTGACGTCCGAACAAGAAAGTCAGTCTTTTCTATCACTAAACGCCCTAACGTGGGAGTTGGCTCCAAAGGGGGTTTGATGACTGCGGTTGTGGGGTTTGTTGCGCCTGTGGGGGTCGCTGTAATTGTGGTTGTTGCTGAAGTGGGGCTTGTGGTGGTGGCGGGGGAGTCAGCGGCCCCTGTGCTGCTCCCGCCTGCGCGTTTCCCAAACCGTTTCTGATTTGAGCGCACATCGGCGTTTGGCAAGTTTGGAATCTTGCACCTTTGTTCCCGCAAACCTGGCAAGTCGGCTCTGGCCTTACCGGACAGTTTTTCAACTGGTGTCCCATCTGCTTGCAGTAGAAGCACTGCGTTAGATGACAGTTAGCTGCACGGTGTCCGATTTGGTGGCATGTGTAACATGCACCTACGTAGTCGGCTTGGTTGCCTGGTCTAGCGTTGGACGTTTGTGTCGGTGGCGCTGTGTTTAGCGGTGGTGTGCGCTGTAGAGGTTACTGGTAGTTTCCTGTATAAGTTGCCTGTGCTGCATAGACAGGTTCTGCTGGCGGTAGCTGTGGTGGCGTTGGCGGAGTGTTCGCGGGTGGTTGGCCCGTTTGTGATAGAGATGGTTGCTGTGTCGGCACTTTGTTCTTTTTCCCCTTTTTCCCTTGGTTGGGTGGCGTTGAGCTTACGTCTGCAGCGGCTACCTCACCTACTTCCTCCACTGCCGCCACCTTAGGCTTGGGTGCCGGTGTCCAGGCTACGGCAGGAAAACGAGATTTCTCCACCGGTGGGGGTGGTGTATATCTTATATCTTCCTCTACTTGCTCTTCATACCTTCGACCGTATTTCTTCAAATCATGATACGTTTCGATGTGTTTGTTCTTCAGTGCCCTCCTATATTCAGGTCTCAGCCCTTTCATAAGGAGTTTGATCTGTTTCTTTGTCCTTAGAAGTTTTCTTAGATGATCGGCTATATATCTGAAGCTTGTAATATATGCATCGAGTTTTTCTCCTTTACCCTGTGTTCTCTTGTATAGTTCGTCCATTATGTCATTCGACGACATTGGTTTACAGTATCTTTGTCTGAAGGCTTCTTCGAAATCTTGCCAGTTACGGAAATCCTCTTTCTCCGTTTTGTACCACAGTGCGGCTCGGCCTGTCAGAGTGTATGAGATGATTTCTAGCATCTGCTTGCTGTTTTGTCCTGTGCTCGTTTTTATATCTGTAAGCTTCGATATATATTCCTCTGCGTTGTCTCGGGCTTCGGCTGCAAACTTTACGTCGTAGTTCTTCAGAATTTGGAGTTTGGAGGCATACTGTGTAAGGTTATTTATTGTATCTCTTTCTGCTTCCCGACTTCTACTGGTTTCACTTCCTCGGCGTCGTCTCTGGTTACTACGGGTTCTTCGTCTCGGTGTCCTACGGCTTGGCGAGGGACTATAATCTGAGTCACTGGTTTCGGATGATTCGCTGCTTGATGAACTACTCGAGCTCTTCCTTCTCCGCCGATCTCGTCTTCCGCATTCGCTCCTACGACTTCTGTCTGTGGTGTGATTCTGCCTTTTGTATCTTTTACCAGCTGATGCTCTTTCGTTTTCACTGTCGCTGGATTTCTCTTGGTCAACGCTGTATACAGGTGCGGGCGGTGATTGCATTTGTGGCTGCCGTTGAAATCGCTCGGTGAAGTAGGGGTTTGGGTAGGTGTGCTCCAGGACGTGTCTGTTTCCTCCTCTTCTAGATTCGTTTCCCCTCGTTCGTGAGCCTGGGTTCGTAGGAAGGCTCGTGCGAGGTCTTGGGTTTGTCGGGGGAGGAGCATCTCGTACGGGGTCTGCCCAATCCTTTTCTTGACCGCAGTCGATCGCCACGTTATTCTGACTGCTCTCTCGTCGTTCATTATTGACTGGGAAGTCGTAATTGGTAGATCTTAGTCTCGGTTCTTCGGAGGCTCGCTCCGATTCTGCATTGCACGGCTTTGGCTGCTCATTCATTTGTCTCGGTGTGCTATTTCTATGATCTTTCGGTGAATTCCACTGATATATGCTGTATTGTGTTTCGTCCGCTGAGGCGTTGTCTTCTGTGGGCAAATTGCTGTTTAGGCTAGGAATTTTTGGGATTGCTCCCGTTGATCTTGGAGTTGTATGAGTTGCTGCAATTGATGGAGTTGTCATGGTATGTGTCTCAGGTTCCTGGAAGGATCCTGATGAGTTGGTTTTTAACGGCACGTCCATAAATTGCTGTACTTCATGCGACTGGTGCACTCTGTACGGGAGTCCTTGTTCATGTCCTTGCATCACGTTGGTTACTCTGTGGATCTGACGTACAGTGACGTTCTGTATTTGTCCGAGACTGACGTTTGCTGTGGCAGGGTAGTTGTTGTCACTCATGGATACTGGTATTGCTTGTTTTGCATTTTTCCGCAGAACTGTCTTCGGTGGGAGTAACATGTCCTCCATTGTGCTCGGTGGCACGCGACCATATTCATCCCACTCGTACCATGGAGCTTGGGCTATTTGGCTTTCTCTGATCCTCAAGCGTAGTAGTCTATCTTTGAGAAGTTCTACAGATCCTATACTGCTCACTCGATCGCTCACCAATTGTTCGAAAACATCCGTCTGTGTCATTCTCTCGATGTCTCTATGTAGGTGTCTGATACGCCTGTCTTTGCGCAGTTCTTGCATTATTTGATAATGATTCTGCCTCTCATCCATCGTCAATACTAGTATCTTCTGTTTCGGAATGGTTATTTATTATCTAGATCTTCAAAATTATGTCTTCGTCTGATCTCTGATCTGTGTTAAGGGAGAATTTCTCAACCTTGGCTATGGCTGTCTCTAGCTGATCCCCAAATCCCTAACTACTGTAAATTCGGGGAGGGAGAGTTTTGCTCTCGACCTTGGCAGGGTGTGGAGAAAAAAAGTTAAATCCCCGGTCTACTCTGGTGAAAGGGGTGTATGGAAAAAAATATAATTCCACTTTTGACGTGCAGATTGTTAACCGTCAATGTGGTTTGGTTAAGGCAGACAATGGTTTAGTTAAGGAAATTTCCCAAATCATGCGGGTTACATAAATTAAAATGAATAGAAATAATATGATAATAAATGTAAAAGAAAATTATATGGTACAGTAAATATAATTAATATTGTAAAATTAAGAATATGTAATGATTAATAATAATTTTATCTGCGCAATGATTGTTTGCGCAGGGCTCGGCAGTATTTTCCGTGACTGTCGCAGAGAGCAGCTCTGAGATTGTACACGAATAATTATTCGGTGCGTGTATGCGGTTACACGACACTCCTTGTATTCACGGACCAGGAAAAAAAAATTTCCGATCTAACGCGTGCGGGATAATTCGCTGGTTAATCTAGCGGTCACTCTAGTCTCCTTAAAATTAATTTGACACGTTAGAATTTTCGTAGATCAATCCTGATTTATTCTACAAGGTTATGTGGTATTTTTGCAATTTCGCGTACTCGATAATCGATTTTATTCGGCTAGTCTCACTCCTCGAGGAGATTGAACCTCAACTCGACGGCTCGGCTGCGACACGACACGTGAAGTCTGGGTATTCTCAAAACTTAGTTTGCTTAAATTAATTAACCGGAAAATTTTCCTTGCACGTTGCACAAGAGAGAAAAAAAAAATTAAAACGAGGAAGAAAATAATTAATCACTTGCTCTCTCGAGAGGGGAAAAAATCAATTTAATTAATTTATTGTTGTCCTCGGGGAGAAACAAAAAAAATTATTTTCGCGTCACTGTGTTCGCGCTGGCGCTCGGCAATTCTCCTCGGCGAGCAACCGACGCCACTATTCAATATGGCCGACGGCGACTTGCTCGTGCTACCAAGATGGCTAAATTTGCGTTTGCACCACGCGAGCACTTTTTCATACGGAAATTCAGATAATCTTCTTCAGTGTCTCGAACAACAAAAATTAATAGCACATAAATTACGGCTCCGGGTTTTATTTAGTGTGTTATGGGCGCCAGTGTGACATGGCGGGGCAGGTGGCTGCGGCGGGCGAGAGGAGAGAGGCACGTCGGTGCGTCTCCCGGGGAGTTTTTCGCGCTCGCGCTTGGGCCTTCCCCTCCGCGGTCCTGAGTCGAGCTACAGGCTATTATTTTTCCGGAGTGCGGGCGCCTTGACGCGACACGGATGGCTCACTCACAGGCTCGGGCCTCGGCTAAGACTCTTTATTTCACGGGTCGTTTGAGCCGGTAATTTTTGATATAAGAATTTAAACACTTAAATTTTAATTGAATTTCCTTTATTACTTTTACTACACTGGCTGCTTGCAGACTTCCTCGCGTACGGCCGTTGTCTCGTACTCTGTGAAACGACGACACGAATACAGGCGAGACGCGGTTGTGCGCGGGTGAACAAAGGCTGCTGGAAAACTCTCACAAAAACTCTCAAAACTCTGGGAAACTCTGGATGCTCGAGGCTACTCACTAGGAGGTTGGCTCGGTACTGCCCGTACCCTATAACTCGCCTCGGCGCTCTATCTCGCGATCTCACACATACACGCTCGCATCGATGTACAGTCGTCACGTGATCGGCCGCGGCAATTTACAAATTTCTTATCTTTATTTTCTTCTCACTCACACTCTGGCTTCGGCACACTTGCTCGCTTAATGCCGTTGTGGAGAGCCCTGGCGCCTCCACTCCGACCGCCAATAACATTTCGCGTTACACACGAGGCTTGGTAGCCTCCACTCTTTCGTGCTCCGCGACGGCATCGTGCCGTCTCTCTCGCACTCACATACTCTTCGGCACGCGTCGTGCTGCGCGCGCTCACACACACACATACGCACGCGCTCGCTCTCTATAATATACGCGGCTCAGCCGCTCGTCGCGCCGCTCGCTGTAGCGCCATGCGCTGGCTACGTTCGCCGTCACCTCGTGCTCCTCGGCGGTGTCATGGCGGCGGCTGCGGCCCAGCGGTGCGCCTGCTGGCTCTGCGCGCCGCGCGCGGCCGCGTGTAGTAGTCAGCGGCGCTCCCACTCCTCGCGCGCTCTCTCGCTGCCCGACGGCCGTGACGTCACGGCGGCGACTCGGCTGGCTGCTACTCTCGTGCGCTCTCCCTCTCTCTCTCTCTCTCCTACGGCGCGGCTCAGTGCCGGCGCCTGGCTACGGCTCAGCTGTTTTCTCCTGTAAGCACCCGTTGCCATTAGAGTATATTCTTCTGCTCGGTTTCGGGTGCCTGCAGGAGAGTCACTCAGCTTCTCTACGACGGATTCTCCGTCGCACGCTTCATACGAAGACTAGCACATTTCAAAAAAAGGCCTATTTTTATTTGACAATGTAAGAGCAGTAGACAAGAGCAGCGCATTTCGCGCGCTCTAATTTTTGTCACTTTATAGTTTAATACTACTCGAAAATATGACTTACTAATCGATTTTGATTTTGAGAATTTTTAATAATTATTATTCTTTTAAAATTTAAAGAACTTCACTGAAAATCTTATATTATTCTACAAAAAATTGAATAAACAACATTTTTTTAAATATAATAAAGTTGATAAAAAAATTGAATATTGACAGATTGAAATCAATTATAAAGATTTTATACTTTATAGATAAACTTACGAAAAGTCTTTTCCTCTCTCTGCTTGTACGTAGATCTTTTCTGTTATGATATTAAGTTATGCGTGACCAAAGACCGAATCATTTGATGTGTAACGTCTTATAACAATCACAAAACTGAATATTCATCCTTTTTCACATTTAACATAAAAAGATACATTTACTTACATTCAGTTTTTCAATATAAAGCAAACTCCGAAATCAGATTATAGATATAAACTTTGATCCATATAAAAATTTAACGTAATTGAAAGTGGAAGTTTATGGCTTTCGACATGTCTCAACGTATGCGCACAGCATGAACCAATCACATACAGCCTTCAGATGCTTCAAAACATCCGGTCATGACTTTTTAGTTCTAGTTTTATCACTGCAAAAATTGTAACCTGCGATATCTCAGCCAATTCTCGACCAATCGGATTGAAAATATATGAGAGTGCAGCTCTTACAATATACAAAAAAAAATCTCTTTTTTTACTTTGCGATTACCGGTCAATTGATCAAATAGGAGCTCTTTATCCTTAATTTTACATGTATTTTTAACTAATATGTGCTGGAATAAGCTTATCTTAGTCAGATAAGTCCCAATCGATCCAAATTTTTTTTTGTAAGTTCTTCTTATGTTAAGAAAGTGAGAGTATAAAATAAGGTTCGATTTCGTATATACAAAAAACATTAGGGCATTTTCCTGATTTTTGAAAAACGGTTTTTTACCCACGGCTCAAATTCTAAGCATTTTACACAAAAAAGTTAAAGAGGAATGATGTAGATCTCAAAACAGTACAACTTTTTCCTATTGACATGAACAGTCGACAATGCTTAGAATTCAAGTTAACAAGCTAAAATCAAATTTTAATATGAAAATAATTCATTTTTCATAATAAAACTTTTCAGGTATATGTTGTACATAAACATATTAAACATAAAAGTTGTAAATATTTTAAAAATACAATTTTTTACTAAAATGATTATACGCTTAGAATGATTTAATGCATTGTAAAGCTTAAAAAACTGACTATTTAAAGAAAAATTTTAGTTGGCCACAATTATCTCTGCGACGTTAGTTCCAATCGATCCAATTTTTTTTTCCTATGTTAATATCGCAACAGAATAAATTTGGGCTCGATCCCATGTATACAAAAAATATGCCGACATTTTTTAGATTTTCGAAAACCGGTTTTTTGGCCATAACTTAACTTCTAAGTATTTTACACACAAAAGTTAAATAGAAATGTTATAGATTTCAATAAAATACAATTTTTTCCGAGCATCTTATATAGATACATCAGATCAAACACAAATTTATTCAATAAATGAATTTATTAAATATTTTTATTGAAAATAGGCATAAATCTGCTCATTGTAATTTCACTAATTTCACGATACAATAATATACTATTCAAATTATACTATATATTTTATGCAGGTTTGCTTTTCAAACGTGTATAAAATTGCAGGTTCATAAGCATCGGTAGATCATTCAAACGTGAAACGCGAACATTAATAGATCAGGCGAGCGCGAAGCGCGAGCGTTAATCGGTCGGACCTAGAATGCAAAATGCGAAGCGAAACACGAAGCCTGAAGGGCCGAAAGGCCAAGTGTGACGCGCTACTTTATATGGGAATTAGTGTTAGTTAATTTGTCCAGCATCTGATCATTTTGAAATATCATTCATATACTTTATTACTATCATATCCTGGACGATTTTATTTACTCTATTACTAAAGTGTGTTAGTCTTTGTAAGGACCAACGATATTATCATATTATGATACAATACCATAATATAATCATATCTGATCATATTTATGTTACTATAATATAACTGATGATATTTTGTACTAACGCGAGCTGGGTTTATGATAATAGTATAGGTTAGATTACGATCAGTAATGATAAAATATAGCATATTATTATAATAACCCTGATCCATTTTCTACCAGGGATATGTGGAATGAAATTTTTGTTGCATAATAGTGCATAAATTGAAAATCGAGGATTGTTGCAAATGGTATTACTAAATTAAACTACCTCCCCTCTTTCGCCACTACTCGTAAACTTCCACGAGCTCGGCTGTCTTTGACGATGTTTACGTCCGTTTTTTACATATTTAAATTACTTTTATCGAAAAATCAAAATATACGTTCTGTTCTAGAAGAGCTTAACTTTTTAAATCCATTTTCAAAATCTTCTTAACACCATTTTCCCAGAAAGTACACAAGAGGAGTTTGCAAAAATGCAAATGGCCATTATACAAAAAGTTATTGTCTCACAGCGCCAATTTTTTTCTCATATTAAATGCATGACAATAGCTTCTTTTAGCCAAAATTTTGGCTCTTGAATTTTAAAAACCACTGTCTTACGAATTTTCTCGGTTCCTCATAATCCTATCGAGACGTTTAACATCTCAAACTCTGCAGAATTTTCTCACATACAACTTTGCCATTAGTACTATTAAGGTAGTAACGCAGACAACAGAATTACCGTTCAGAATTTAGTGAAACTCTGCATATAAGTAGATTTAGATATAATAAAACCTCAGTAAAAATTTGGAGTGTCTAGGGTAACAAAGAAAAAAGTTATCCACTTTTTCTTTTTGGAGCGTTTAACATAAAGTTTTATGGGAAAGTGTGATTTTCAATAAATCCTAAAAAACTACTGTTCAGATTTTATCGAAACTTTACACGATATTACTTTATGAATTCAAGATTACATTGGATGTTTAATAACAATAGTTCAGTACCTGTAAACTTTTCAATGAATTGATTTACATAAAAAATGATCGTGGTTCGGATAATGTGGCACTGTCGCAAGGAAGGTAAGGTTAGCGCGCCGTTTGAATTAACACTTATGTACTAAGTACTTCTATTATAATAAAAATAAAATTCTTCTCGCTGACCTTTTTGCCTTTCCAAAAATACTTATTTTGCTTTGAATTCATGTTTTTATACGGTACAATACCATTTCAAGAATACAAACACAATACATCCTAACCAAAACAGTCGCAATCGTCGATGTATATCTATTTATATATTTATGCCACCTGCTCTAATCTGCGACGTTGACACATCAATACACTGCACTCATCAATTGCGAGAATTGACTAGCTTGACTAGATGAGATTTTGCGTTACTACCTTAAGCGGTTATGACAGGGTTAACGGTTGACAAAGAATTTTTTTTGGAAAGTTGTAAAAATGTCGTTATTTATGCAATCATAATGAAATTTCTTGTATTTTAAAGTGTTCATTTAGATCTTTAATGTAAGCTATTGAACTCTAAAAATATTAATTTTTTAACTAAAAACCCATTACTATTAGGACATGTTTTGTGGCATTAATAGGACTGAAGTTTTTTTGCACGATTTTAAGCGTGTGGGTAAATGAAATGAAATATTTAATATCTCATTTTACTCCTTAAAACTTGCACTAAAACTTAAGTGGAGCACTTTTTTAATAACAATTTTTTTATTGAATAAAATTTAATTAAAAATTAAACAAGTTTAATCAATTTTTTTACAAATTCGTATTAATTATATTTAAAAAAATTACATAAACTTGTTAGAAAAAAAATTTTATAAAAAAAGTATTCCACTTAAGTTTTAGTACCAGTTTTAAGGAGTAAAATGAGATATCAAACATTAAATTTCACCTATCTAAACGCTTAGAATCGTGCATGGCGTAAAAAACTTCAGTAAAAAACATGCCTTAATAATAAAGAATTCGTAAGACGTAGTATTACTATTTTTTAGTGTTCGATGGCTTACATTGAAGGCCTCATTGAACACTTTAAAATAAAAGATGTTCCATTATGATTGTTAAATAATGACATTTTTACAACTTTCCAAAAGAAAAAATTTTTTTCTCGACCGTTAACTCTGTCATAACCCCTTAACATACATCTATTGGTTTTTTAATTATAAACAAAAAACAAAAAAAAACATTTTTTCGCCCTTTTTGTTATAAATAAAAATAGCTCTGCGAAAATTTTTTACTAAAACTGGTTTTTTATTATCTATACTTCATTATCTATCGATTGGTATCTTTCCCTACCTGTAATTTTTCATTTACAAAAATAATTACTATTGCTTGGCTTATGACGATCATACTCTCCATGAATCAAATTTTTTTTTAACAATTTTCAATTTTTCCTTGTTATAAGGATTTTTGTATAAATTATTAATCATGTTTAAAGTTTACTGATAGCAGCAAAACCGAGAGCAAAACTTAAATTGTGAAATTCTAGTGAAGTGAATGAAAAATGTTAAGAAAAAACTTTGTTTATGGAGGGTGTAATCCTCATTAGAATACTCTAGCCAAGAGTCTGTCCACCGGTGTTAGAAGAGGCTAAGTTGTCTTTGGACATTAGGAAAGAAAATTTGCTCTCTCAATTTTCAAATAAATAATATTTAAATACATGTAATTTTTTACATACACCCGTTCATCGCAAAGATTCCTTATAGTTATAAAACTTGAATCATGAAAATCGGATCATTTTCACATTTATCATTCACAATACTGTAAGTGACGATTATCAAATTAATTTCATTATCTCAAGTAATTACCATTTGATTTTGGTCATTCAAATTCTGTCAGCCTTTTCTCGTTTTATATATTGTTTACAAATATCAAATTTGTTATCTTCCAACTGATGTAATCTAAATTTCATTTCAACGATCAAAATGAGCTCTCATAAAAATATACGATGGCGGGCGACCCCGGCCTACCCACAGGTCAAGAAGTGTAAACTGCTGCGCGGTTTAAGCAACGTTCGTTTGGTACCAAGTGGTGAACACGTGTTTCAAGTTGTTTCCACCTTTTTCTAAGAATGTAGTACCGTTTGTAACCCAGTGCCTACCTACGTGTATCCCCGGTGAAATGCACGATCCTAAAAGTGTGGATAAAAAAAGATTGGCATCAAAAACTATGGTGAAAAAATTCTTGCCCGGCTTGGTAGCGCGTGCTTTTTGTGGTGCATTACCGCTGTTCAGGGAAGACTCGAGAAATTAAATTCCTTTCTTACCCTCTTCTTACCTTTTCTAATTTTCACATCGATCGTAGCAATACTCTCGGAGTGATTTCAAATATACGAAAGCACTGCATTTCGAACGTTTATTATCTATAATATTATTAAAAGCAAAATTAATATAAATTAATAATTCGTATATTAAAATTATATTGAAATATTTATATTTTGTATAAAAGAACGATAACATTTTTATACAAAAAATAACATTTTTAAGTATTCAAGAGTTATGAACTTAAGTTTGCTTCGTATACATTAAATAATATAGTTAGATAATAGATTCGTTTAAAGCCTCCAACAGATGGAGATATTTGTCTATATTCAATCCAATAGTGGTTTTTATAGATATACAATGTATTACAGAAATTTATAGAAAATATAATAAATCTACATTACAGTTTTATAATTACGTATTCAACTAAAGAGATGATTTTAATCTATTTTCAAATTTAGAAAAAGTAACGTAACAATTTATTGTCGGTTCAACTTGAAGTAGCTAAGACAAAATGAGCAAATACTTATCAAAGAATTATGTTATTGATCATGTTATATGTTAACAAACAATTATGTTATTGATCATGTTATATGTTAACAAAAATTATTTTATTGATCATGTTATATGTTAACAAAGAATTATGTTATTGATATCAAAATGTTATTGACTATTTTCAAGAAAAGAATAAGAAGCTAAGAATATGTAAAATAGTTACGTATTCTTACGTATCCTTACGGTATATAATACGTATGCTTATGGTATATAATACGTAAAATAGCTACGCATTCTTACGTACGCTTACGTCATAAAAATACCGTCGTCATATATCGCAGTTCTCGGTCATTAACAAGAAATTTTTTAGATTCACGAAATTAGGTCAAAAGTATGTTAAACCAGACTCTTTTCTCATAATGACATGTAATCTACAGTGGAAAGAAATTACATATAATTTAAAAGATTATGAAACAGCAACTGTTACAAAAACAATATTTCAATCGCCACATGAATCATAAAAAACATTATAAATTCCAAAGAACAATCTCAAAATCTTACCAATTAGGCAAAAACCCTCATTTGCCATCAAAAAACTTTCTAATCGCATCATCAGTTATATAAAATATTTAGAACTCCAAAACATTAATTTTACAATCTCCCACGCATGTGTGGACCATAAAAAATCTCAAAATATTATAAATTTGGCAAAAATCCTCATTTTTCATCAAAATACATTTTAATTACAACATTAGTGATATAAAATATTAAGTATAAATACACAAGTCAGAGAACACAGTTCATGACACACGGAACACGACACACCGGACACTAGAAAATGTTTTTTAAATCATTCTTCCTTTTTAATGATGGATTAATCGCTTAATGTAAAAAGAAATTTATTTAATAAATCTAATTTCTTAACAATAAAGCAAAATAATAAAATTATTCATCATAATTTATTGAACAATTTCTTAACCTTCCAATGGTGAAATTAAAATATTTTCGATTTTGTATGCATGTACACTTTGATGATAGAAAGTATTAATGATAGAAATTTTTATTTCATTTTATGCTATTAGAGAATAAATTGAATTCTATTACTAAATCTATTAAATTATAGAAAACTTATTAAATATCACAACATACAATTACCTGAGATTTCTTTTGGAAAAATTATGTTTGTTATTAAACATAGGAATTATAGGAATGATCAATTCCTTATGAGGAAACTAATTTTAACATTTGTACCTCTATGCCATCTAACCGAATAAAAATTGTCTACATTTTTAGATATATATTTTAAAGCAATCCAATTTACAATTGGCATTTAGTCCAATAGAATATTCCTCTTTTTACATTAGAGTTAGAGTATTTACGAATACGAAAATAAAAGTTGAGCAAAATATGTTAATTTGGTATACTATATTACCAAGAAATATGCAGTTGTTGAAGTTTTTTGATTTATTTAAATTTTAGGCATGAAATCCAATAATTTTGATTCATGTTCATTTTTACTTGTTTTTGAGATTTAAAATTAATTATTTGTAAAATTTTAAGGTAGCTCTCCACTGAAAATATTTTTTCTTACCTGTTTCATTGCACATTTCTTAACTTTAATTGATTGTAATTAAAAAAAGATTATTTACTAAAAATTTTTAGCACATTTAATTTGTGTCTACTCAAGTTATGATAGAAAAATCAATAATTATTATCAAAATATAAGGTATGTAATTGTAGACTGTATCCTTCGAGAGTAATATAATGGACAGGTAAAATTGTTAATTTTACCTGTCAAATAATATAAGGTATTTTAAAAAGTTAATTTTACCTGATAAAATATAAGCTATTTGAAAAACTTGCTTGCATGGGGGTTCGACTAAGTCAAACCTAAAAATTTGTACGTACAGTTTAAATTGACATTTAAACTATCATGGCAGTTATAAATATGAAACTAAGATAAATCTAATAATAATAATACTTAATAATTTATAAAAAATAATGAAAAGCTTTCATATTAATTTCATTCACAAATAAAATTTTCTTATTTAATCCTTAGCATAAAAGAAAATATTAGCTTTTTAAAAATGTTTTAAAGAAACTGTAATAGCAGAACAAAACAACATTTTTGTGTAAAAAAATACTTTTATATAATCTCAAAATAGCACATTCTAAAGCGAACAAATATTTTCAGTTAAAAGCGATTCTTGTATGTTTTAGTACAAAGATATATTTAGATTTTGAAGTAAAAAAATTTTTCGATTTTTGAGTGAAGTTTCAGTGGAGGCGCGGTCTATCTTAAAAAATGAACATTTCTTGGTAGTATAATAGACCAAGTTTTCTAAGCTTTCATTTTCTGATTTTAAAGTTACTAAAGTTCTACTATAATAGATGTAATATTCAATAAAAGATAAATTATAAAATATCCAATTCATGGGTCTATACCTAGAACTCGGGTTGTAAGGCCTTGGGAAATGCCTTGAGAGTTTTCAGTTTTATTGCAAAAAGAATCATTTTTACCAAGTTTGGTTAAAATCAATGACTCGAAGGTTATATTCTCCTTGTTAGTACATCCTTGTTAGTATAATTTTAATTATTTTGTTATCAGTTATATCGGGATTATGTTTTGAATACAATTGAAAAATGCAATGTTTTGAAACTTATAATTTAAGAGAAAAATAGAATGAACTGTAATTTTTTAACTTATTGTTGATAACCAAATAATCAAAAAGCATTGAATTTTCAATCGGTAGTTACCGAAAGAATGTTGGAGATATCAGGGAAAAAATCCTGCACTCTACATAAAATAATTCTGTACAACATTTCGTACATATAAAAACAGTGCACTGATTTTTACTGTATGGAAAAACTCTATACAGATATTGTCTGCTCGAAAACACTGCGTAGAAATATTGCAAAAGATTTTTTTGTAATTTTATTATACCGAAAATATATACACCATTTATTTTACTATACGGTAAAAGTCTACTCTGATATTTTTTGCACGGTAAAACTGTGCACAGTTTTTATCACAAAGTTAAGAACAGTGAAACTGTGCACAATAATGACAGAAGTACTAATTTTATACGAAAATGTTTGTGCACAGTCAGGGTAGACTTTTACACTATAAAAGGTGTAAATATTTTCAGTATAGTAAAATTACAAAAAAATCTTGTGCAATATATCTACGCAGTAAATATCTGTGCAGTTTTAAAAAGATTTGTCTTTAGCTTGTCAATTAGCATATCCGATATTGAATTAGAATCTCTTTCTGGATTAGGATAATTCGTTTATTAATAAAAGAATCAAAATCGTGGTTGTTTTAATAAAAATATGCAAAATATTCAAACAATATTTTTGATGTATGTCTTAGTTAAAAAATATAGCAAAAAATCACAATTCAAAATTATTCAAATAGTCTCTTTGAACTGATTCAAAGAATAATAAATCCACATAAAAAAGTGTAAGGTGAAGGTAAAAAACAGGAGAATGGGAAATACGCCGTGAAAGTATGGATTTTAGAGTTTTTAAATTATTTGATTTTCTATTACGGTCACGAATTAAATTAAACAAAAAAAAAAAAAATAATAAATGTCCGAAAATTGAGTTTTTAACCTGGACCTTTATGGGGAGATGTATATTTATATGTAGCATGTATCTTTATTATTCTATATCAACACACTAAATCTAGTACAAAAATATCAGGTTCTTAAAACATTTTAATGGCCAATTCCTATGATTAAAATATTAAGCTGATAATTAAATTCTTAAGTTACCGATGAAATTCGTAAATATTCAATAAAAAACTTAGAAATTGTTACTGCTTTGCCTAAAATGTAAACTGCTAGATGAGCATTTACAATTTTTACAAAACAGTATTATCATATTTGATATATATCATCAATGATATTTTAAGTAAATAATATCTTTCAACTTTTAAGAATAATTTGTAAATTATTGTTACAACAGGTTTCGTGTGCAAAAATGAGCTCTTTTTAGGTACATTCCAGCACGCCTGATCTACCTCAAGAAAAACAAGCTCAATGTTTTTGACATACGTAATGAGCGCAACCACAGGAATGATTACATAAAATCGAAAAATCAAAGCTATAAATTGTCCATATTTTAAATAAACTTCGATGTAATATTTTTTATGTAATTTACGTATGAAATCCAAAAAAATTAAGTTTTTTAAATTTTAACGGTAAAGAATTGTAATTTATAGGGATGCTAATTGTTACTTTTTTTTACGATATACAATACACACATGCTCAAATTTATTGTTCTGCATATAAGCAAATTCAAAGTACAATAGGTCGGGCTGCTCCCCGAAGGCACAGTATACATGTACTGCGTACACTTATACTTGCCATCGGAGCATTACCGCGCCCCGATCTGAAGAAAGTTGATGTGTTAAGTTAAGAATTCAAGGATTCTTGATTAAAGCTGGACTCTTGGTAATTTTAAAGACACATTTTTATGTGTGCATACATATCTATAAATCAAAGCTGTAGTAGGTTAAGTTCTACAAAAATAAAAAAATTCAATTCTAATATCGAGTTATACATAATTAGCTTTTATATGTCATCTCAAAAGTTATATCTTATTCGATTTTTTGCTCAACAACAAGAAACTCTTTCTGACGATTCTAATATATTTTAATTAAATAAGTTTGCAAATGTTACACATTTAAAAAAACAGCGAATCAAACAACTGATTTATTAGATTCAGTACCTAATAAATCGTCAACATTTTTCTATTAGTTTTTTTACGATACTCTTCAACGATAACTTTTCGTTTATTTATTATTTATGTACTAATATATATACGAAAAGAAGTGAAAGAATGTATGAAACTGACAAAATATGACAATGCAAGCTGGAATTATTGAAAAAAATTATTTTATTGAGATGTAACAATTCACTATATCTATAAAAAATATTTGGATCTTGATTTCATTGGGTCTAATCATTTTCACAAATTCCGCAAAATAACTATTTAACTTATACGTAAAATCTCCTTTACCATGATTTGCAAATAAATCAAAGCCTTGTTACATCCGGAACATATTAAGGATCTGAGAAAATTAACTTTTTATTGACTTTTTACTCGATGACTAGTATCAAAATTTTTATAGCAACTTGATTAATTATAATGTAATATGATTTTTTCTATAAGCTTTTGAGAGACATACTTTCGTTAAGCATAAAGAAAATAAACAACGCACGCACGCACGCACACACATACATACATGCGCGCCCGCGCGCACACACGCACGTACATACACGCACATGCGCGTACAAAATTCTAGATTTGTAATATTTCACGATTTGAATATTTGAAACCCTAAAATATATTTTTAACATGGTCTATCGACACTTAAGATTTTACAGCTGCACAGTTTCCTCTTGGAACAAAATGTTAATAAAATTTTCCTAAATGAATAGCCTGTTCTCCAATAGCAATTTTTTCATTTTATTTTACAATTGTAAGCTTTTGATACTAGTCAATCTTTTGCACTAAAGGCATAACATTGAATATGTAAGCTTTATTTTAATAGTTTAAAAGTTAATAGAATAGTTTATTTTAATTTTAATAGAAGACCTTTCGCGATTAGTTCATCCAATATAGAGCTAATGTGTACTTGGTACTTAGGAAAATCAGTACAAATACAATTTTTGGAAAACGTAACTTTAATACGAAAGTACATTTCATATTTATAAAAATAAATAATTTAATCATAAAGAACACATCGATTATACTAATAGACGTAAAAACATGTAGTTACCACAGTACTAATCTTCCACAAGTTCGTTTTGAATGTACGATATCAGCATTAATTACGAAGCACTATACTGTTACGATTTTGATTATACTGCACACAATATTTATATGTGTGAGTAGAAGCAGATAAACAATTAATACTCCAATGCAAGTACTATTTGCCGTAAAAGCTGCTTAAAATATACAATAAAAACACTGAATGCACAAAACACTTGTAGAATGTTCAATAAACTGTTCTTCGTACATAACCTGGTAAATCGATTTTGTTTCTTGACTGAGTACGTAATACACTCAGAACTCTTAAAATCAAACTGATGGTGCTATTTAAGTCGTACATCTGCTGAAAATATTTCGATTTTGTTTGCATGTCAAGAAAAATCAGCAATTTTTTTAATTCTCATTGTCTTTCTATTTGATACTGATGTTTTTCCTAAAATTCATAGTCGTATCAATAAAAACCATTGTGACAGTATGTTACGAATAAATTGAACTTATATGTTTGTATCGCTTGACAGCTCTGATTTAGCACAAAGGTTGAAGACAAATAAAATAATCCATGCCTTTCCTGATGCTTTGCAAGATTTAACTTTCTAGGTAAAAACAATGTTTTAATCTTCTCACCACCACTTTTTCTGAATCAATTTGAACTATTCAGCAGATCTTCTTTCAGCTTAATTTCACTGGACTTATTTAGCTAATAAAGTTATTAAACTACAGATGCAACTTTAAATTAAGAAGATAAACTATAAAGATACTAGTTTTTACTCATGTCGTGATTACTTTATAGACAATTATCTAAATATTCTACACCATTTGAATACGCAAAATTACATTCGAAAAGAAAATTGATACAAATATGACTGAGTGAAAAATCTCAGAGAGAGGAGGGAAAGAGAGAGAGGGAGGAAGGTAGAGAAAAAGAGAGAGAGAGAGGAAGGGAGGGAGGGAGGGAAAGAGAGAGAGAGAGAGAGAGAGAGTAAGTGATAAGAGCTTGATGCTCCTTCAGACTCTGATTTTGGTCAATCTGTATGTGTACGTATTTATTTGTATTGTGTACATATATTTATGTATATATGTATGTGTGTGCGTGTGTATGTAAATAAAAAGAGAGGTAGTAAGAAAAATAGAAATATAATAACGTTAAATGAAGAAAAGAGAATACGAAGAGAGAGAGAGAGAGAGAGAGAGAGAGAAAGAATGGGGAGGGGGAGGAGGGATGGAGAGAGAGAGAGAGAGAGAGAGAGAGAAAGAGAGAGAGAAAGAGAGAGCAAGAAAAAAAGATTAAGTATAACGGCCGATAGCAAAACAATGACAGCTTGCGGAAAAAGCGGGCAATCGCGCAAGCGAATAAGCGAGCCAGGTAGTTAGGCAGCGAAAGCACGTCGCACGCGCTTGTGTAGAATACACTGAGCATATTTTGACCTCACGGCACTACTACGAGGCTCAGCACCGTGGCTTCGGCCGTGTTCGGTATTTTCCGGCTTGTGTTGAAGAGATCCCGAGTTGGTAAGGGTAAGAGACAGACACATAGAGAGAGAGTGAGAGAGACAGACTGAAAGAGAGAGAGAGAGAAAGAGAGAGAGAGAGAAAGAGAGAGAAAAAGAGAGAGAGAAAGAGAGAGAGAGAGAAGAGAGAGAGAGAGAGAGAGAGAGAAGAGAGAGAGAGAGAGAGAGAAAGAGAGAGAGAGAAAGAGAGAGAGAGAGAAAGAGAGAGAGAGAGAGAGAGAGAGAGAGAGAGAGAGAGAGAGAGAGAGGAAGAGATGGAGAAAAGCTCAAGCGCCGCGCGCATATCAGAACGTACAATATAGTGTTGTGTGTGTGCAAGCAACAGACCAAAAAGAGTGCAGAGTTCTCGACACTTGTTAATAGAACTGGCTACCCACAATTAAAGGGTTGCCGAAGAAGGGCTGATCACTATCGCTTCTACATTTTTTTATCATTAATATTGACGCGCGCGCGCGCGTGTGTGTGTGTGGGTATGTGTGTGTGTATATGCGCGCGCGTGTATGTGTATCTACTTGTATGTAAAAGTATGCCTGTGTGTTCTATAGTTAATATTTTCAAATACATTTTTGTATTTTAGAAGATTTTCTTACAATGAATTTTTGAGTAGTTACGATTCAGTACTTGCCCAACCCCCTGTGTTTTGAACTGTGCGAACCAAAAATATTTCGCATAATCGTTTAAAAATAAAATACTTTTATTATCAAAATAATAATATATACAAAATCTAAAATATTTTTGTATAAACTAATTTTTATTAAGCAATTTATTTTTTAAACTTTATAATATTACTATAGTAAAAGGGACTCTATCGATCTTCCCAAGGTAGTTAAATAAATACAAACTTATTTAATATTTCAAAAAAATATTGCCATCGTCATCAGAAAAAAATGTATTCAACAACTTTATTGACAATAATGTTATTAACAATATAAAGTTAAAAATCTCTGATAACTTAAAGTAAGATAGAAAGCTAATGCATGCATATTGAATACAAAAATGTTGTCATCTTCTTCTTAAAGAGAAAACTTCCATGCTGTGTATTTATTACACATGTTTACCGACGAAGCGGAAACTCAACTACATCTTTCGTTTATATATCAATATATCATCAGTAAAGTTAGAGTGGCTCTAAATTGGCGTTTAATTTGGTGCATGAGATATACGTAAAAAGTACTGAAAATTCTTGGGTCATGTTATTTATTAATAGGGGGGTTATTTATAAATGTTTTTACAAAATTTTCGATATCAATCTTTGGTTTAAAATTGAATGATTGTATTTATTGTTGTGATGAGAAATCATATTCATATTTGTTTACTGTTTTGATAAATACGTTTACAATAAACCTTTTGGTCTGACCAACGCATGTATTCTTTTTGCAATGATTTTTATCTTTACTTTTTCTAATATGAACTTTAATTCGTTGTACATTTCCGGTACATATATCGTGAATTTTAGAAATTTAGTTCAGTTTTAAAACAAAGTGAAATCCTCAGAAAAGAATTTAATATATGGTGTACCTGGAATATTACTGTTTTCTCAAACTTTTGAGATTGATTAATTAGACTGGTTTATTACAAATAATCCTTTTCTAAAATCTTTTAATTACAAAAAAATTAATGTATTAATTTTTTCGTACAAGTTTTGTTACAATTTCAATATTTTTACTAGCCAGTGAGATCTACTAGCTCACTAATACTCTCTTGGTAATTTTAGTTTTGCTTATTGAATATAGGTATGCACTTCAATTAGAATGAATACATATTAGTTATAGCTGACATAAGTTAGAAAATTAATAAAATTAATTTAGCACTATAACCGATTTATTGATTTGATATCAATTGTATACTTCAGCGCATTTGTTCTTTTTTGTTTTGGTTAAATACGATTTTCAGTGCTACACAACGATGGGTTATATTTTTATAAAATTACTTTATACACATGTGCATGCATGCATATGAATATATT
Organism: Philotrypesis tridentata; assembly: GCA_018906965.1. Taxonomy (NCBI): domain Eukaryota; kingdom Metazoa; phylum Arthropoda; class Insecta; order Hymenoptera; family Pteromalidae; genus Philotrypesis; species Philotrypesis tridentata. Next base: position 150,788 of record JACCIB010000157.1, on the reverse strand, counting down.
TTTTTACGTAAAATTTATTTTATATAAATAGAAGAATTATCAAACAATTGAGATAAATTTTGCAAAAATAACTTAATTATTTAAAAACAATATTAATTCATTCTAATATAATAAGCTGTTTTAATCAACAACAATATATGCTTAATTATTACAAAATGGTGATTTTTATCGACCACAATTATTAAAAAAAAAATAAGTTTAAAACTTTGAAAATATGATTTGCTTAAGAGGGTCCGGATCACGCAAATTCTCGAGATAGTTGACCTGCGTCTCGGTATCATCTATCAATAAGCAAAGTTTGAAATCGGAATATTCAGGTACCGAAAAGAAAGATTGGATCGAAAATCACGTAATCTGACTAACCAACGTCTGCTCACAATCGTGATTCCAATCTTTCTTTTTGATACCTGAATATTTTAATTTCAAAGTTTGCATATTGGTAGATGATGCCGGGGGGGGGGGGACAATTTCTCTTGAATTTGCATAGTTTATTATATTTATTGAGATTCAAGTTCTTTTTTATTATACGGTTAGTGATGTGTCATTAGTGGCTATCGGACCCCCCTTAAAATAAAAATAAACTATTATCTTCTAAGGGGGTCTGATAGTCACTAATGACCCGTCATTAACCGTACAAGAGAAAAGTGCTTAGATCAAACTACAAAGCATCTTTTAGCAGCCATCGCTCTAATCGAGTCGAGAAGCATTTTGCGTCGACGTCCTTTATAGGGAACCAGACTACGGCAGTACGGGAAGAAGAGGCATAAAACGAGAGAGTGAACCGAGTATGTTGAAGTTAATTTTGCCGCCGCTTATGAACAACCGAGATAGTCGCTCCTCGTGAGCCCTGCAAGTCCGCCGAGTCGACGACACTAGTCGACAGCCATATACCCGCCGCCGGTGCAATAAAGAGAATCTTACAAGCAACCGCGAATGTCAGTGTTAATTTATTTCTTTGTTTTTTTGCCATCGCGCCGTGAGCGTAGAATCGCTAACGCTAGCCGAGCGTGAGTACGTGCCCGTACAAGTAGCGCGGCCAAGTCTGTAAGGCGCCCATGTCTGTAAATTTCAGCAACGCACGTCCAGCTATCTGTAGAGATTTTTAATTGGAAGATTAGAACATTTTTTTTATAAGTATTAAAATTAGCTGAATAAAATTGAAAAATTAAGCTGTCTTGTTGTCAAAAATATTCTAAGCATCCAAATGAAAATTCCTACATTCACATGGGAATTTTCCAATTTGTCCCACGTCTCTAAATCTATTTGTTGATCCAAAATTCTACGGTAAGTAAAAAAATGTCCATGTCGAAGCCAAAGAACTCTAAGCATGATTACGCAAGTCCAAATCTGAACTACAATAACTTCAATTAAAAGTAATATTGTCTACTTTTAGTATAAATATACTAATATAATTTATTATTTATTATAATTACATAATATTATTTTTTTATGATTTTATTTTTCAACTAATAGGGGTGTTCTGTCCCTTTAAAGCGGTGGCAATCCTTTCAGGCTTCTCACGTGTAATTAACTTAAGACGACAGAGATTAAAGACAAGGTATTTAAATCCAGAAGGAAAGTCAATGTCAGCCTGGTTACCGATAAATTAAGATGGGACAAACTATTGGATCTATTTATCATTAGAAAAATTAACATGCTTCATTTGTAAATAAAAGCAACATTTAACAAAGATCTGCAAACAACCTGTAGATTATCAATAACATACGTAAATTTCACAGCCACCAGTCAGTTCACAAGAATTGCAAAATACAATTATAGTGTATGTGTAAGCGCGATGTATGAGTGAACGCGAGACACACTCTAAGCGGCACAGCAGTGCGCGCGTAGCGGCGCATAGGTATGAGTGTATACACTATGGTGTATCTCACAAACATCACAATTGGCCAAACATCACAATTGGCGACGAGGATAAAAGACAAGGTTAGTGAAAACAAATCGACGAAAAGTGCAAAACTACAGTAAACGAAGCTATTGAAATTCAAACGGGTTTAACAGCGTGAGCAGTGAAACGGCAGCCATTTTGAATGCGAGCCGGCACATTTCCCTCAACTCGCAGCAACGCGCCACTTGCACAACGGTTAGTGCATATACCTTACAAAGAACGCATCCAGCAAACGCGCAAATAAGTGCAAATATTTAAATGGATATAAAAAATGTATCAAAGATGTGCAAAATTTATCAAAGAGTGAATTGATCGATATTGTGCTACAATTTCCTATACAAGAAACAATTACAATATTGAACATAGAACAATTACGTGCAATAGTGCGAAAATTACGTGATTGTGAAATCGAAAAATTAGTTTTAAAAGAAAACAGTAAGAATATTCCAGAAAGCGGTATTCAAGCGCTAAGCTTATACCAGCAAACGAGGCGAGCAGCGTGACCAAAACAAATACAGAGGTCGACGATAGCAACATAAGCGAAGACAGCGAGTTCGAAGAAGCTTTAGCCACACACGCACAATTAATAGACGAAGAAGACGAAATGGCAAATACCAGCGGTCTTGAATTTAATAAAAACAAACACGACTGGGAAGAGTACATGGAGAGACTAGAATTGTACTTCCTAGCACACGACATCACAGATGAGAAGAAACAAGTAGCATTTTATTAACAAAATGCGGACTAGAAACATACAAACTTATTCGCGAGTTATGTGCACCCGAAAACCCAAAGGACAAGATAATCAACGAATTGAATGAAATAATGAAAAACCACTTGTATCCTAAACTACGCAAAACAGAGGCGAATCGATTAAAAACTACGTAGCAAGATTGAAGGAGTTATCGATAAAGTGCAACTTCGCAGATTTAAAAGATGCACTAAAGGATCAATTTATTTGTGGAATTTCAAACCACGAAACACGAGTAGCTCTATTCAGTGATAAATACCTTACGTACGAGAAAGCTATAGATATAGCTACAACAAGAGAAGCAGCTTTGATGAACGCGGACAAAACCGAGCAAAGCATACAGCACAACACAGCGATTCAACACATGGAGCAGAAGCATGGCAAGGGCAAGCAGCACAGTAACACCAGGTATAAGGACAACGGCAAGCAACGACAGGATAACAGTCAAAACAATGTAAATAAATCTAACGCGAATGATTTACGAAGACGTAATAAAATATGTTTCTGTTGCGGTATGAAAAACGGGCATGATTCAAAAGATTGTAAAATGCGAAATAAAACCTACAATTTTTGTGACAAAGTAGGACATTTGGAAAAAGCATGCATTAAAAAACATGGTAAAGGGCATCTTTTCAAAAACAATGATTCAAAAAGTAAACAATCAGAGAAAAAATTGCATCATGTAAATTCACGGGATGATGAAAGCAATGACAGCGAATAGGCTGATACAGATCGCGAATTTTACTCGATTTTAGCAGAGCACGTTTGTAATAAAATAACAGCTAATCCATTATTTGAAACTTTAATAATTAACAATGTTGAAATTAAAATGGAAATAGATACTGGCACATATATAACAATTATGTCAGTGCATGATATGCAAAAATGTTTTCCAAACGTCACACTTGAAAAAAGCGATTTACGATTAAATGCATATGGTATGGTTCCATGGAATCTGAAAGGAATGTTGAAAAATTTGAAAGTAAATTTTGTAAGCAAAGAAAAACGACTTGACATTGATTATGTATACATAATCAAAGGACAAGGACCGACACTACTATATATACCGAAAAAAATTTTTGGTAGCAAAAACATGTCCACTATGTTATATAGTAGATTGCAACGATGGGTTTATTTTTGGTCAGGATACAAATGCACAACTGAAGTTGTAAAATCTAAAGGAAATGGTAACTGCGATGCATTGTCACGTTAATCAGTTTCAGACAAAACACCGGTATTCGAAACCGAATTTTTAAATAAATGGCCAAGAAAATTACGGATTTATCTGAAATAAAAATTAAATTTCACAACAAACGAAATGAACTTGAAATTGAAAATGGATGTATTACATGGGGTTGCAGATTAGTTATTGCAGAAAAATTTAAAGCAAAAATGTTAAATGATTTACACACTTCACGTCTAGGTATTGTGAAAATGAAACAAAAAGCAAGAAATTATTTTTAGTGGCCTAACATAGACGCCGATATCGAAGCGATGGCGAACACATGTAAAATATGTTTAGAGGCACGACCAGAACCTCAAAAATCAGCACTTACACCCTGGCAATGACCAAGTATACCATGGTCACGAATTCACATAGATTTTATGGGACCATTTCATAACTATATGTTTTTAATAGTTATTGACGCTGATTCAAAATGGCCAGAGGTCATAAACATGAAAAACGATACAACTTCACGTAAATTAATTAAAGTTCTTGATGAATTATTCAGTAGATTTGGTATGCCGAAAATGGTTGTAAGCAACAACGGTCCACAGCTGAAAAGTGCTAATTTTTGAGCATTCTTATAACAAAATAAAATAAAACATGTATTTTTAGTATTTTATAAAAGAGTCTATCGATCTCTCCGAGGCAAGTGTTGGGAAAAAGGTAAAAATTAATTTATACCATTTTTCCTTTTGTTTCAACGTTTCGGTGAACACTGTCACCCTCTTCAGGAAAATATAGAGGAGCACAACAGCCTTCCCCGGCCGGTGTTTCCTTCCCCGGCCAATCTCAGGCGGGGGAAGGAGAAGCGAGAAGCAAGGAGACGGACTATTATTGTTCCGGCTTCCTCGACTACTGTTTCAATAATACTAATAATACTGTTTAATGTATTTTCAGCTCCGTACCATCCAGCCACGAATGGTGCAACAGAAAATTTTGTACAAACTGTAAAAGACAAAGTAGATAAAATGATACGAGATGGACATAGCTTGGATTTTTCTGTAAATAGATTTTTAAGCGACTACAGAACTACTGAACATTGTACAACTGAAAAAACACCTGCGTATTTAATGTTTAAACGCGAAATTCGCGATTTGACTTACACATCATAAAGCAGGCGTAAGAAAATGTGAATTTAAAAAACATGAAATAGTATACGCAAATGATTATTGAAAAAATTCGAAAGATAAAGGGAAAGCTGAACTTATAGAAAAACTATCACCAAGCATGTATAAAATTAAATTCGACGATGGATATGTAACAAAGCGACATCCAAATCAAATTGTAAGAACTGGATTGGGTTTCACTCTAAGCGGAGGGGAGACAGATATAAAATCCGATAGTTCAAACGAAAAAGATATTGTAATAAATAATAGCTTAACAAAACCAAAACGAACTAAAGAAAAAAATAAAAAACCTATATGGTGCATAGTGTAGAGTGTTAGAGCGACGCGAGAGACTATGTTATAGTGAGTAGATAAGCGAGGACGGCTCAGCAGGCAACACGTGCTCTATATAGTCTTACACATCAATAAAGAGTTGGCGTATTAATAGTTAACAAGAGCATCCTTTATTTAACACTCCCGGCCATTTCACAAACATCACAAGTCATTCTATATTAATGAAATAATTTTGCCGCGGCCACGTTAGAATAATGCATTTTATCAGAGGTGGTCATGGCGACTTTTACTCAAGGACATGCCAGAGCGAACACTCAGGTGAACCCATTATGCTATACCATCCTCTCCTCTAACCGATTCCACCTTTAGAGTATACCTTGCTGTTTCAGACAGTGGGGTTCCCTGTAGTCTAAACATGTTTTTCCATGTCTGTGCTTCAAGCAGATGTACGTATATGCTCGACGCATGTATGGACCGTATGCCTCGACTGGACCTACAGTTTATCTACACAATACATGCATAGATTATGTACAGTGGTATCCAAACCACTGGAACTTTGACGTTATAACATACTTAAGTATATGGGTGATTTTCTGTAAGATCGCCTAGTCGAAAACTTTTTCCCTCCAAAATATAATAAATTTCACTGATGTTGGAGAATTTATCGATCTCCCCGAGGCAAACGTGAAGGAAGAAATGACTAAATCTTCATTTCAACGTTTCAGCGAATATTGTCGCCCTTTTGGTTTTCCCAAAAAAAAAGTTTGGAAAAAAAAATTTTGAAAATCTGACGCTGCTATATTATATTCAAAAGTACTTGATAAATGCATTGATAAGCATATAAAATCATTTAAGAAACATATACTAAGTAAATTTAAGAGTTTCAAGGAGGAGGCTCTCAGCGTGCCGAAAGACCCGGAGGCCTAGGAGCCAATTGTTTGAGAGCTCGGGGAGACAGCCCGAGAGCAAGCCATTCACTGTAGACTGTTGTTGATCCACCGGCCTTGATCAGATTCTTTCCTCGAATTCTCCCTTCTCCTCGACGTCTCCGAAGTTTGAAACCAATCGCCGTTATCTTCTTAGCTCGCGAATACCTCTTCGTCTCTCGCGTAAATCAGAGAAACGTTATTGACACATGCACACGTTTCATTCGCACAACCTCGAGACTGTCTGCCCCACCGCTCTAAACCTCCTGTAACATGGCAAAATTTTGCGTTACAATATACATTGTAAAAAATACATATTATAAATACATATTCTAAAAAAAATATATACTCTAAATACATATTGTAAACAATATATATTATAAATACTGTTACATATGAAACGTATGAATGTTGGACGGGATAGGAAAGCGTAAGAAAAAGGTAGACGACGGGACTCGAACTCGCGGACCCGAGAGCCAGAGACCTGTGCTCTAACCACGGAGCTAACGTCTACGATGCAGTTTCATGCATCGAAGCGCGACTCCTCTTATCACTACGCCCGTCATGTTGCACCTATGCAGGCGCTCTACGTCCGTGTCACCACCCTGCTTTAAGGCGAAGCCGTCCTCGGCTTCCGATCTTTTCCTCGCCGATTGCAGAACTCGTCTTACGGTGCCGCTTACGTGTTGCATGACACTGGGTTGCAAGCCTGCTTTTTACCGCGCAGATGGATCTCTGGGGCATCGGGGGAGTCGGAGCCTTTTGGAACGGATCGCAGTGCGGGTAATATAGGGATCGTTTGTATATGGATTCGTCGCTCAGGAGATCTTTTCTTAGCCGGGTTCTAAACCAGTGATCTACCGCTCAAGGGATGCCAGTTGCTGTTACGTATGAAACGTATGAATGTTGGACGGGATAGGAAAGCGTAAGAAAAAGGTAGGCGACTCGAACTCGCGGACCCGAGAGCCAGAGGCCTGTGCTCTAACCACGGAGCTAACGTCTACGATGCAGTTTCATGCATTGAAGCGCGACTCCTCTTATCACTTCGCCCGTCATGTTGTACCTATGCAGGCGCTCTACGTCCGTGACAATACATATTGCAAAAAATATATATTATAAATACATGTTGTAAAAAATATGTATTATAAATACATATTACATAAAATATATGAATATATATATTATATTAAAGTAAGGTCAGTGGGACAATCCTCGGATATTTGAAATATCCTAACACAATTCTTCTACGTCATTTCAATTCGCGCAACACGGTTTGGAATTCGAAACATACCGATTCAAATGCAGTCAAACTTAAGAAAGCAATAGATTCTTATAATATTTATGTACAAAATAACAAGACCTATATACACGTTAATATTATTCGTTGTTCTAAATGAAATATTATCTTATCTTATCGAGTCTATATATGTAAGTGACAAAATTGATGCACGCATGCCGAAATCTGGGGCTTGGGTCATTTTTCTTTATTTAAAAAATATTTAAATCCTTCAAACTGGTGTCTAAAAGTCTAAAAAACCTTAATTATTCTCATAAAAATTTTTTTTGAAAAATTACAATGGACTAACTCCCAAGAAAACTATAAAATATTCTTTAATATAATAGTAGAAACAATAACATGCACGACCCCCAGAGAAAATAAATAAAAAACGTTAGAATAATTCCATAGTGTTTAGACTAGCAAATTATGTACTAACAATTTAGAAAATCTAGCTATGACTGTAAGAAAGGCCTTCCTCGGAAACGTAGAAGTATTAACGTCTTTCCTCGACGTAAAAGGCACTTCTGATAATGTTGACATAGACATTGTTCTCGGAAAACTTCCGGAAATTGATTGCTCTAGTAATATAATCGACATTTGTACATTTTATTACTTACGCAAGGATTATCCCCGCAAAGTATCTTGTGAAAAAAATTAGATTAACTCATAAAGGTGTACCGCACAGCATATTTCTAAGTCCATTGATATATATCATATATGTCTAATGCAGTTACTTTTAATGCTCGATGTTGGTAGAATGAATAATTCAGAATCTAATCATCTCTTCGAGCTAATGATTTTTTTATTCATGTTTCGAGCCTAAAGTTTCGAGCCCAGTAAGGCTCCTCTTCGAGGCTGCACACTATTGAAAAGAAATAAAGATTTTACAAATTGAATTTACAATAGGTTATAAACAATAAACAAATTAAAATTACCAAATAATAATAATAATGATGCTTAATTACAACAACATACTGACAAAAAAACACTTCGTATCGTAGAAGCTTAAGGTTATAAAACAAAAAAAACTAAATAAATAAATAAAACGTCAATAAAAATAAACTGAAATATCGTATAGATCCGGACCTTCTACTGACTCGATACGCAAAAATGTAATTGTACAAATTTTTTTACCAAGAACTCTCGGTGTCGCCGGGTGGTGATGCGACACCGGAGAGTGTGACTGTAATCAGAGTAACCTTACAGCAAACTGCCTCCTCTCGCAAAAATAAGAGTGGGAGAACAACAAACACACAATTTCGCACATATTTAAAAACTCTCAAGCGCTACTGCGCCGTACAAAGCATCCAGAGAGCATACCGACAAGAGAGGCAACTTTGAGTCATCGAGCGAGCGAGAGAATTTGCGCCGCCAAGTCGGCGTCACGACCATAGCTGTATTGGAAACAATTTCAGCATGCTCAAGAGTCGTCGTAGTAACGCTAACTCTCCCCTTCCTCAATTGAATGTTCCGCATCAATCAGCCAGCTATAATGCTATCGAGTATAGACAAATGTTAGCTGGATCTAAGAAGCATCGATGCAGCGTGTTCCCTATCCCGCTGAACTGCGTGCCTAATACTAAACGACAACGAAACAGACGCTGACCTCGTTACAATTAAATTATTTTTTGGATGTCGGACTAGATTAAAAATTATTCATAATACTTTTCTAATTCGCCTTCAGAGAGCACGTATCTTCGGCATGGTTCAACGTATTATTGAAAAATTAAATATGATGTATTTCAGAAAATCTTCTTCTCTATCAATAATCTATATATTTTCAGAGTGAAACTCATGCCTGGTATTCATGGTATGGACCGCGATAGGAGAAGTGGCATCTCGTTTCTCTATGTACCTCCTATGCTTAGACTCTCTCACCTTGAGAGGTCTGTACATCTCACCAATGTAGGTGGAATCGCAATCGGCACAATGAATTTTGTATACCACATTCTTGTTATCTCCTATAGCAGCGGGATCTTTCCCAAGTTTGATGTACTTATTAAATTTATCAGGAATATTATTGATTAAAGAAAATTCGTGCTTTTTTAATACAGATTTAAGCTTATCATTAAGCGTACGATAGTAAGGGAAAACTGCTACCCTAAATGCTATTAAAATTAAAATTATTATCATTATCAGAAACAACAGACTTATCAGCATCTATGTCTTTATTTAATAAGAGCAAGATTATAGGCAAGTCTCTTTTTAATGCTTTTTTCAATGAACTTTACCAGATAGTAATTAGAGAGCAAATTCTTTTTACCTAAACTAATATTGACAGAGTGAAACTTCGCGTGAAATAGCAGTATAGCCCTATCTACTAAACTGTAAACAGTTTCTGATGAGATTATTATCAATATCATAAGAAATTCGAATATCTAAAAAACTAATACTATTATCCTACTCTTCTTCGACTGTAAATTGTAAATTATCATTATAATTGTTAAAAACTGGAAGTACAGACTGTAATTGCTCCTTGTCTATAATCAACAAACAATCGTTAACGTACCTATAATATAAATCAATATTGCTATCCGGTAAGATTCATCGAAAAAAACATTAAAAAGAGACTTGCACGTAATCTTGCCCTTATTAACAAAAATAAGGACATAGATGCTGAAAAGTCTATTGTTTCTGATAATGATAATAATTTTAATTTTAATAGAATTTAGGGTAGTAGTTTTCCCTTACTATCATACGCTTAATGATAAGCTATAGGAGATAACAGGAATGTGGTATACAAAATTAATTGTGCTGATTACGACTCCACTTACATTGGTGAGATGTACATACCTGTCAAGGTGAGAGAGTCCGAGCATAGGAGGTACATAGAGAAGCAAGATGCCACCTCTCCTATCACGGTCCATGCCATGGATACCGGGCATGAGTTTGATTTTGAAAATATACAGATCATTGATAGAGATGCAACTATTTTCAAAAACAGATTTACTGAAATGCTTCATATTCAATTTTTTGATAATACGTTGAACCGTACCAAATACACGTGCTATCTGAAGGCGAATTACAAAAGTATTAACAATAATTTATATCTAGTCTGACATCTAAAAAATAATTTAATTACGCCATATCGATGCTGCTTAGATCCAAGTAACATTTGTCGATAGTATTAGCTGGTGGATCGATGCGGAACATCCCATTGAGGGAGGGGGAGAGTAGCGTTACTATGACGACGCTGGAGCATGCTGGTATTGTATTCAATACAGCCATGATCGTGACGTCGACTTGGTGGCGCGCATTCGCTCACTCACTAGATGATTCGCACTTGCCGGTATGCTTTCTGGATGCTTTCTGGATGCTTTGTACGGTGCGGTAGCGCTAGGGAGTTTTTAACTATGTTCTAAATGTTGTGTGTTTGTTCTCCCACTCTTATTCTTGCGAGTTAATCTGATTACAGTCCGTAATCGGCACTTTCGGATGTCACATCACCATCCAGCGACACCGGGAGTTTTTATAAAAAAAATGTATACAATTGCATTTTTACGTATTGAGTGAGTGAAGTTCCGGATCTATACGATATTTCAGTTTCGTTTTATCGACGCTTTATTTATTTATTTATTTATTTATTTAGTTTTTTTTGTTTTATAGCCTTAAACTTCTAGGATCCGGAGTGTTTTTTTGTCAGTATGTTGTTGTAATTAAGCATCAATATTATTATGATTTGGTAATTTTAATTTGTTTATTGTTTATAAGCTATAGTAAATTGAATTTTTTAAATTTTTATTTCATTTCAATATTGTGCAGACAAAAGTGCAATAAGTCTGTTATGTAGGAAGGGGGTTGTTCTTGGAGTGAGACGACCAAGTTGGAGTAATAGGCCTTTATTTGCGTATAAGAGAGCTCTGCTTTGCCTCGTAGTCACCAGTGTTCTGCCCGCTGAGCCTCCGATGCGACAGGTCGGAGGCTGCGGTCTCCAGCACAAAGTGCAAGCTTGCACTTTATGCGTGAGAGCGCTCCGGCTCTCGCGCTCCCACGCGAGGTGCTTCCTCAGCACCACCGGCGGTCACCTGAGCCTAGAGCTCGTACGTGACACGTCCAGCGGCGCGAGGGGCAGCGTCCTCGCACCCCAAAAAAAAATGGGCAAAGCGGGGAGGCGCGCAGGTATGTCCTTAGTAGTATGGTGGCACCATGGCGAATGTAAACAAATATGTCCTTGACCTCTGTGACCTCTCGTCCATGTCGCTTTGGTCAAGTACATATTTGATCACACTGCCCATGGTGAACAACCACTTAAGAGAGACTCCCCCTCCCCCTCTATTTCTCTCGCTATAGTAACGAGGTACTTTGGAGAGATCACCGCTCTCCAAAGTCCAGCGCGATCCGACATGAGTTTACCTTAGCGCTCTCAGTGCGGCGCCACGACCTCGCCTGATTAGCGCGCACTCAGGCAAGAAACCCGAGCGGCGAAGCTGATAAGGCGTACGCATTTATAAATATATATATTTAAAAATTTTTACCTTTTAATCATAGCAGGAATTCGCGTTACTGGTGGTACTTCTAAAATGCGTCTTAATGGTACTCTAATAATATTCTACACTAAAAATTAAAAATGTTTATACTGTTTATTCAGTGTTATGAGCAGCGTGCTCCGGTTCTGTGCTACATGTAGGACACAGCCAAACCCCACATGTTGTACATTTCCACCACCACTTCACACGCTGCAATCTGAATACTTTTCCGCACGTGCTGCACAAATCAATGGCGCGTCGCGGGCGCTCTCCTCGTGGGAGCGGTAATCGTCGACGTTGCACACGATTTAAATTGCGCATAAACGCCGTACAACGATCACGCGCTCTTTGGATTTTGACGCATACACGTGCCAAATCCTCCCGCTTTCTAAGCCGTAATAGACGCATTTCCACGCACTACAAATTTTTTTTTACACCTAATAGCCGGTGTAGCATTGCTTCTCGCTCCGTGTCTCTTACGGGGTTGTAGGGCATGTCCTCATCGTCGGAGGTGTCGGTACTGCTGCTACTACTCGTGTCAGGTTCCTCTACAACAGCATTGTCGGCTATGGTCGACAAGCTGCTGGTGACGCAGTCGACTCCTGAGTCGATCAGATTTTGTAATTCCATTTCTATATCAGTATCAGCCTGTTCGGATGAAGAGTCAGCCAGTAGCGCCATCCTGGCAGCCTCATCCTCCTCGTCAAGTCTCGATCTCACTTCTTCTTCTTACGCATCAGTTTCGCTGTCCTCCTCAGCATTCTCCCTCTCGACATCCTCAGCTTCCTCCTCAGCGTTGAGCATCTCCACCTCGTCCTCATCCTTCACTAATGCAGGATATAATTCCGGCAGCACCAGCGACCCATACTCCACGTACTCGACTAGCGGTGTTAAACGCACAGGTGCGCACGCCATCAAGGCAGCAACTTCCACTTCACCGTGTTCATCGCTCACGTGTAGCAGGGGTTCTCGCGACGGTCCGGGTATCGGCGAAACTACGACGCGACTATTAATTTCGTTTACACTAAGTACGCGCATGTTGGAATTTTTAAAAAGAGAGTGAAAGAGAGATGACGATTTTAATACCTCGAGGGCTTAACGACGACTGACTGGGCGATGTGAAAAGTTTTAAGATCTCTCCTCAAATCATCATCTCACTCTTGCATTTTCGAAAAGCGATCTTGCACTTTTGCCTGAGAACCAGACAAAAGTCAGCAAGTAGCTTCTTTTATCGCGACACCTAATTTTCACAGCATCTCGGATTTTTCTTAGAGCAGTGAAAATTGTAGCTATGCGAGCAGGAAAGCAAGCTTTATTCGAGGAATACAATTTAGCGTACACGTGGAAATGTTATTTTTCGCCCATTGCCATGATTCTCGCATGACTCTCTCTCTCTCTCTCTCTCTCTCTCTCTATCTCTATCTCTCTCTCTGTAGTTAGTAAAATCAAATAATCAAATGCATTAGAGTAATGCATCGGATACTGTACTTTTTTTAAATTTTATTGATGAAGTAAAACGTATACACTGAGCACATAATATATAATCAATAATACAATTGATTTTGTATTTTAAAATAGCCGAAAAAATCGTGTGAGAATGGATTAATTGTATTAGGAGTATATGTAGAGCGAAAAAGTATCAGCTCCAGATGATACGTGAGAGAAGAAGAAGAAGGTGTGAAGATGGGCTGGTACTCTAATCTAGCGAGGCGTCACTTATCACGGCTACTCTACACCCCTTAGTCTCTTGAGTGGCTAGTGAAAGCCTAATCTCGGACGAATGAGGAGTCTGCCGGTCAAGCGAGACAATGGCGATTTTCTAAGTCCATTAAAATGGCGAACATAGAATATAAATCAGCCACTTCCTTTATTAATATATTACCCTATTCATTAACACATCTTTTAACTATAGATTTGCCTAAATAAATCAATGAAATATTGGTGGGTGTATCGGTGAACATCGACGAATCCTTGCTGAACATGAAATTCGACACCACCTCAAAATTTGGACTTGGCCCACCCTTCTTTCTATGGTAATATTGATAGTAGCAGGGGGTGAAGGGATGTCTGTATAGCAGTGGTCCTCCGATACAGATACCGCGAGATGAAATTTGACACCAATCAATTTTTGATTTGGCCCACCCCAATATCTTCGAAGATTATGGGTAGATTAATTCGCGGGATAATCAACTTTTAATGTACCACCCACCCACCCACCCACACACACACACACACACACACACACACACACACACACACAAAATGTGTCGCTCGAACTCAGGCAAAGAAAAAAAGTTACGGCGGCTAGCCAGCTTCGCGAGGCCCCCGGAGGGCGCGAGCCAAATGGCTGACTTTTCCGGAGCCTCGCAGCGCGCGCGCGCATCTGAGCTTCCGACAGGGAAGCCTTGCATCTTGCCTTCGGCAAGCTCGACAACCGCGCGCGCGTGAGGGGCCCCCCGCGGTCGCCGCACGTTCGTCGTGTAAGTCTTCGTTTGCAAGTCTCGCATCTTATAAATCTCACATGGAGCAGCGATGGATGTGCGCTGGCGACACCCGTGGACGTGCATGATCTGCGGTCCCACCTCGTGCGGCAAGACCGTATTCATCGCCAACTTTCTCAGGCACATTGACGCGATGAGCGATACCCGCTTCGAGCGTGTATCGCTCTACTACACCGAGTGGCAGCCGTCGTACAAGAAGTTTGCCGGTAGCATTGAATTTCGCGAGGGCTTGCCAAAGACAGAGGACTACAGTGGGGATCCCGAACGGCCCAAACTCCTGATTCTCGACGACTTGATGCGCGAGTCGGCCAGCGCGAGTGTCGTCAATCTATTTGTCAAGGCCAGCCATCACTGCAATCTCAGTGTGTTCTTTCTCTCGCAGAATCTCTTTCACCGGGGCCAGCGCGATATAACGCTGAACTCGAATTACATTGTGATTTTTAAGAATCCTCGCGATCGCTCGCAGATTTATCTGGCTCGCCAGCTCTGCCTGGAAGATACGAAATATCTGATGGAGGTCTACAACGATGCGACGTCGCAGCCCTATTACTACTTGCTGCTCGACTTGAAGCCGGACACTCCCGAAAATTGCCGCTACCGCCCGTGCATCTTTCCGCTCGATCGACATCAGTATGTGTACGTGACGCGCAGACAGCATAAAAACACCTCGCACACCGACAATGTGCTAGTCGTTCGTCTGTAATGGTCGGAGAAACATCATCTATGCACCAGCAGCATCATCAACATTACCCCATTCCGAGAAAATATATCGATGTACTGAGAGTGTTGTGCTGTCATCTGGACGCGCGGCAACGCGTGGCTTTTCTGCGCCACGCTGGCCGCAAACTTATCCTCTATTTCGCCGAGTGCACACTAAATATTCTCCGTGGAAACGTACCGCTGAACAAGTACCAAAGAAGTAAATTGCGCAAACACGCAACGCTATTGCGCAAAATCGCAGCGCCAGGACAGAAGGTCGAGGTGTGCAAAAAACGTCTAATTAAAGCGCAACATCTTATACCGGCAATAGTGAAACCTGTTTTATCAGCATGGAACATGCTAAAAAAATGATTTTGGTGCCGCAAGAGTGTATCGAGAGTGTGTGACGACATCAGCAGCAGCAGCAGTAGCAAATTCAGTGTGAGCGAGCACGCGATGGCGATGCTGACGGTAACTCGGGGTCTTTGGGCAGCGTTCAGACTCCGGGCTCCGAGTTGTCAGGACTCGATGACGAGATGAGCAAAATTCTGCATTCACGAGAGATTACGAATGATCGCGACAAATGGTCAATGTACCAGCAGGTCTTGTAACGTTTCTTACACTACAGAAACGCAAACTCTCATGATAATAATAATGATGATGATGCTGGTGATGAAAATGTACTTAACGATAGTGTTGTTGGTCAAACAATATCGGCATCCACTACTGCTACTAATATAGATAAAAAAGATACGTTATTAGCCGATCAGCAGATAATCAAGAGTGTACCACAGAGTTTCCGTAAAAATGCCGCCAATATTATTGACAGTCTGCGTCGATCTGGTAATGTTGCCTGGAACAACCTTGGTGATGTGCTGCTAGATGGCGTTCGTGTACGAGGTGTCAATATCGTGGACTTGGTGAACGAGACTCTGAGAAGTAGACAAAAGCGACCACCTCCTCGCCATTTCGAACAGTTTGTCCGTGTACTTCGTCGAGCGCACGTCCCTCTGGAATTTGTGGGCAATCAAAATCTTCATTCTGCTCTGGCCGCTGCTGCTCTGGAGGAGACGATCGTTCAGCAGGGGGTGAGTAGCAAGGACGCTAATTTATCACTACTATCTACCTCGACGACGGCCTATCGTACATCCGCTGCTTCGGTGGGCGTGTCAACTCCCAGTGAGGTCAGTACTGACGACAAAGAAGAAGAAGAAGAAGAAGAAGAAGAATCGACTGCACTGACATTGAAAAAATTGGGGGGTAGCGCTAGTGGTAGCAGTAGTAGAAAACGCTAAAAAACGGTAAAAGAAAACGCATCAATACCACCATTTATCTGGCAAATTTCTCGATAGCTTCTGTTGCGCCATCTATGAAAA
This sequence comes from Philotrypesis tridentata, assembly GCA_018906965.1. Taxonomy (NCBI): domain Eukaryota; kingdom Metazoa; phylum Arthropoda; class Insecta; order Hymenoptera; family Pteromalidae; genus Philotrypesis; species Philotrypesis tridentata. The sequence goes on along the minus strand of JACCIB010000157.1, from coordinate 134,259 downwards.
AAAAATTGCTCAACTCACTCTCTCCAATAGAGTGAAATGGGTACGTATGGACCTGGATACGTAATGCAGCCCCAACCATCTACTAGCAGTGGTGGTGGTGGTGGTAGTGTATTAGATATGCTGATTAATCGAATACCATTTGAAATGCATATGCCGGGATATCAGTTTCTCGGACCGGGCACTTATCTCGAGGAGAGACTAGCACGTATCACTATCAGCACGGGTATTCAGTCCCTACGAACTGTGGGAGGCTGATTTGGCTGACCTTCGCGCTCTCAAGACCTACAACGACGATTACGCCCACCTGCTGGTCGTCATCGATGCTCTGTCGAATTATGCGTGGGTAGAGCCGCTTCATAACAAAACGGCCAAGAGTGTGGCCGAGGGTCTGGAGCGAATCATCAAGCGAAACGACGGCCGATCGCCCAAATACTTTCAAACGGATAAGGGTAAAGAATTTAGTGGACGCGATGTGCAAAATTTTCTGAAAAAACGGGAAATTATTTACCGTGCTGTGCGCGATCCCGACGTGAAGGCAGCCATTGCCGAACGTTTTACCAGAACGCTGAAAGAGCGTATGTGGCGCTATTTTACACATCTTGGTACGAGGCGCTATATCAATGTACTGGACAATATTGTACAGTCGTACAATAATTCGTAGCATAGCGCAATAAAAATGGCGCCATCAAGCGTGACCATGTACAATGCCACTAGAGCACGTGAAAATTTGGCACGACGATACGGTGGTGGTGGTGGTGGGAAACGACTACGTCATCACGAGCATAAATACAGCGTGGGTGACTTGGTTCGAGTCAGTCGTGCTCGGGCAGCCTTTCGAAAAGCATACGAAGGTGGCTGGACACTGGAATTATTTAGAATTGTAAGAGTCAACGACGCGAGACAATCGTCTGTCTACACACTCGAAGATCTGGCTGGTGAAGAAATTGCAGGATTCTTCTACGAGCAGCAGCTGAGTCGTGTACATAAAGACTTGTCCAGCGCGACTTTCGAGATAGACAAGGTGCTGGAGAGTAGAGGTAAGGGCGCGAGAAAAGAATATCTGATTAGCTGGAAAGGGTACCGGAAAAATTCAATTCTTGGGTATCCGAAAAAGATTTAGTAAATATTCAAAACAACAAGAACAATCACAATGAGGGATGAATTCTACATTGTTTTGTCCAGCAACAGCATTAAACACATTTATCCAAATAACGCGGCCAATCATTTTGTCACGCAACTCCCTCAAAATTTTTCTCTCCACGGCAATTGGTGTGTGGGTCTCACAGAAATACAAATACAGAAGGCGTAGAGAGTGTGAAGACAGCCACACAGCAGATTTACACAGACAACGAGTTACGTCACGCTGAGAATACAAAGACCTTCAGACAGATAAAATGTGGCATTTATCACGATATCGAGACTCTTTTGCACGAGATCAATAATCTCGATAATGTGAAAGATCATCTCGTATTCGAAATTCAGTGTGGCGGATATATTCAGGTTAGATGCACATGCGACTAGGACAAGTGCGCTATGTGCATGCATTTTCTTTATCCGAAAAGTTATCTAAAATATTGGGATTTGAAAGCAATGAATTATTATCGTGTGGTGGCAAAAAGGAAAACATTGTTACCGGCAACAAACCAGCTAACCTAATAAATGGCTTACCAGGCTTACTCATGATTTACAGTAGTATCTGTCAGCCTTATGTCACGGGCGATGCTTACTAGCGCCTACTGCGCACCATACCTCTTCATCTGCACGACTATACCTACGGTAGAACGCAGATTCAGAACTTTAACTCACCGATGCATCTGCCTCTGCTCTCCTCGTCGTTTCAGTCGATTGAGATTGATATAAGTAGCGAGCAAGGCCGGCATTTACCATTCGATCACGGGACACTGACGGTGACACTTCACTTTAAGCGCATCAACTGAAATCATGTCGCATCAGCACGACGATTTCTTCTCCCTCTACAATGATTATCAGACAGGCTGTGGTGTTGGCGTTTGTCATAGTGGGGATAATTACGTCACAATTGATCGAAGATATTATCAAAATGGCGCTGGTATTGGAAGCTTTTGAAGGGACTATATCGTAGTGCCTTACCTCTAATTAAGCATGGTGCTAAGAGCGTGGGTCGGGAGGCAGCTCACGCTACTGCGAGGATCATGGACGATGTAGTGGGTGAAAAATTACCTCTCAAAGTCTCGCTTAATCGCCGTATTACCGAGAGTGGTGGCAACCTCAAACGCAAGGCTGGACAGGTATTGAATAAAATGCTGATGCAGAGTGATGAGGAGAAGGAGAGGAGGGTAAGTGTAAAAAGGAGTAGGGGTTCTGGCTATAAAAATGCGTCTACAGCGCGAAAATCGCAGTCAAAGACCGGCCGCGGAGTTGAGCGAAGCACTACTACTACTACTACTGCTACCAAGAAGAGTAAAACTAAGAAGACGAAGAAGAGGAAGAAGAAGTCTAAAGAGCCAGATATTTTTGGAGGTTAATTGTTTCTCCTGTACCATAGCTTTTCTGCACACCGACTCTTGTGACTCGTTGAAGTCGGAGCTGTCGCTATTTGATTTGCCGCCAACACAAACGGGCATTGAGAACTCTCATTGGGTACAGTATAAGCCAATCTCGTCACTTGCCGATCAAGCGCCAATAGAATTTACGATCCCCGGGAATACGGAATACATTGATTTAGCGCACACAATGCTGAGTCTACGCGTCAGCATAATACGGACTACTACACCGGATAAAGATGAGACTGCACCACCGGCCGTCGGACCCGCAAATACTTTCATGCAGACACTTTTCAATCAAGTGGATGTGCTATTCAATCAGAAACCTGTATCACCACCAAATAATGCTTACGTCTACAGATCGTACATCGAGACACTCCTAAATTATGGCCCTGCAGCAAAAAACTCGCATTTGACGAGCGTCTTGTGGTACAATGACACAGGAGGCCACATGGACGACATCGTAATGACGGATTCATTAAACGTCAAAGAGTCATGAAAAACGGCAAAATCGATTTGCTTGGACACCTACACGTAGATGTCTTCAATATGGACAGATTATTGCTCAGTGGTGTTGAGGTACGTGTACGTCTTATTCGCTCTCGTGATAGTTTCTGTCTAATGGCTGAGAGTGATGTATACATTGCGCGTATAACTGAGGCAACACTCTTTGTTCGACGTGTAAAGATTAATCCGAGTATAGCGCTGTGTCACGAGAATAAACTCTCTAAGACGACGGCAAAGTACCCAGTAACACGTGTGGAGGTGAAAAACGTGACTCTGAACAGCGGTGTCCATGGTCAATCAATCGATAACATTATACTAGGCCAATTACCAAAAAGAATTATCATTGGTTTTATTGAAAATCAGGCTTACAATGGCAATTCTGGACTGAATCCTTTTAATTTCAAAAATTATAATATTAATTTTTTGTAGATAACAAATACATATGTGGATGCGTATCACACACTCTTCTCGGGTACTGGTATGCATTTTGCGAATATGGGTAATTCAATATCACGCGATGCATACCCGAATGGCTACTGCCTGTTTGCCTTTGATTTGACACCGGACTTGTCGGCTAACTGTGACAGTCATCGGAATTTGATTCGAAGAGGTAGCGTGAGAATTGACGTGAGATTTGATGACGCATTAGATGTTGTGGTGAATTGCATAATTTATGCTGAGTATGACAATCTCGTGGAGACTGACTCGTCTCGACAAGTTTTGGTGGATTACAGCGAGACCACTCACGTCGAGAGCAGTCAGTCGATCGGCGCTTCTCAAACTGAACGGTCAGCCCCAAAAACAAATCATGGACATAGTTGTCGATCTACAGTTCTTCAAGGACAACAAGGGTCGTATAGTGCCAAAAGAAGTGGGTATAGTGGGTGTGAATCAAGAGATTACTGCCCATTGGATCACCACGCCAATTTGTAAATCAGTATTTTTGAAAAAAGATATTTTAAGGCAGAATAATTGGTTGACACTGCATCATCACGGCCTAGATTGATACGAGGGTGACGTGACACCGAAGAAATTGTACAAAAGTTTGCACGAAGTTTGCAGAAGTGCACGAAAAATATACGTTCGAGGATCTGAAAAAGCAAAGGTGTTGACTAAGCTTACTACGCGGGAAATTATTGATTTGGAGGAGAAGGGAAAGTGTTTACCTTTTCATAGACTACCGTACTGTGAAAAGTATTGTGTGCAACACGCCATGAATCAGTGCTCTCTCCACTATAGCTGTGCGCTCAACAACGCCTACAAATTGAAGTACTGGCTGACTGCGAGAGCCGGCGGTGCCGATATAATCAAATCTTCAGAACGTCCCTTCACCCCACCCTACGACCTCTGCAATAATGAACTCTCTGGATATTCTCCAGCAGCTTCGAAAAATGACCTCTCATGCGGTAGGAGTTTATCCGGCCGATCAAATTCCAGTAACGTGGGTAAAACCCTGTGGCTTTGTATTTAATACCGAAGATCATCAGAGACGTGGCAGACATTGGGTGGCAATATACGTCACACAAAATGGCGTAGGCTGGTATTTCGATAGCTTTGGAGTGTCGCCACGAGTTCCAGATCACGTGTGTCGAATCAAGCGAAATTGCAAGCGGATAAGATGGTGTAATATTTAGCTGCAAAGCACTTTATCCGATACTTGTCGAAAATATTGTATCATGTTTCTGTACTATATGTTTAATGGTTTGGGTATTCGATGATTTCTCAAGAATTTCTCAACAGACCTTAACAAAAATGATGAGGTTGTTGAAAAATTTGTCAATAAGCTGTAATTTAATATTAAAAATGTAATGTGAAGCGTGAATGTTACTGGATATATTTGCTTACGTGGCCATTAAGAAATGATTAGTCAGCAAATTTCTATTGGGTTCCCATTCTGGTGACAGAGATTCTATTGGCTGCCCTCTATCTGCGATCTTTATTCTCATTGATTCTACCCCCATCAAACCTACCTAGTTTTCGAATATAAGTCGCGGAGCCTCCAGCGGGCAGCATACAGTTCTCTCTTAAGCGCAACGTGTGAAAGTTCGAGAAAATGGCTGGTCAGAAGAGACAGTTGGAAAGTCTGAGTCAGGTGGTGTTGGTGGAGGAGAGTCAGAAGAGCAAGTATCGTTGCCATCAAATTCTACCCATGGTTTATGGCCTGAACAATTCCTACGGCAAACTTGTTCACCTGGGTCTGGAAAATACGGCAGTCGGCTCTGGTGACTTTAACCCTGTTGTTCGCCTCAGTAATCAGAACTTTCAAGGATTCTCCTTCTCACTGGCCACATGGACAGTGTTCCAGGAGCAATTTGACGAGATCGACAGATTCTTTCATGCATACAGTGACGAAGATATGCTTGATCAAAAAATCATCATCGATGGATTTATAATAAGATTCCTGATAAGCTATTCTGATCGAGCCTTCGAGTTGATTGAAGAAACTGCGGCGGGAACACAAGGATCTGATGGGCCAAGGGCGAAAAGATCACGTAAGCCATCATTGGTATTTAAAAGGGTCACTTTTGATCGATTAAAGGCTTTATCCAAAATTATCGATAAAAGAATTAAGTATTTGTTAAGTGTGAAAGATGCTATTGCGATAGTTGTGAGCGAGGTCGGGAGTTATTGTAAGGAAAAACTACAAAATAGCCAAAACTGTCAATACATTTATTTTACAGCGTGTAACATTGAATGTGCCATGCGTGACTTTGACGGCACACTTGTCAACCAAATTGATAAAATATTAAAAGAAGCCAATATATTTTTAAGTTTCGAAGATATTTACTTAATTATTTACGAGTGTGTTAATGTGCATATGTATAATTTAGTCGTATATTTAAATAGTACTGTATTATCTAACTCATAATTTATATCTAGATTTATAAGTATTAATTGAATAAACATTATTTGGCACTCTATTTTCTCTTCTCATATACCCAAATACTGACTCCAACTACCCAAACCTAAACATCCTCCACGTTCACTCTAGATATAGTCTAGTTCTAAATACGCTACTTCACCATGGTGCCACCATACTACTGTCTTTGAATTTATGTGTGCATGCGTGTGTGTGGGATGACAGCGAGTGTAGCTCGCGCGCGTATTTCGCGCGTTGTATGTGTACACTGTACTTTTGTGTGTGTATGTGTGTGTGCCTCTCGAGCAGCCGCTGCTGCTTTACAAGTTGCACAGAGCAGGCTGTACATTTGTATTTTTTTTGTTTGTTTGCGTATGCTTGAGGCACTTATGTTCTATTATTATTGATACATAAACATAAAAATGAAGTCAAGAACCAAATATTATTAAAATTACATGCAAATCTTATAATATATACGTGTTTATCTAAACATAACGCTGAAAAAATATTGTTAATGTTAAGTAAAAATTTCATATATAGATAGCGTTAATATTATATTCAGATTTAACAATTATTGCTCTTAAGGGGTTATGACAGTGTTAAAACCTGAAAAAAACGAAAAATTGTTAGTGTTGTAAAAAATTAATAGATATATAGGTGCTCTAAAAACTATATTTTTGCTTTCAAATACAAGTATTATACATCACTTTTATGCATAAATAATATGCAAAAAGTGAGTGTAATATTTAAAAACAATTAAAGGAATTGCTTACCAAAAATCATGATTTTCATCACTTTTGTTTGCTTGCCGCATGGTTCTGATGGAATCGTACCATCAATTCTAATGAATCAAAATGCCAAATCTTCCTTATGAGTCTGGTCTCTGACTAAGTGGAACAGATTCCTGAAAACACAAAATTAATATAATTAATTAAACATATATTGACATTATTAATAATTATAGTGAATGTTACATATGTAAACATACGTATCATTCACTTTGAACTTATTTTTGCCAATTTCGCTCCACTCAGTTTGTGACCATACTCATTAGGAAGGTTTTACACTTTGGTTCATCCGGATTGATGTTACGGTTCCTTCAGAAAGCTGCGGCAAGTACATGAAAAGCATGAAAAAACTAAATTTGAGTAAAAGGCATTTAAAGTTTATAATGTAAATCATACAAATGAACTCTGTTATACTTACAGAAACTATGTGGCATACCTTGATTTGCTTTTGGTACTCAAATATACATACAATAAAGTATATTTGGTGGTATGCGTATATCATGCTGTGTGATAATAGCACTTAGAAGCTGGAAATAAAATAAAAATTATCGTTAGCTATTCATAATCAAGTTATGTTTATGAATTACAATTACATGCAATACTTACCATTATTAAATACACTACAAGTTGTTAAAAAGTATGCAAAATAATTGTTGCGGATAAAGTCCAATGATTGGTCGGGAGTAGGTTTTTTAATTGAACACACCGTCTATGTTTTTTATGTTTGTCTTATATTTAATTTAAGAGAACAGGTATATGATTTATCGCGTAGGCGTATGCGATGAGTAGTGGCCTATAGCTCGACTCGACTACTCGCACTTAAGGTCAGAGTGCATCTGACCTCTTGTTCTTTCTGCTCTGATGTCGCTTGCGATCCCCCACTTACTTGCTAATCCGCCGCTAATAATTGCCGCCGAGGAGGCGTGGAGAGAGAGAAAGAGACTAGCCGCGCGATTCAAAAAAGTCCCTATAATTCGGACTGTGCCTCTCCTACCAGTGCCCAGCCTCGTCCCTGCGACCATGACGCCCCACGACTAGCCTTCTCGGCACCGTCGTGCGCGTAGCGATCCTCAGCGCAGAGGTGAACTCTCGACGGGATCTGGTGAATCGGCCACGGAGTAACCGAAGTTACTCCTAGCCCAATGGTCTGACGCCAAGGAACCGTCGTCACGGTTCCCCGCAATAAGGACTTAGCCAGCGCACATCTAGTGGCACTGCTACACTATACTCTTGTGTATAGTCCGCATCGTCGTTCTCTCCTCTCTCTCTCCGCTTTTCTTCTCGGCTGGCTCGCTACAATCAAAAAACGTCCTTTCATCCGTTACAATACTCCCCCTCGTACAAAATGGTGTTAATTTTGTACTCCCGTTTCGCTGATTAGCTGTATCAGTTTACGCACAGGTCTAACGTACTGCCCGCTAACAGTGTCTACTTTGGCCACTCTGACCTCGCCGTCAGCGCCAGGATACAATTCTATCACCTTGCCTTTCCTCCACGAGTTACGTGGTGCCTGCAAGTCCGCGATTAACACGATGTCGCCTATCGCGAGCGGCGAGCCTCGCTGTGACCACTTTTTCCTGGGGATCAGCGTTGGGACATACTCTCGCAGCCAACGTTGCCAAAACGCGTCCGCGAACGCTTGAGCGATACGCCATTGGTTTTTTAAACAAACCTTCTGCCTATCGTATTTTCCGAGTTTTACTTCGCCGGATGATGTTCCGATTAGAAAATGGTCTGGCGTTAACGCCTCCTCATCACGCGGATCCATCGATACGTGCGTTAACGGACGAGAGTTAACCGAGTGTTCGATTTCTGTCAATACCGTGTATAAAATTTCTTCGGTAGTCGCTTGCCCTTGTAAGGTCGCGTCCAAAGCAATTTTTACCGATTTTATAAGACGCTCCCACGCGCCTCCCATGTGAGGCGCGTCGGGTGGATTGAATATCCATCTCATTCCGTTCCGCAAGGCGTACTCGCGTTGTTGTTTCTTATCAATCGCGTCCGCTCCGTCCTTCAACTCTTTACACGCACCGCGAAAGTTTGTCCCGTTATCGCTGTACAGCACAGACGGACAGCCTCTTCTTGCAGATAATCTCTGTAAAGCTAAAATCGCGGATCCCGCTGTTAATGATGCAGCTAGTTCTAAGCATATCGCCCGCGTCGTCAAACACGTAAAGAGTACGCCCCATCGCTTCTCCCTGCGCCTACCAATTTTTATAAACAGCGGTCCAAAATAGTCCACCCCGCAATGACTCAATGGTCTCAAGCGATAAGCTAATCGCCCCGCTGGTAACGAAGCCATCATCGGGTTCTGTGGCTTTCCTCGCCGAAGTTTACAAATAAGACACTTACTGACTATAGATCGGAGCGTATTCCTCAGGCCGACAATATAACAACGCTGCCGCAATTTGTTAATGACAGTTTCATTATTCCCGTGATACATTTTTAGATGATATTGCTTTATAAAAAGTCTCGTCGCTGGGTGTTCAGCCGACAGTATAATGGGTTGATTGTTAAACTGTTCGCCATGTATCTTCGTTGCGCGTCCTTCGGCTCTTAGTAATCCAGAAGGATCTATAAACGGCTTGACATTTTCTATTCGGCTCTTCTTGCTAATAGCTTTCCCGCTTCTAAGCGTATCAATCTCGCCGCTAAAACAATCCTCCTGAATTATCCGAAACCAATAATTTTCTAAAAATTCGATGTCGTTTATTCCTTCGATCACTATTTTCTTTCTCTTTCTCCATTTGTTCACACACTTCGCTACGCGTCGCGCTGGCGTCAACAGTCCGTGCCAGCCTAAAAATTTCGCGATCGTAGGCATTTCTGCTATTTCCGCACATATCGCGTATACGCATGCTTTCCGCATTTCCATGCCGTCGATACGCTTTTTATCTCTTTCCACTAGCGCTTTTTCCTTCGGCCAATTCGCCTCCTCCGTGCTTCGAAGAAAATCAGGACCAGCAAACCAGAGGTCGTTCGTGTTAATATTGTTCGTTGCCCACCGCGTGGCACAGTCCGCCGGATTCTCGTCAGTAGGTACCCACCGCCACTCTGAGCTGTCGGTGAGCTCGCCTATCTCGCCTAACCTATGCGCGACAAACGCCTGTTTCGTCCTCGGTTCGGATTTAATCCACCGAATGACCGTCATCGAATCTGACCATAAAAATCGTTTAGATGCCTCTATTTCGATTTCTTCGGCTACTGATTTGATCAGCCTCGCGCCTAGTAGCGCGGCCTGTAACTCGAGACGCGGTATCGATAACGGCTTCAGCGGTGCGACTCTCGACTTCGCCATTACTAATACCACATGCTTTTGCCCCGTTGAGTATATGAAACGCGCATAGACGGCCGCCGAGTAGGCCTTGAGGCTTGCGTCACAAAAGGCGTGAAGTTCCATTTGTGAATAACTTTCCTTCGGTGTAATGCACCTTGGAACGCGGCAAGTGCTTATCTCTTTCAGGTGTTTTAACCATTCGCGCCAACCGACAAACTCTTCGTCTCTTATTTGTTCATCCCAGCCTATCCCGCTTCGCCATATTTCCTGCATCAAGAGTTTAGACTTTAGAGTAAACGGAGAAATTAAGCCGAGCGGATCGAACACAGACATAATTATTCGCAAGAATCCGCGCTTTGTCGGTTTTGTCGAGCCTTCGAATATGTCCTTCGGTATTCGTTCAAGACCAACATTGAAGCCCAGTGTATCCGTTGCTGTGTCCCAGAAAAGCCCTAATACGCGCTCTCCCCCTCGGTCGCAGAGCTTCGTTTCCGCCGTGCTTTTCTCACGTGCTCCCTCGTCGACTGACTCAATAGCGCGTTTTTCGTTACTATTCCAACCATGCATTTTAAAATTTGCCGATGCGTTTATTTCAATTATGTCTTTGACCAATGCCGCGGCCTCTTTGATAGTTTTTCGACTCGTTAGAATATCATCGGCGTAACAATCGCGCTTTATGCTCTTGACGGCGTCCGGTTTCGTCTTGGCGAATGTATCCGCGTTCTTATCTTTTACGTAAATCGCGCTACACTGCGATGGCTTAACTCCGAATAGCAAGCACGTCATTTCAAAAATCTCGGGCTCGCCTTTTCGATCTTTTCCCCGCCATAAAAAACTCTGTGCCCCACGATCTTCTTTAATAACGCAATCGCGTGTAAACGAAATCTCATCATCACGCCCGGCAGCGGCTGTAGTAGATCTGGTCCTTGATCAAGTTGATCATTTAGGCTTTCTTTTCCCGTTTTTTCCGCTAAGTCGAACACTATACGTATTTTGTTTGGCTTGTTCGCGTTGAAGACTCCAAAATGCGAAACGAACCATCGTTGCACGCTTCTTTCATCGTCCGATACCTTTCGCGCGTATCCCAAATCTATAAGTCTTTGCATCTCCGCGTAATATAACTGTCCGTAATTCTTCCTTTTGTCAATCTTTCTCTCTTCCGCGCACAATCGTAGTAAGGCAGTTTTATACGTGTCAATAGCAGGAAATGTGTCCTTTTTCCATAAAAGCCCGGTTTCCCAGCCCTTGTCGACGCGCTTAGTCGTAGTTTCTAAAATGCGGAACGCTCTCTGATGTTTCGCGCTAGGACGCGTTATTTCAAGGACCCCGAAATTGTCGATTTGAAAATATTCTCTTATTAACTTGTCGATATTTTCGTCGGGATCATGCGCCTTGCCCGCTGTGATCGCACACGTCCTTATCTTACGGCCGAGGAGGCGTGGAGAGAGAGAAAGAGACTAGCCGCGCGATTCAAAAAAGTCCCTATAATTCGGACTGTGCCTCTCCTACCAGTGCCCAGCCTCGTCCCTGCGACCATGACGCCCCACGACTAGCCTTCTCGGCACCGTCGTGCGCGTGGCGATCCTCAGCGCAGAGGTGAACTCTCGACGGGATCTGGTGAATCGGCCACGGAGTAACCGAAGTTACTCCTAGCCCAATGGTCTGACGCCAAGGAACCGTCGTCACGGTTCCCCGCAATAGGGACTTAGCCAGCGCACATCTAGTGGCACTGCTACACTATACTCTTGTGTATAGTCCGCATCGTCGTTCTCTCCTCTCTCTCTCCGCTTTTCTTCTCGGCTGGCTCGCTACAATCAAAAAACGTCCTTTCATCCGTTACAATAATACTCCAGACAGTCAATATAAACTCCCGTCTTGCTGGATTGTACCCGTATACCTAAAAGCAAAAAATAAACCAACAAAAAAAGCTCATTATGAACACAATTATTACTAATTAGTTTCCAATACTTATCTGAATAATTTTTGTATTCTGCAGAAGCTCTTGCACTTTTACAACACCACTGAGGTTATAAGCATTGTTACAGCAGCTAGCAGACTAACTGCACTGATCTAGTGTCTTGGATGAAAATCAGCTGTTTGGCTACTTTCTGCTACTTTACAGAAAATTCATTCTCGATCGGACGCTGTGAGGTACAACCTGTTCGAGTAGCAAATTCAAATTTGTTGAATGCCTTTACTTTAACGCATTGAGTTTATTAACATAAAATCACACATAGAAAAATTAATTTTACGGATTTTATTTATTTTACGGAAATAATTTCATAACTCTTGAGAAAAAAACGGTTTGTAAAACAGTTTTTAAGTTGTATTTTCAGTAAGATTTCTCATGAAATAACTCTGTAAAAAGTGTGGTAGAACAATCCTTTTCACAAGTTTGGCCTAATTAAAATATTTAAAAATCACGATTTTTCAAAAATTTACTTGAAACAGATTTATCAGTTTTTTTTCGATATTTTCAAGGCAAATTTTTTTAGCAAAAAACAGCTTTCAGGACCATATTCTACGGACTATTAACTGTGAAATGACGGATGAACATGACGGACGAAAACGATACAGTACTTGATTTTAGGAGTGAACGGTTGCCCAGCTTTGGTAAACATTGTTTAATTGATGTTAATTTGGATATTTTTGCTACGAGTCAAGTCGAGGGCACGTTTTCTTACCGGGATTATAAGGGCATTAAGCCCGCTGCCCTCGCTGACTTGTTGTCGAGCTGTTGCTGGGCGGCTTTTGGATCCTCCGAACTCAATTTTGAAGGTGGATTGAAAGTCTTGAATGACAATTTAGTTTCTGTAATCAATACTTTGGCACCGTTAAAAACGGTCTCCTTAAAGAAAAAATATGTTCCATGGTTTGGTCCCGAGCTGAGAGGACTTGTGGATCGTCGTGATACCTTGCATAGGCGTTACAAACGCACAGGACGTGCGGACATATTCAACGAGTTCTTTCGGCTCTGCAATGATGTCGATGCGCGCATAGCTCAAGAGCGGAATTCTTTCGTTTCGAATCGTCTATCAGATGCTCTTGATGATAACAGGAATATTTGGAAGGAAATGCGCGATTTAGGCATCTTGCCAAAGCGAAAGGAGGAGGATTTTCATGGTTTTACGCCGGATGAACTGAACGGATACTTTGCCGGGATATCTGCTTCCCCTCTTGAAAACCTGGATGACGTTAATGATCTCATTGCGTCTGCGAGTGATGAGGGTTTCTCCTTTGAACCTATAGCACTGGTTGATGTTGTTCTCGCAATATCACACTTTTCCTCGCAAGCAAGAGGGGTTGACGGAATCCCTCAAAGTGTTATCGTGAAGGCCATTCCAATTATTGGCGACTTAATTGTTAGTATTTTTAACTCCTCCTTCGCTCTGGGGATCTTTCCGAGCATCTGGAAACAGGCGCAGGTCATAGCCTTGAAAAAGGTTGGTGCTCCCTCCACCGTTCAGGACTTTCGTCCTATTGCACTGCTCTGCTTCCTGTCTAAGGTGCTTGAAAAGATTGCCCATAACCAGATCATGGAGTACCTTAATAAAAATAGTATTTTAGATCCCTTCCAGGCTGGGTTCAGAAAGAACCACAGTACACAGACAGCTTTAATTAAATTGACAGATGACATACGTATGGCCATTGACGACAGACGGTTAACGCTCTTGCTGTTGTTTGACTTCAGTAAGGCGTTTGACACAATTTCACCGTGCAAACTGCTGTCCAAGCTGAAGAGATTAGGATTCTCTAGGAAGGCCCTTCTGTGGATTAAGTCCTACTTACAAGGCCGCACTCAGATGGTTATCTCTGGGAATTGCGGAAATTCAGATTGGCTAGGAACAAACCTAGGAGTACCGCAGGGGTCTGTCCTGGGTCCACTGCTCTTTAGCTTGTTTGTCAATGACAAGCATGACGTACTAGACGGACACGCTATCAAACACATTTTTTATGCTGACGACCTCCAGATCTACCTTCACACCACGAAGGATGGATTCCAGGAGGGGTTGGCTCGACTATCAGTAGCGGCACGGTTGGTCTCCGATTGGGCGGGGAGCTCCGCTCTTCGTCTCAACCCAGCAAAGACTAAGGCTATATTCTTTGGCTCATCCAAGAATGTGAATGACATCAAGTCCTTGAGTCTCCCTGGGGTTGGGCTGACGGACGGAGTGATCGTCCCTTTCGAGGATTCAGTAGTGAGTCTCGGTGTTACACTAGATAGTAAGTTGACATGGAAGCCGCAAGTTGACTCTGTCACTAAGAAAGTCAATAAGGCCCTGTATAGCTTGCGGTTTATCAGGGATTGTACCACTGAGACTCTCCGCAGAAGACTAGTCGAGTCATTAGTCCAACCACACCTGGACTATTGTACTGTGGTCTACTTAGACGCGACGGACGACCTACGAATACGCCTACAGAGATTGAGCAATTCGTGTGTAAGGTACGTGTTCGGGGTAAGGAGGGATGTCCACATCTCCCCCTACCGGAGGCGCCTGGGTTGGATGCTTACCGATTCGCGCCGGCTCTATTTTGAAGCCATATTACTTTATAAGGTTACCAGGTTGCGCGAACCCGAGTACCTTTTTTCAATGTTTAGTAAGCATGTCTCCCGGCCCAACAGTAGGGGTATCCAACCTGAACTCCGAATACCGGGCGTGAACACAGTGACCGGGTCCAAGGCCTTCCAGGTTCATGGTGCCCGGTATTGGAACTCCCTTCCTCTTTCCCTCCGAAATCTTCCCTCCCTAGCCTCATTTAAAGTGGCCTTACGACGCCACCTACTAACCCTCGACCACTAGCGTGATGCGAGAACCAAATTTGACTGGGTCAGTGGCCCTGCATATTGTATTTTATATTTTAAAGTATGAACGTAATCTGTGATTAGTGATATCTGACTGAACGGTTTTAGTTCGTTATTGTATTCTTATTTGGAAAGTAGTCTGTGATCTGATATGATATGATGTGATGAAAGTATCTATTATGTACTATACTATGCTGTGATATTATCTAATTAGGACTTGACCAAAGAGTACTATTTTAGTTTTATTATTGTTTGTATTGTGATTTCCAGTGCAGTATTAGTAGGTATTTATTTATTCATTTATTTAATGTACACAGACTACAAAACGCATTTTTATATATTATAAGAGATTTATGTATTTTAAATTTTTGCTATTGTTATGCGAATAAAGGCCTATCTATCTATCTATCTATCTATCTCTCTCTCTCTCTCTGTCTCTCTTTCTCTCTCTCTCTCTCTCTCTGTCTCTCTCTCTCTCTCTCTCTCTCTCTCTCTCTCTCTCTCTCTCTGTCTCTCTCTGTCTCTCTCTCTCTCTCTCTCTCTCTCTCTGTCTCTCTCTCTCTCTCTCTCTCTCTCACAAAGTCATGTCACATATCGCGCGGCTCCAGGCGCCTCTCTCGCGTTTACGATCCTCTTTTCTTGTGCCCCAGCTAGCCGCGCGCACCAGGCGTCTCCGTGTATATCCCAGATGCAGCCCCCGTGAGCCCGGGAGGGGAGGGAAGACCCTCACGCTGATTTTCCCTTCGAGGCGCAGTTTCGCTCCTTCTCGCGCGGAACTCCGATGATAAACTCTAAATTTTTAATGCGTTTCCGATGCTCTCCAGCTCCCCGCACGGGCGCGCGCGCACGGGAGCGATGGACAGGACGATAATGGCAGTGTGTTCAGTCGTACTTTTAACGGAGTGCGATGCGCTCTCGGGAGGTCACTCTCGTGTACCAATCATTACTTGAAGTCTATCTACAAGTGTATCTATGGGGCACAGCCTCGAGGATGCTTAAGAAGTGTGTCAAGGGAAAGAAAACCGAGTGTCCGTCGTTTACTTTTTTTTGCCGTTATTTTATACTCACCAATCACGCGCGCTGCCGTTTTACATATACAAATATACGTATGCATATATATCCATGTATCAACAATATATTAAAACGATAGTCTCGTGAAAACGACAATTCATTATTCTGCATATAATACGCGAGCAACAATTTTCCATTCACATTTCTTGTTCAACGGTACACTTATTCACCAAATTAATATTATTATATATACATTCCGAAAACAAAAGGAATAAACAAGTTCAATTATGCAATTCATAATATTCGCGCGCGCGCGTGATAGTCTCTCATGGTTTTTCTTTCTCTCGCTGCCTCTATCAAGTGCATCCACATGTATAAGCATCCTTCGACGAGAGATTGACGAAATGCTAACGTTACCTTCGTTTAATAATTTATTAGTTTCATCGCGCAAGATTGCCCACCAACCTATTGACCACGTTAGGGTCTTGTTTTCCTTTTTTTTTGGATTGGCAAAGATTTTTTGTGTGCGGATCTACACGCAGTTTCGGTGATTGCGTAATCTTTGTCGCGTACATACGCGCGACTCCGAAAAAGAACTTTGAAATTTTTCACGCGCGTATATATGCGCAAATCTGCAAAAAAACTTGAAACTTTTTCCCGGAGTGTATATGCGCAAGTCTGAAAAAAATTTTGAAACTTTTCTCGCGCATGTACATGCGCAAATCTGAAAAAAAATTCTGAAACCTTTCTTGCGCACATACATGCATAGTTCTGGAAAAATTCTGAAACCTTTTCCCGCGTGCATATATGTGCAAGTCTGAAGAAAATTTTGAGATTTTCTCGCGCGTCTACATGCGCCATTCCGGAAAAACAAAAAATTTGAAATCTTTCCTGCGCGGATATATGCGCAATTCCGAAAAAAAATTTGGAATGCTTCTCGCTCGCATATATGCACAATTCGGAATAAAACGTGAAATTTTCGTGCACCTATATATGTGATCCTGCACTATTTTGAAATTTTTCGCGCATGTATATGCGCGATTCTGTGTTAAATTTTGAAATTTTTGTGCACATATATATGTGATCCTGCACTGTTTTGAAATTTTTCGCGCATGTATATGCGCGATTCTGTGTTAATTTTGAAATTTTTGTGCACATCTACCCGCGATTCTGTGATACTTTGAAATTTTTCGCGCATGTATATGCGCAATTCTGAAGTATCCTGGATTGTTTTTAACCCCGTTTAATTCTACTTGCAGCCGTTTAAGATGGTGTACCACTCCGTCATTCCCGAACGGCAGCCTCTGTGGGGCGACATTAAGTCGTGCGAGCGGCATTATTATATGCCGCCAGGCTATGCGTACCGGATCGGCGTGGGGTGCTCGACGCACGGCTATGTGAGTTTTTCGGTTTTTACTTACGTGCGCTCTTGACCTGACCCCGTTCTTACCTAACCGCGTTACCATGTTTTAGTTGGGAACCCGCCGCGTCGATGCCACTAGTCTGCCCCGGGTCAGCGTACCCGCGTCGGTGTACTTTTTAGAGTTTCCGGTGGGAGAGCTACGACTTTTACATGAGCTGGAGTGTCCCGGTGGGGAGGTAAGTTTGCGCCGTCTGCGATTGCTCTGCCCTTTCCGCTATTCGTTCGATCGTGACGCATTTTTTTTGTTTACAGCTGGTGAACACCGTCGTCTCGAGAGCTGGCCCTACCGGGTCCCCAATACCCAAGGATCGGCTTGCCATGTCTGACTACGATGGCAAGCCGATCGTCCGTCACCTGGATTTGACTGACGGCGGGGAAGGCGCCGTATTCCAGGCCCCGCTGGCCTGCCCGTGCCATGGCGTGTATGGCTGCCTCGCCATGCAGGTGCGGCCATGCGCCGGAGAATTAATAGAGACCGTGGCGTAGATGGGCCTAGGTTCCGCTTTCCGTGTCTATTCATATCTATTTTTTCTAATAAACTCCCCTTTCAGCGAGACTGAGGCCAAATTATAATAATTGTTTTTTCTTTTCAATATTTCCTTTCGTGCGCGGCGTGTGTACGGCCATCCTTGCGCTTTTTTTTGACTGCGGTTGAGGTGTTGCAACGCGCTACCTTGGACCCTTTCTGCGTGCCCCTGTACCTGCTGGGTTTTACCTTAGCTGCTAATCTTATTTTATCTCTTATTGATATTATTTATGTATTTATGTATGTGTATATATCGATTGACGGGCTTCTTAAGGACCGTCGCCGGAACGAATAAGATAATTTTTATTTCGCCTTAGCCACTGCGCTGCTTATTCAGATGGCGGGCCTGTTCGAGGGCAACGATCGCCTCTTGCTGTTTAATGATGCGGTCGATTGGGTTACCCCTGCAGCGGCGGTATATTATAAACCCGCCTACCCCGAAAAGCAGCAAGGCCCCGATTACTCCCGAGATCGACAGCCCAAAGATGGTAGTGCTACTGTTCAAATTGCGCAGCTCGAAGGACGTCGCATTTCGGCTGGCGATCTCGTTGGCCCTAGCTGCGATTTCGTGCAGCGCTGCGCCTGTCTTAAGACTCTCGGAGTCGCCGCTGTGCTGTCCATCAGCTCGGCTCACGCCCTCGGCCTCTATTGCTTCCCTTAGTTCGAATTCGGCATTGGAGACGTTACTTAAGCTTTCGATAATTCGCGCGGTGTCACTTTTCACCGTTTCGAATTTCGACTCGTTCAACGCGGCCAAAATTGTTCGCGAGGCGGTCAACCGCGCATTAGCCGTGTGAGCCGAGCAGCCCGGCCGGAGTTCCACTATCCCGATCCCAAAATAGTCTCCGTAATCTGCTCTGCCCCGACACACTGTGTATATAGCCCCTCCGGCGCCCGGGTGGCGAACAGCCATGCGTTGGCTTTTACTAATCTGAGCCAGAAGGTGTCGCGCACCTGCCTAAATCGTATGTCGCACGACGCTGATTGCTGATTTTCTTCCCGGCGGCTATTTTTACTTCGCATGGCGTGTTTTTCTTAATGTCGCGCACCAGCTCCGGATTTACGGCTATACACAGCTCGTCCAGATCACGCAGTTTCGCCACGTCCGCCGGTAATAGCGGCAGGTAAGTCCGATTGGATGCGCTTACGGCGAAGTAGGGCGATTTCGGCCAAATATATGCGGCGACGTTCCGCAAATGCAATGAGTGCTGCATTGCCGGCACCGGCGATGCCCTAAACAAGAAGAAATCCTGTAGGTCGAGCAGCGAGATGGCTACCTGATAGACTAGGTAGCCCTCCGTGAACATGACCGTAATTTTCGACACCTGCATGATCGCTAAGGCCGAAAATTTTTCCTCTGTGAGCGGGAATTTGGCGGTCGTGATTGTATTTCTGACCGTTTTCATGGCCTTGTACAGGGTTTCGGGGGGCATCTTGTGCGGATGGATCACCCCTTTCACCGCGAGGAGCGCCGCGTCGGTGATGATCTCCGTATCCGTTCGGAATTGTTCGACGTTAATTCTCGCGCTGACGAGCACGTTCAAGGTCGCGATTTCCTTGAACGCGCTCTACTTGCCGCGCGGCTCCGTTTGCCCCTCTGACAATTGCGCTACTTTCGCATTTCTCGCCGCACGCCTCTACAATTCTTCGGACGTTATCCTCAATCACCTGCCCCGCCCTGAAATACCGATTTAGGTCTACTTTCTGAATTACTTTCCATTCCCAGCTGGAAGTAGCTAAGGGCGCTATTCGCTCTGTTATTAGGTTTCCGTCGAGCCTGTGTACTTGGTGAGCGGGTCCTCCGGGCGGCTGTGCTTCCCGTGTGTCCGCTCTGGCACCGCACCCCAGCAAGGCCTTGCAAAATATTTTTCGCGTGCTTATTTGCGTTGTTTCTTTTTTGAATTTTGTTTCGCGGTTCGTCCAGCGCCGCGAAAGAAAAACGGTAAAAAAATACGACGTCCCTTAGGGGTCTTCCGCCTCGGAATTCGCGTGCCTAGCTAATTCGCTGGTGCGTTCGAGCTTGTTCGCGTGCACCGTTCTGGTTATTTCTTCGTTTGCGATTGTTACGTTGTTCGTTTTTCTGTTGATGCTCATGACCTCGAATGGGCCTACGTACTCCATCGCGAATTTTTTGTTCTTTGGCTCCTTTAGAAGAAAGACTAGCACGCCCTCTCGAAAATGCTTTGTCTTTATCTTCCGGTCATAATAATACTTCGATCTGTGTTTCGATTGGACTAGATTGAGCGCGGCTGTCGTTTGTATTTCCGTCAAATTATTCGACATCTCATCGATATACTGATTGTATGTCATTGTCTCGTTTGTTATTATATTTTTCGGTTTTATACCGAACACGAGTTGCTGAGGCATATAGCGCGTGCTTTCGTGCACCGTACAGTTATATGCGTGCTGACATACGGCCGTCCACTCGTCACAACGGTCGATCTTTTTCACGTTATTTTCTTAGATATTCGGTTAACGTATGATGCATACGTTCGATCGATCCGTTGGACTCCGGATGGTAGGCCGTTGTCGCAAACTTCTCGATATTAAAGATTCGCGCAAGCTCTTCCAACGTCCGGTTCTGAATGTGCTTTCCCTGATCCGTCACGATCTTTTCCGGCGGACTGAAAACACATGTAAGAAAAGTTAGGTTACTATCGCCGCGCAGGCTTGCGATATCCCGTCCGTCGGTATAATAGATATTGATGGACAGGTGAGAGAAAGCACGTGGCGAGAGAGAGAGAGAAACAATTAGAAAACGCACACGCTAAAAGAAGTTAAAGTTATAAAAAGTATAAGTACTGTTTGTAAGGGACGAATAAAAATATTGAATGTTGTTTTCGTACTTACAGGTAAGATAAATGATATGTAAATTATTTAATATTATGTAATTATAAATAAAAACATTAATCAATTTCTTACTTACAGAAAACCATTCGAGTTTAGAGTTGCCTCGCCCTGTCGTTTCTAGTGGACCGTAGAAATCTAACGCCACGTGTTCAAAAGGAAACGTCGGCGTGTTGCTTATTAGCATCGGCAAACGGGTTTTAGTTCGAATTAATTTATTTGTTTGACATACCTTGCATCGCGCCACGAATTGTTGTACCTCCGGCCGCATGTTACGCCAATAGAAATCATTCGTGATTTTTGCGTACGTTTTCGACATACCGCGGTGGCCTCCCATCGTCGACTCGTGATATTCTTTCAGTATTCTATACCGGTCTGACGTACGTGGCACGGGTATGTTACTCGTTATCAGTACCGCGTTGATCGGCCTGTTCGCGAAGCATGAGTCGAATAACTCAACGAACGACGACCATTCTGATAATTTCAAAATTGCGAGATCGCGGATAACGGCAAAACTCTTAATTTCTAATCTGGCTACGACCTTCTTTAATGTATTTAAGCATTTGCGTAAATTCGCGAGCAGAGGTTTTTCGTTGGCGTGATTTTTGGCGTACATGCCGATAACCTTGACGCCTCTATGCTCGGTTACGTTTATTTCGCCTAGGTTGAATTCCTGGTCATTGAGCACCTCTGGACCCACGTATCCCCGCTCTGTGAGAGCTTCTTGGATTTCGATCGAGAAAGACTTATCTGTCGTTGCTAAATAAACCAAGTTTTCGTGGTATCTGAATGGATGCTCTTTGTAAGCCCTAAGGTGCTCAAAGGCCGGAGCGTCTTGGCCCTCCTGCACAGCCCACGGCGGCTTTTCGCGCGGTGGCCTTGCTCGAGCAGTTATGCATTTGCTCAGCTTAGCGTCTTTCAGTGTGGACCGCTGGCCTCGCGTCGCGTAGATCGTTCGCAGTTTCTCCCTCGGCCGACTCGCTGTGATAGACTGGCGCTGACTTAGCTATGCTAGTGTGACTCGGCACTATTGACATACGTTCGTCGATGGGCTCGTCGTCGTCCGCATGCTGCCGTTGCTTGACTCGGGCCAGCTAAGCACGCCGGTTGCTACCGTCGGCCCTGCATTCGTCGCGTTAGATAAGTCTTGCTGCCGTGTCAGCGCATTGCCGCTCGACGCGCCGGGGTCTTGCTCTTCGCGGCTCTCGTTATTCGCGTCGCTATCGCGACTTTTCTTTGCTGGTGGCGGCTGCGCTTCTGTTTTCCTACGTTTCGCGGGCTTGCTCCTTCCGAAAATCGGCGATTGTGTTCCGCCGGGCCCGTCGTCGGATGGCGGGAGCTCGTCGCGTTTGATTATTGCGCGTGCTCGAGGCTCGATGGCTGGTATTCGCTTATACGGCGTGAAATACTGACCGCGTAAATTCAGGTGGATTGTGCTCTGCGCGTTCTCTACTATGACGTGGCAGAATACGCGCTTATCGCCCGGCAGTTCATAATGCACGTATACGTTTTTGCTGGATGCGTGGGCGAATAAAAATACGCAATCGATGTTTCCGTATGCTGAATCTGATTGCAATATTTTCGCGACTTCATCCGGCTCTCCGCAAGATTTTATTAACTCCGAGGTCGCGAGTAGCTGTCTCAGCTGTGTTGCTGACAGATCTAGTTCCGCGGCCTTGATTAGCGAGAAAAACAAACAGTTGCCTGGTGGCTGACTCGGGATGTTAGGATCGCGTTGGAGTTGCACTGACGGCTCCATGCATCGATTCTTTTTTATGTATGTTTGCACTAAAATGTTGCCAGAGGAGGCCGATGAGTTTATATCGGATTCTTCGCGGCGGCGGTCGTAATTTCCGGGCACGTCCGCGAAGTCAACTCTTGGCCCTTGTTCAGCCGAATCTGACATTGAGTCGGGCTCGCTTCGGTTTATGGCTAAATTCACCTCTGGCGTGTATTGTGCGCGTGGGTGTGTGACGGTATCGTTGCCACTGACCTTCGGCGGAGGCTTCGTTATCTCGGCCGGGGTCGCGTTACTCTCGGCGTTTGTCGCGCTCGCCTTGCTTATCTGTGCGGGCTCGCTGTTCTGCATAACTGCAAGCTGCTTTCTTACGCCGTTGATTGCGTTTACTCGATTAGCTCGATGCGTAAGCCTCTCTTTTTGCCAATCTTGTGGCTCGCTAGGTTTACACCTAGCTTCTTTTCTTTAGATTTATTTTTCCACGGCCATGTTATCACGAGCTCTGGTTTCTCATTCCGCATGCGGGCCTCTGGTGGTTTGGGCGGTGACCCAGCCGGTTCGCCTTCTGAGCTTGCGCTGACTATGCTAAGTTGTGACGCTACAAATTTACCTGGCCCTTTCATATGTAGGATATATGACTGTAGCGGCTCATGCTCGACTGCGGTCGCACCGGATGGTGGGGGTCCCTCGTCGATCGAGCTATCGCTATCGGTGACGGGTGTGTACACCTTCGGAGTTCGTCGACTGCGCAACGATCGACCCGATCCCTTCCCCAGAGGGTCTATATTTCTCATGAAATGCCAAGCTCCCGGGGGTAGCACGATGTCCGTGGGCTGTCCCGAATCGACCACGGTGTCGTCGGCCGCGGTTTTCGTCTGGAGTTCTCGCTTCCTTGCCGTGGTGGTCCCGCTCAAGGTTGGCGTTTCTCCTTTGGAGCCGGCCGCCAATGCGTACGCCTCTATTGAACGCGTTAGTATTTCTTTTATTCGCGTCTCTTCGCTAAGGCTTAGTTGATAACGACACTGCTCGACGCGCTGCAGTATCGTGTTTGTAAGAACGCATCGCGTGTCTACTGAGTCAGCGTAAGCGAGCTTATATATACGGTTTTGTTTATCGACTTTTGAGTACCAGCGCACTCGGATAATCTCGTCTCCGTCATATGTATCTTGCAAGACTCGGCTAGATAGAAACCGTCGCGCTCGTTTCTCACGGCCAGGACTTCATTTTTCGCGTACGTTTGCGTGCGGCTCGCGTGTCTTTTTTGCGACGGCTGCGCTCGCTTCGTCGAATCAGAGTCGGATAACATTTGTCTTATCTTCGCGCTTCTGCTTGCTCCGCATTTTTTCACCACGCGTACTCGGAATGTCCTCCCCGTCGGAGCTCCAGCGTCTTCATCGGGGCTTGCGTTGATCTGCTCGTCGGCTAGCTGATATAACTTTTCTCGCGGCAGATTCAGATTTACTTCGCCGGGATTGATTACCGGATTACGTGAGAGCGCGTCCGCATTGACGTTTTTCTTGCCGGGGCGGTATACTATGTCGAAATCATAGCCGATAAGAGCCACTTTCAGACGGTTGAATCGCACGTCGGGTTTCCTCGTAGTGTGCATATGCTTGAGAGCCTCATGGTCCGTTACTACCGTGAATCGTCTGCCGTATAAGTACGTCTTTATCGTACGTTGGATATTTTAATTCGCTGCCTTTGAGACAGCGAGAGGCGAACGCGCATGGCTGGTCTTCCCCCAATTTCCCTTGACTTAAAATGGCTCCCAACGCGAAATCGCTGCTATCGGCCGTTGCTATCGCTACTATGAACGGTTTGCTTAGATCGGGGGCTTTTAGTAACGGCTCGGTAGACAGAATTTGTTTTAAGTCTCGGAATGCCGACTCCTGCTTTTCCGACCATTCGAACACCTCACGGTCTTTTGCTACGTCGTATAGTGGTTTCGCTATTTTCGCGAAGTCTTTCACGAATCGACGATAGTAATTGAATAGGCCCATGACCTGCTTGACTTTCGCCGCATCCGTTAGCACCGGATAATTGACCATGGCATGTATTTTCGCTGGGTCGGTTTTCACGAAGCCGCCGCCGACAATGTAACCGAGCACGTGAGCCTCTTTTTTTAAGAATTGGCATTTTTTGGGCTCGACAGTCAAGTTCGCCTCGAGCATGCGGTTCAGGACGCGACGCAAGTGTTCGCGGTGTTCATCGAGCGTTTCGCTGAACACCATTAGATCGTCCAGGTAAATTTCTACCTCGTTCCCCTGCAGGCCGCGCATCGCGAGCGACATGGCGCGGGTAAAAGTAATGGTCGCTTCCTTAAAGCCCATGGCCATACGGTTGAATTGTAGAAGCTGATTTCCCGATTTACCGTCAGGCGCGTAAAATGCGGTTAAGTGCGCGGATTCGGGGTCTAGCTCGATCTGATGGTAACCCTGTTTTAAATCCATCACCGTGATGTAGTTCGCGGAGGCGAGGTTCTCGAGAATATCGCTCATGAACGGGAGCGGGTGACAGCTCCCCTCGGTCTCCTCATTTAAGGTAGTTCAGGACCTCCAGTCGAGCTCATCCGATTAGTTTGATGGCATATTGGAGAGACCGTAAGCGAACTACAAGAGCGGTTGAGCACTACTACCACACACACATGCGAAAGCATGTCCGTGTCACGTCTGTGTAAACCAACACAAACTCGCTCGAGAGCGCCGAACAATCTGGCAACACCGCATTGTCGCAAATAGTATACATAGTATACACAGTCATAACCTCTCAGTGTCGAAGCTCTCATCAAGCTAGCAAAATGTGTGATTCGCAATACAGATGCAAAAAAGGACGTTTTTCGACAGTGAAGAAAGAAATGAACAAGAAAGAAAAAAAGAAACACATACAGAGAATATTGAAAACAAGAAAAAGATGCTGAGTGATTCTTTGGCAAGAAAATCCTTCCAAGAAAGCAGCACTTTTGAGGGAAATCGTATTATAAACATCAAAGAATTTGCAAAGAATTTGAAGTGCAAAAAGTGTGAAAATCTATTAGATTTCGAAAAAACTGTTGCTGAAAATCGAAATGGATTATTTAGCACATTCATTGTTGTATGTGACAATTGCCATATTCGAAATGACGTCCAAACAGGACAAAAACACAGTTTTGAAGGAAAGGATTATTCTGATACAACAGCTGTGCTTGGTAAGTAGACTAAATTTCTGTTAAATATTATTCAATTTGAAAGAATTCATTAAAACATAATCTAAAATTTTACAGGTAGTATTCATGCTGGACAGGGTTATACAGCCCTTCAAAAAATATTATCGTGCATGGACCTGCCTATGATGAGCGAAAAAGTATACAAGAAGTATGAGAAGGAAGTTGGATATGCAATTCATGAAGCTGCACAAGATAGCTGTAGACGAGCAACTCAAGAAGAGAAGCTCCTAGTAATAGAAAATGCTGAAAAGCTCTGTGAATTACTGTAAGAAGAGTAAACAGTTTATATAGTATAATCTATTTAAAAAATTCTTTTATACTTCTTAGAAATAGTTATTTAAACAAATTCTAATTACAAATCCATTTATTTACTTTATTACTTTCAATTTAAACCTGAGAAAAATACATTTGGTTGCACATTGACATATCTACTAAGCGTATACTGAAATCTATGAATCTTAGTATACGCTTAGTAAATATTTCAACGAGCCCAAATATACAAAGCTAAGCTTATCGAAGGCTAGACCTAGCACTTGTTGAAATAGTTTTACATTTAATTTAGGCTTGATCTTGTATATATAGACGTTCACAAAGTGCTAGGTCTAGCCTTCGATAAGCTTAGCTTTGTATATTTGGGCCTTCGATGAAATATTTACTAAGCGTATTAGTAGATATGTCAATGTACAACCAAATGTATCTTTCGCAGGCTTCAATTGAAAGTAATAAAGTAAATAAATGGCTTTTTAATTAGAATTTGTTTAAATAACTATTTCTAAAAAGTATAAAAGAATTTTTTTATTACATTCTTGACAGTGGTTAATTGCAAATATCCACTTTAGAGATACTAGTAGTTCAGATTATCATGTTTACATTGTTAGTGAAATATTTACAAAGACGAATAATAATCTTATAATTGTATATTGTTTATCTATCCGACGATATACACATTACAGGTGACTATTGTAACTGTGTGTATGAATTTTATTGTAATTGTACATATTTTTGCACCTAGATAAATCACAATGAATTTCTTCAAATAAAAGATTTTTACGATGCTGAACTGGTTTTAAATAAATGTTATTATTTTAACTTTACAGACCTCCAGACATTGCAAAGGATTTATTGTCCAATACACGCGTCCTTCGTAATTCCTTATCCAATACTTTATCCCCCGACCTCGAAAACGCAAACAATGCTGAAGCATCATTTGATCAAGCTATTTCAAACGTAATTAGCATAATTGTTTCTTATCATATGGGTTGGAGTAAGAGAGGAAATGGGAGAGCTTACGACAGTCTAAATGGCAATGGCCATATTATAGGTTTCCTAACTGGAAAAATTTTAGATTATACGACTCGTAACAGAAAATGTGCTAGATGTGATTCAGGGCAAACTAAAGAAACGCACGATTGTCGCAAGAACTTCGCAGGTAGCGCTAAGGCTGTGGAAGCAGATGTAGGCGAAGCACTGATAAACAATAGTAAAATTTTAAAAGAAAACAATTTACAAGTTAAAGTAATGATTGGCGACGATGATAGCAGTACTATTGGTGCAACTAGAAAAAAAAGTACTGAAACTATTCATAAACTATCAGATAGAAATCATCTAGTCAAAAATTTTGTTAAAGAGTTATATAATTTATCAAACAGTCATAAAGAATTAAAAAAACTAAATGTTATCAAACATATAAAAAAATGTTTTGCTTATGCGATTTCTCAAAACAAAAGTAAGTCGAATGCATTAGCTAATACTCTGCGAAGCATACCAGACCATTTATACAATTGTCACGAAAATTGCGGTACCTGGTGCAAGCGTAGAGAAACCTCGACGTTTCAGACAGTAATATTAACCGATGAAAAGTTACATTGCGAATTAAAAGAGCTTTTTAATAAATACGCAAATAATGCGCGTAAATTTTCTTTTGCGGCTTCTAGTCAAGCTAATGAAGCAGTAAATAATATTATCGCTCATAAAATGCCAAAAAATAAATGTTACAGTAGGAGTATTTCAGGTGACATTAGAGTTGACAGTGCAGTATGCAGTATAAACGACGGAGAGTCATCTATTTTATGTATAAAAGAAAATTATTTGCACGTACCAAAGGGACTATACACTGAAAAGAATTGCGGTACGTCTGATAAAATCAGACTTCAAAGAGCTTTAAGGTCAAAAACCGTAGAATATAAAACAAAAAGAATTCAGTGTGCAAAAAAGATCGTGAGGAATTAAGAAAAAAAAAGAAAGTCGTGAAGGCGAAATGTACAAATCTAATTGTGGGATAAATACCGAAAATTATTCTAGTTCTCAGCCAGTTCAAATTAATTGTGAAATCGTATATTTCGATTTGGAAACAGCAGGATTAGATATGGACGATGAAATATTGCAATTAGCTGCAAAGATGAACAATATTGAATTTAGTGTGAACTTGATGCCTACTAAACAAATTAGTGTTGGTACATCAAAGATAACTGGTTTACATATAAAAAATAATAATTTATACTTGCATAACAAAGAATTAATAACGTATCAATTGGAAGAAGCTTTAATTTCATTTAAACAGTTTTTAAGTTTTTCGAATAATAAGCCAGTATTATTAGTAGCTCATAACGTGATATTTGATGCTCCTAGATTAATGCATAGAATTCAAACATGTGATATGCAAAGTCAATTTGATATGATTATAGGATTTGCGGATAGTGTAAGCATTGCAAAGAAATCAGTTCCAGATAGGAAAGGTCCTGGTGCATATACCTTGTCAGGATTAGCTAATGATTTATTAGGTCTTCAAAATACGGATTCCTTTCATGACGCTCTATTCGACGTGCAAATATTGCAAAAATTAATTTTGCATTTAGGAAAAGAGCACGAATTACCAAATATTAAAAAGTGTTGAGCATTATTTATGTATGGCGAAACACTGCATTCATATAAATACACATTTAAGCTGTTTCAAAAAAATTGTTTCGAGAGGCATTTTAAAAAAAATGGCTAATGCCAAATTGAGTATTGAGGACATGATGAAAGTCTACATTGAAGAGGGCGAAAGCGCAATAGAAGAACTTCTCAGTAAAAAGTTGGACGACGGGAAACCTATTGTAAGCAAAGATAAAAAAGTTCTTCTTACTAATTACTTAAAGTTACAAAAATTATAATATTGTTAAGAGCATGAGCATACTTTATAATGTTTAACAAGAGTTAGTAAGATAAGTTAAAATTATTATGAAAAGTTTGTTTACCATATATTAAATTTTCTTATATGTTACAATAATAAAGCAGTATTTTTTTTCGACGCATTTTTTAAATTTATCCACTATATTAATAACGTTCTAAACATTTTTGCAACAGTTATACGTTTCAGTGCAGTTGCTGATTGCAAGTAGTGGAAGAATATAGTATATATATAGATATACTTTCATTCTCCTACAGTGGGGCGTTGCCGCTTACTCATACCGTTCCCCCTCCTTTCGTCATAGCTTTCGTATTTACGGAGAAAATTCTGAACTTTGCATTAACATTATTCTAAAACGACATGGCGAATCTTTCCCGGACTTCTTCCATTTAATTTAAAATATCGTCTATTATTACGCCCTCGTTTATTGCAAAATTCATATTAACCGTTTTTTTGTAATCAATCAAAACAGCTGTTTTAACACGCAGTTTATGAGAATTGCGTGTTAAAACTGAAACTTTGAAGTGTAATATCTCGATTTTTCCACGGGCAAATGTTCTAAAATTTTGTACATCGATCTGGAACACTACAGTGAATGTGTATACCAAAATTCACGAAAATCGTATGAAAACGATTTTTGGGATGAACTACCTTAACCACCGAAAATCCGTCACCAGCCGGAATCGCTTATTCCCCTGCGCGTCGGGTTTTTTGGGGACGATCCATAAGGCTGAGGAATAGTTGGAGTTTGAAAAAATATCTGAAAGAAAATCCTGACTTTTTTTCCTTAAAGCAGATAAGGGCAACGCTACGGTTGCGATGGAACGCTTGTCGTACGTTTCGAAGGTTAAAGAAGCACTCAGTGATGAGACATTTTATAGAACTGATTTTATAGAAGTAAAAAACTCATCAACCTTTGGAGTGTACGTGGCCTTTCCGAGTGCGATCTGTCTTTTAGAGGGTTTTCTTCTAAGGGCATTGAGCATACGTCACTCCCGAAAGCGTATGGCTTTATCAAGATTCATAAACCAGATAATCCAGTTCGTATTATTGTCTCCGCGGTTAATAGTCCAACATACTCTCTTGATAAGTGCATTTCCATTTTCCTGACAAAACATTTTCCGGTTCCAAAATCATTTATAAAAAACAGTCTACAATTGAAAGAAAAATTAAGCAATATAAAATTCCCGGAAGAACATTGTCTCGCATCTTTCGATGTAGTCTCGCTGTTTACGAGTTTGCCAAAGGACCTGATTATATATGCAATTGAAAATAGATGAAAGTGGTTACCGTGTAATACTTGTATTACGAGAGATGAATTTATCAAAGGCATTAGAATCCTCCTTGATTGCAAGTATCTGGTTTTCGATGGCAAATTCTACAAGCAGGTCTCGGGGGCACCAATGGGCTTTTGCTCGAGCCCTGTTTTTTTTTAATATTGTATTAGATCTTGAAACGCAATGTTTGAACATTGTTAAAGCAAGCGTGGCGTTATTCTATAGGTACGTGGATGACTGTTTCTTGATTATTGAGAGGGAGAGACTAAAGTTTCTTTTATTTATTTTTAATAATTATAATAGCTCGTTGGAATTTACGTCCAAAATATAAAATAACAATAGTTTAAATTTTTTAGATATCACAGTAATTTGTAATGACAAAGCTGATATTATTACTAATTGGTTTCAGAAGAGCACAGCTTCGGCTAGATATATTAACTTTCGGTCACATCACCCTCAAAATTAAAAAAAAGAGTGCAGAGTACAAAAAGAGTGCAGAGTTCTCGACACTTATTAATAGAACTGGCTACCCACAATTAAAGGGTACTTTAATTAAAGGCTACTGACCCTTACAAGGTAGTCGTCGCTTCGGCCTGCAATTGTATCGGCGCTCTGCTCGGTTACTCCTCTCGGAGCCGAAGTCCTCGTGGCTCTCGGCGCAGTAAAGGTCGGGCGGCTCTGCTAGCGGTGGCTCGCGCGTATATTTGCGCGTATTGTTTGCGGCGCGTGCGACCGGGTCGATGGCCAAGTTATAATCTGGCGAGCGCGGTTGCGCTCGTCTAGTTTTCGGACACTAATTAGTCCGAAAACTCTCCCCACTCCTTCTAGTCCGGCAGCGTCTACTACCGCGCTGTCGCGTCTCTCGATTTTTCTCTCTTTCCTTCGCGCTCTTCTGCTGACGCGCTCTCTCTCTCTCTCTAGCGCTGTGTTCAGCGCTGACTCGAGTGTCTTCGAGTCTCTCTCTCTCTCCTAATTCTTTCCCCTTTTCCGCTCTAGCGGTTCCGTGTGCGGCTCCTGCCGCCTCGATCCTCGCATTGCCATGCGCTTGCACGCTTGTGTGTGTGCACAGCGTTAGGCTAGGCGTTCGTACTGGTTTAAAAACGGACGCCTTGTGGCAATATTAATAGTATTAGATTTAAACTTTTAAATGTCGTATCTTTTATAAAAGCAGCTCTTGCTGCGTTTTAAAAAATGGAATAGTAATGTTAGCACTTTAATGTTTAATATATCACTTTCCCAAAGTTTCCTCGTGCGAATTGTGCCGAAATCAGTCCCAGGATCCACCTGGGCGTTAATGGGTTGAACGCTACTATTGATAGTGTAAAATATTAAAAAGTGTATAAAAATTATTTAGAGCATAAAATGTTCGTAAAACTTTAAAAAGAAAACATTGTACACATTCACACATAATACTTATCACCTAAGTATTAATAAGAGAAAATCAGTTAATAATACATACATGGTATTTATTTTTGGATTATTATACCTATATTTAGAAAAGATCTCTTTTTTGATTATGGAACATCCTTATTTATTTTTACATAAAAATTATTCATTCTGAAATATATATATAAGAAAAATGCTGTAGGTACGTGCTCAATAGTATAAACAATAATTTAAAATACATTGAAATTTTAACGGAAATTACAAAAATTGTTATAATCTTAAATTAATATTGAAGCGACCGTTTAGTTTGAATATCATCCAATATTGTTCTCAATTCTTCATCTTCTAATCGTCCTTCCAAACTTGGTATTAATGCTTTGGCCTCTTCAGGTGTTTCAGGACATAAATTTGCAATCGATGCAAGTTCAAATTTGTGCAATTTTTTCTGACTCAATAAGCTGAAAATATATATTTTTTTTAAATGGGTACATTGAAGATGTTAATAAAATCTTTCAGTTTTTTACTTTGATAAAAACTTCATAAAAAAACTTTTATTTTTTTAGAATTACGTTTTAAATAAAAATCGTATGCGTAAGATACATGGAGTAATAATTCATTTAGATTTTAAAAGCAAGTAAAAGTTAAAACAAGACTTACAAGAAATGCAGTTCAGTTTTAATTCGTTAATACATCATAGATTATTTAAATTATTTTATGCTATTCTACTAAAATTTTTAAGCTCTCGTGGTATGAAATACGGTTAAATACTGAAGCGTAAGAAGATTTTCCTCACACTATGCCGAAAGTACCACATTCTCTCCCGGGCGCCTGGAGAAATGTGCGTCATTTTGGCGCTAGTGTGAGGAATAATGTATTATACAACTAGGAGCGAAAGTTGAATTTTTCAAGGGAGAATGGCGATGGAGTACGAGAGGTACGAGGAGTACGAGGCGCCCGAGATGGACCCGAATACCCAAATCATTATCTGAGTTAGGAAAAGTCATTCGCCCCTTATTGTATACCGTGCTTTTTATAATTAATGCATCAAAAAGACTCTTTTTCGCAAGAAATTACTACATATATATGTAATATGTGCACGGAAGTGCGCGAGTGTGTGTACTAGGGGGTACCCCCCTGCTTGTTCCGCTCGCCAATCCCCATCGCTTCAATTTTTAAGTTTGCATTTTGATAAAGACCAGATACATGAATATTTTCAAGAATATAATTTAATCTTTTTGATTTATCACTTCCATCACTTACCACTTCCAATTATGCATTTCACCCTTCATCTATTACCTACATTCACTACTTACTTGTTTCAATCATGCACTCCACCCTACATAAATTATCTCCACTTGTGACATTCATTATTCATGAACAACCTCCACCTATCACCTCCAGTCTCCAATTATTACCTTCAGATCCGTTTAACTCTATACCTATTGCCTTCAACCTCCACACATGATCTTGATCTATCAACGCCACCCATCACCTCGAGCCTCTATGTTTGGCCTCCAATTATGCCCTCTAGCCTTTACATATCGCTACCAATAATTTCTTCCAACCTCTACTTATTGTATAACTCCACCTATAGTCTGACCCTGACTGAGAATCTTCACTTTTATCTATTACCGTCACTTATAACGAAGTCCGTTAACTTATCATTTCAAATCATAACAATTTCACAGTCCTTCTATATTTTCAATCACGATCTTCACCTTCCAGCTATGTCGTAATCCCTATGTAACCCTCACCTATGACTCTGAGCTTCCAGTTATCATCTCCAACCATGATCTCCAACATCCACCCATTACTTTCAGTCATGGTCCACCAATTACCTGCACCCCCAATCCTATCATGTCCTCCATCCTCCACCTGTCGCCCCCAAACATGATCCCTTCACCCTCCATCTATCGCGTCCAATCATAGCCCCTTCACTTGCACCTATTCCCTTCACTTCATCACCAACACCCTCAACAATCATTTTCAATCATAACCATTTTACCCTCTTCATATCCCTCGATGGTCTACTTGTCACTGCCACCCTCTACCTTTTGCCTTCAGTCATGACCTTCACCCTGTACCTATGACCAACGAATATAGACCACACATAGAAGAACGCTCATGCGTTAAGAATTAGCGACACAAGTTTGGGGGACGTCATACACCATACACCGTTAGTTGTGTTCCTCTTCCGCATGATGCCGCCACGCGTGATTTTCCCTCTCAGCCTAATATACGCATGCTGGCGAGTCTGCATATCAAGATATATGCAATAATATATTTTATAACATTATAAATAAAACTTAATAAAAAATTATTTAAATTATTTATTTATTGACACAAAAAAGTGAAACAAACGCTACAAAAAACGCGGAATGTCAGTTTCCTTTGAAATTCCCACCTGCAAACACAGCATCGAGCTTTTCTGTAATACTATCGCGGAATTTCTAATATTATGTAAATTTGTTTGTCGCGTATTGATTTAAGGGGTTATGCCTGAGTTAAAATTCAAAAAAATCAAAAATTTTTTTATTTGATTTTTTTAAGGGAAATTTAATGTAGAATACGCTGCTGAAGTCCTTTTTGTCCGAAAAAATTCCGTTACAAAGTTATAGGCAAAATACTAAAAAAATACAATTTTTCAAAATTGCGTATTATTGATATTTTGTCTTATAGCACTTTTGATTATTTAAAACAATTGCTTTTTCATAGAAAATGTAAAATTAAATGTGTTTACAAACTCCTTTTGAAAACGCAATTTTATTTAAAAAAAAATATATTATTTATTGAATCATTACATACTGTATAAATAACTAATTTTTATAAAATCGTAGATTTTATTTTTATTTTGAATTTTCGAAATAAAATAAATTTAGGATTTAAATTTAGTCTTGTAATTTTTTAATCAAACTTATAAAGGGGTAAAAAAATATTCGTGCAAATTTAAATTACCGCCTGAAAAAAGACACTTTACAGCATATGGAAAAGGAAATCACTGTTTTACCGACTTAGTCGAGTTTGCATTCAGACTGTCAGACATCAGCTGTTTCGTCTGCTGTCTGTAGTTTAGTGTAAGCTGGATGTTGTGCTGTTGTGATAGCTTCTGAGTCTACTAGTCTTCAAATTTAGATAAGTGTTTGGACTATAAACAACATATGATTTGTAAAGAATTTGTTCTTTGTGAGTATATTCTTGATTTTTAGGTGTACGGGCTATAATTATCATGTGTACAAGATGCCTGTGTGATAAATAGTTTCCAACCAGCTCTAAGTCTACTGTGATTGTTAATAATCCTGGAAAGTCATGGGTAAGCAATACCAACAATTATATTCATGTGAAACATACTGACTGTGAATGCGTATCAAAAATTTATATTTCAATTTCAGCTCTCGATACTGGTATATCTACATATACAGCACTCGGGTCTTTATATATGCCTTAATATGTAGGTATCTTATGCCAAAATATAAGAAAAATATGCTAAGCAGTTCATGTAAGTACTACCCGATAAGTATACATAAGCATCTTGATAAACTTTAAATGCATTTTTCTCAGTTTTGCCATTTTTATGATTTTAGATCCTTTGCCGCAGGATATCTCAGCATCCAGATGATCAATTGACACCAGACAGGATGGAAAATCTTCTTAATATGTTTCTTCACTGCTTGAACGGAGCAGAATTGACTAATACAAGGTAAAAGTCAATGTTGCGTATGTGAATATATGTAATATTCACTATAATTACTGATATAATCATCTTATGAGTTACTAAATATTTAAAATTTATTTTTTGTAGAAAAGTTTTCCGCTCAAGCAGTGAAGAAACATATTCAGAAGATTTTACATCCTGTCTGGTGTCAATTCATCATCTGGATGCTGAGATATCCTGCGGCAAAGGGAAAAAAGTGCTGAAAATTAATGATTCATACATGTAATTGTTTACAATGTAAGTATAGATATATAATTTTTTTAAAATAGTTAAAAATATGTTTAATACCTATATTTGAAGTAGGAGAAAGATTTTTTTTATACTATTAATAAATAATTTTTTTCAGCCTATTATTTATTAATGTCTTTTTTACAGGTTCAACTCAGGCATAACCCCTTAAATAAGAATATTAGTTTATTTAAGTAGATTTTGTAACATAATTGTACGAAATTTAGTAACCCTTATAAACATAACAGTACTCTTTTGTCGTGGGTTCGGATCTCGTACAGGACATTTTTTTTATCATAAGAATTATTATTATATTCTTTTAATATTCACTGTAGAATGAAAAGCATAGCTGCCAGCTCAGACCATTAAATACGAGTAAAGAAAGAAATATAATGGTTTAACTATATTAGTTACTAAATTACAAAATTAATAAAACTCTGATTGAGCTGTAAGGTCCCACGATTCATTTATTTATTATCCAATTTCGTCATGTACAGCGTATGACTAGTGTGAGTGTGTGTGAGTACGCTGACGGTAAATTTATTACAATATATCAGCCTCGTAAGCTGGTTGACTGGAATTTACAGAAGAATATTCACGAGATCGTAAGAGGGTGTCAAGTATATCTGTCGCGAGTGGGTAAAACCGCAGCTTAGATAAGTTTAAAACCAACCACGACTAGTTAGTGCAATCATAAGATCATTACACTTGCACTAGAGAGAAGGACGCTTTGATCGACATCGCGTGTTATAAACGTAAGTCTGATTCTAACACTATTATAAGAACTAGCGTAGGACTTGAATAAACGAATTAACTTAGACTAGGACGGTACGATAGTATGAGTGACTGAACCTTTGTAAATCTTTGAAATCTCTGACTGGATGCTCAAATAAAACTTAACAAAGTATGAAATATAATTTAGAAGAATGCTTCATTAATACTAACTTAGACGCCCTTTTCATACTAACATAACCCTACAACATAGAGGACTAAGACTAGTAATAAGTAGAGGGACCAGAAAGCGTCCGCGTACGTCATTGTATTGCCATCAGCAGTGTGTCCGCATTTTCGTACAGCGTGTCCGCGCTATTAAGAGTGTCCGCGCTACAGACAAACGTGTCCGCACTTTTCCGCAAGCCTGCATTTGTCGCCCGAAGCGTCCACACATCAGATCGTGTCCGCTCATTGAAGACGGATCCGCATTTCAACGTGTCCACATTTTAAAGTGTGTCTGCATTTCTGGTAAGAGCGTCCGCAGAAACGGCAGAGTTCATACAATAGGACTTTGGCTTAAACAACAAAGGTAAGAAGGTACCAAATAACTAACACTAGAGTCAGGTGTACTTAGAGCCCATTAAAATCTATTTATTAATAGTTATACTTGCAATATAAAATCTCGATCAAAGACATACTCCGAAATAAAATAAATTATTTGTACGAACCCTAGCGTCACATTCAGCCCTTAGAGTGCTTATAAGAAAATAATAAAAATTGTTAAATAATAAATCTATGGTAGTACTTTCATATATATATATTAGAGTGACACAAAAATGCACGTGAGTGCCAAATTCCATTTGCCATAACCTTAACCGATAGTCCAGAAGCCGACGAGGCCGACCGAGTTTTTATTTTTTTGATTGAACCATTTTTCAAGTAGCCGCATTCATTTTAAAGTTTGTAATCTAAAATAGCGTAGGGTAAGCAGGTGTTCATACGTTTTTGATTATAACTTACAAACTATTAATGCTATTTCACATTTGCCTTCAGTAATCTTCTTACAGCATAAATACCAATCGATTGGAAAAAGTTTGGTCCAAAAATAATAATAATTAAGAAAGTGAACAGGTGCCGATTTGCTCCAAAATGCTTGATGTTTGGAGGCTTTTTAAGGTCCGTTCCGTTGCTGCTAGAGCCTTCAAATTTAAACACAGTAACCTCACATTCATGTAAAAGTGATTTCCGAAAAAATTTTTCAGAAAAAGTATTTAGAGTGGCGAGTACAATCAAATGAAAGTAACGGCTTCAGTTTAAAAATATAGGTGAAAGTAGTAAATTTTTTTTGAGGATAAGCTGACATGATACTTCTAGTGACCCTTGCTGCCTGAAGCGCAGAGACGCGACACATGTTCGACGGCCATGGATCTTGGCTGTATGTATACTCCAGGTATACTCGTACAGTACTGCTTACTCAGTGGAACACAACTAGCGGCGCTGCGACTCTCCCTCTTCCTCTGCTTGATTTCTCTCTTTCCGAAAAGACTAAGTTGAGCACCCGTACTACGCAGTGATGAAATTTAGAAGGAAAGGAAAAAGGGAAAGTTGTAGCAAAAAAAGGTAGCTGCGGAGGTAAATTCGAACCCTCGGTCGAGCCAGATGTCGGAGGTACCTAGAGAGACCCGCATACCCTACCATAAATCGTACTAATACTGTGTATTGTTCTGTTTATCTCCTCATTAATTTTTTCAGTTACTTTGCACCTCGCTTTGCACAGAAATTTAGTAAACTTTAAAATGAATGCGGCAACTCGAAAAATGGTTCAATCAAAAAAATAAAAACTCGGTCGGCCTCGTCGGCTTCTGGACTATCGGTTACGCTTATGGCAAATGGGATTTGGCACTCACGTGCATTTTTGTGTCACCCTAATATATATATATATATATATATATATATAATAAATAATGATTTTTGGAGCTGTTAGATTTATTATTTAACAATTAAAATCATTTATATTTGTTTTATAGCTTTTAATGTAATATACACATTAAGTAAGTGAAAGAACTGGATTTACGAGCAAGTAAATACAGACACGCAGGTTACTTTATATTACGTTTAGGAACCTAGCCTCGATTCGCGAGTCTTATGTTCTGTAATTGTTATTTATTTAGTTAACATGAAATTCGCGGACAACAGTGTGAATACGCTGATTGTATATGTGGACGCGCTGACTGTATATGCGGACGCGCTGATCAGTAGTACAGATACACTGGACAGTGCGGACACGCTAATCGAAAGTGCGGACAAGCTGATCAATAGTGCGGACATGCTGAACAATAGTGCGGACACACTGGAAAGTGCGGACACGCTGATCAATAGTGCGGATACGCTAAACAGTAATGCGGACACACTGGAACTGAGACAAATTCTAACCTGCCCACTTTCTTACCGATTGTTGGGGTGTTGGGGCATCTTTATATTCGTTTCATTCTCTTCGTTTTATTTCATTTTTTTTTCCTGTCCGGAACTCCTTGCTTTGTTCCTCTTATGCGGACTTTCTTGAGACTATTGATACTTTAATAAATAAGTACTCTCTAGTATGTTATATTCTATTTTTGTATTATTTATTCAGAGTCCCAATTTGTACAGTCCAGGTCTTAAAAAGGTCGTTTGTTTAACAATGATGTTTCGCTCGATACTTTAATCGAATTAATCCATATTTTACTTAACCTGGATTTATCGTCTAAAGATTGTTCTCAAGGTTTCCAATATAACAATGTTTAATCTATCTTAGGCTACACGACTTTTCATGGCAAATACTTTTGTCCTAATTAAGCTGCGAGTTTAAGTCTCTTTCGCCAGATTTATTGGCGGTCCTTTCCTAGCTAACTACTTTGATCGGCTGGGCCCTCGTATCCGAGTCTTCAAATAATGGAAATTTAACTTATTTATACTCACTGTTGTCGATACCCAGCGAGACTACTCAACCTTGTAGGGTTAAGCCCCCATAGCCGAATATGAGAAGATGATGTATAAGTCAGTCAAATGCTTCTACGCATTTACTAACCCAGCGAGACTACCCAATTAACTATCGCGCGTTCACTCGACAAAAGGCCCAATGCGGCGCATCTCAGGGGTTATAAAGCCTCAGGCACAGGAACACTTAATTTCGACAAATATACGTCGCACGATGCCCTCGACCAATTATGATTTGACACCAGAAATCTTACCCACCACCAGAATATTACCCTACTGCAGATCAGTAGGTAGCAAGGAGTGCTGACGCGCAAGTCAGCAACTCGCTGCGCAACGCGCTATCGATGTCGCGATCGACAAAACATATTGCAGCAATCAGCCGCCGCCCAATGCTCGCATGTGCATTGCGAAACCAGCTGAACACTACAATACTCTACCAACATACGTTAACGCCAATCATACAACAATATAGTCGATAATATAACATAGTCAATAGACCTGGCACGTTACACAAGCTTAAATATACATAATTTAATTTAACTCTTCAATTAATTAACATTTTTCAATTGTATATTTTGATATTTAATAATTAGCACTAAATAAATTTTATAATATTGTTACTACTTTTAAGTATAAGATAGCTTTTGATAACTTGCACGGTCAAAGTTTCATTAATTTTGTAATTTAGTTACTAATGTACAAACTTTTGTTTATGATTGTTTAAAATATTTCTTAAAAACATAGATAAATTTATCAACAGTTTGCGCGACAAGAAAATTTGAAATTTGAAAATTTGTAAATTTGCGAAAATCTGCCAAATAAGCTAATATATTTGATCGACCATGAAGTTCAAAAATTCACCACCAAAATAGGTAAAATACGGGAAGCGTCACAGTCATGCATACAGTAAATAGGTACACGAACTCTATATTTTTTCAGATTTTTCCAACGCATCTTTTCGAGCTACAGAGGGTCAAAATTGCCATGAAAATATTGAATTGTAATAGTGAATTATATTCTAAACTTCAACGTTTTTATCGATTTTCTTATCTTAGAATATTTTTTCTTTTTACTTATATTTTGTTTAGATGGAAATCCAACTTTTTTTTGAAAAGTGATATTTTGATTTTTAGTGGTCTTCGTCTCGCATTCTGGGACTTATTCAGATTGGTATTGGGACATATCCAAATACTTTTGTATTGAAGAAAGCTATCTTTACAAATTCTTTTATCTTAATCTGTAGTATCGAACCTTGAAAATTTTGAATTTAAATGTCTAATCTGCATACAAAGCTTCTGAAATGGATATACGTCACATTGGAAGTATTTTTCTTAGAAAGCAGAGAAAATTTCGTTGTAAAATTATTGTCTGTATTCTCGACGTAAAACGCTTCCCTTAAGAGCTATAAATTTATGAAAATTTGCAAATTATGAACAAAATGCTGAAATTCCAACTTTGACCCTTTGTAGGTCAAAGAGATGGATCAAAAAAAAATCTGAAAAAATTCCCAAAGTATCGTGACAACCTGTAGAATAAATTTTGTGAGTTACAGCCATACTGATTTTTTGGCCTCTCGATTACACACACATCAACGCCTGAAAAATCCGATTTTCTGTGGAGTTCAGTTAACGAAAAGAGGCCTTCCGATGCATGTATTATGAAAAAAAGTTCGAACAGCGTATATCTTGTGTTTGCCACCATCGCCTTCAACTCGCACAAAATATGGACGGTAAAAGTTTTTTCCTCCCTAGGTTTGTAATATATTATTACATCAGAGAACTTTTCTCACTAGCTTAGTTCATACAAAATACGTCACATCAGCTAAATAACCATACTCCGCAACTATATCGAAAAATACTGTTAGTTTGTAGACTGTTCCTATTTAGTTTATGTTCAATTTTTTTACGAGCGAAGCAAATGAGAATAGTTGTACGAGTTTTACAGAATCTTCTTATGTAATGGTTTCAAACCGCATTTTACGCCTCGAATATAAAAAAATTATGTGATAAGTGCAATTTTGAGATTAGAGTTTTATAAAATCTTTAAATTCTTCCATAATTATGGAATGAATTTTACTTGCATATCTAGGTGATTATATTGTATTACTTTTAAAAATATTTATAAGGTAAAATTTTATTTTATATTTCAATAACTCACTTTCTAACAGCTGCAATAGTCTCCTTATTCTTAAATTTTCGAAAACGATTTGTGTAAGTTAAGCTTTTCATAAACACTTCAGAAAATTCTTGCTCTTCTTCAGCAGATTCATTTTGAGCCTTACGATGTTCAAGAAGCATGTGAACTTCTGAAATTAACAGTGTATCTGCATTTTCAAATTCTGGAAAATATAAACTTTATTAGAATAAGTATGTCGATTTAGTATTGAAGAGTAGAAACCTATTTCTCTTAAATTATTAAAAGGTATTTGTTATGCATGCGCGATTTTTGCGTTTTTCAGCAGTAGATAAGTTATGTCGATTTTAAATTCTAAGAAGAAAGGTATTCCTGAGATTTCTCTTAATTTCGCTTCGTTTCCAAGCTAAAAATCAATGAAAATGTCGAATTTTAATCGTACATACCATACTAAAATTCGACATTTTGAACGATTTTTAGCTTGGAAACGAAGCGAAATTAAGAGAAATCTCAAGAATACTTTTCGACTTTTTTAACTTTTTAATAAACGTTTTTCAGATAGGAAATTCAATTTTTTGGCTTTACAAGTGATATTTTGATTTTCTAGGTGGTCTTAAACTTTCATTTATGGACTGGGACGTATTCAGATACTTTTGTATTGCAAAAGGCTGTCTTTACGAATTTTTTTATCTCAATCCGTAGGATTAAACCTTGAAAATTTTGAATCTAAAGGTCGAAATTGCATATAACATCTGAAACGTCAATATATCACATTGGAAGTATTTTTCGTAGAAACTAGAGAAAATTTCCTTGCAATAAATTTCCTTTTATACTATGCATTTTTGACGAAAAACGCTTCTCTCCGGAACCATGAGTTTCTGAAAATTTGCTAAAAATGACAAATATGCTGTCACCAATTTTGACCCTCTGTAGCTCGAAGGGGCTTGATGGGAAAAAATCTAAAAAAAATTTGGGAGTTGTATTTCTCCGAGTAGAAGAGATTTCGGAGTCTTTCCGCGGCTTGACTACGGCTGTGCCGTGTACAATGACTTTGACGGGACTCAACACAAGTCGCTGCAGAGGCTGTAAAACGATTGCGTTCGTTTTGTAATAGGCAGCATCCCATATCGAACCCACATCACTCCGTATCGGCTCCAGCTCGGCTGGCTGTCAGTTAAGATTCGTAGAAAGTACCTTTTGGGTGCACTCACCTACTCTATCATCGCTCACGAGAAGCCACTCTACCTATAGCCAAACATCCCGCGATTAAATCTGGATGTCTTACTCTCCCGCTCGTGGCGTAACCCGGTTCATGCCCTTGCTTATGCTGCACCGCGCACGGAAGCGTTCCAAAATGCTTTCGGTTCAGGTGTCGTCACTCCTAAATTCAATAGGGGTGACGGACTTTTACCCTCGCGGTACAGGGGAGTTTAAGGGGTTATGCCTGAGTTGAACCTGTAAAAAAGACATTAATAAGTAATAGGCTGAAAAAAATTATTTATTAATAGTATAACAAAAATCTTTCTCCTACTTCAAATGTAGGTATTAAACATATTTTTAACTATTTCAAAAAAATTATATATCTATACTTACATTGTAAACAATTACATGTATGAATCATTAATTTTCAGCACTTTTTTCCCTTTGCCGCAGGATATCTCAGCATCCAGATGATGAATTGACACCAAACAGGATGTAAAATCTTCCGAATATGTTTCTTCACTGCTTGAGTGGAAGACTTTTCTACAAAAAATAAATTTTAAATATTTAGTAACTCATAAGATGATTATATCAGTAATTATAGTGAATATTACATATATTCACATACGCAACATTGACTTTTACCTTGTATTAGTCAATTCTGCTCCGTTCAAGCAGTGAAGAAACATATTAAGAAGATTTTCCATCCGGTCTGGTGTCAATTGATCATCTGGATGCTGAGATATCCTGCGGCAAAGGACCTAAAATCATAAAAATGGCAAAACTGAGAAAAATGCATTTAAAGTTTATCAAGATGCTTATGTATACTTATCGGGTAGTACTTACATGAACTGCTTAGCATATTTTTCTCTTATTTTGGCATAAGATACCTACATACTAAGGCATATACAAAGACCCGAGTGCTGTATATGTAGATATACCAGTATCGAGAGCTGAAATTGAAATATAAATTTTTGATACGCATTCACAGTCAGTATGTTTCACATGAATATAATTGTTGGTATTGCTTACCCATGACTTTCCAGGATTATTAACAATCACAGTAGACTTAGAGCTGGTTGGAGACTATTTATCACACAGGCATTTTGTACACATGATAATTATAGCCCGTACACATAAAAATCAAGAATATACTCACAAAGAACAAATTCTTTACAAATCATATGTTGTTTATAGTACAAACACTTATCTAAATTTGAAGACTAGTAGACTCAGAACACAGCACAACATCCAGCTTACAATAACTACAGACAGCAGATGAAACAGCTGACAGTCTGAATGCAAACTCGACTAAGTCGGTAAAACAGTGATTTCCTTTTCCATATGCTGTAAAGTGTCTTTTTTCAGGCGGTAATTTAAATTTGCATGAATATTTTTTTACCCCTTTATAAGTTTGATTAAAAAATTACAAGACTAAATTTAAATTCTAAATTTATTTTATTTTGAAGATTCAAAATAAAAATAAAATCTACGATTTTATAAAAATTAGTTATTTACAGTATGTAATGATTCAGTAAATAATATATTTTTTTTTTTAATAAAATTGCGTTTTCAAAAGGAGTTTGTAAACACATTTAATTTTACACTTTCTATGAAAAAGCAATTGTTTTAAATAATTAAAAGTGCTATAAGACAAAATATCAATAATACGCAATTTTGAAAAATTGTATTCTTTTAGTATTTTGCCTATAACTGTGTAACGGAATTTTTTCGGATAAAAAGGACTTCTGCAGCGTATTCTACATTAAATTTGCCTTAAAACAATCAAATAAGAAAATTTTTGATTTTTTTGAATTTAAACTCAGGCATAACCCCTTAAGCATAGTCTAATGAAAAGGGATGAGGTGGAGTGACAAGGGTGAGTGC
This sequence comes from Philotrypesis tridentata, assembly GCA_018906965.1. Classification (NCBI taxonomy): domain Eukaryota; kingdom Metazoa; phylum Arthropoda; class Insecta; order Hymenoptera; family Pteromalidae; genus Philotrypesis; species Philotrypesis tridentata. The sequence goes on along the minus strand of JACCIB010000157.1, from coordinate 90,072 downwards.
AAGGTATAAATAACCCTACCCCAGACAAAAATCTTAATTTTACCCGAGCGTCTCTCTCCAAGCGCTTCTCTCCAAGCGCTTGTTACAGCCTTGATAATAATATAATGAATTTACATTTTAATCACAGTCATTCCAGTCTAATAGTGTTGTAAAATTTGTTGAAGGTCCTATCTCATATTATATAACATTAAATTAAAGAAACTACTATATATACAAGAAGTAAAAAACCTAACTTCTAGAATCTATTTTATCTCGGTCAGTTTATCTGACTTCTTTTAGAAGGCGGGAAGCTCATGATCAGTGATCAAGAGTTAGCAGGTGACGGCGTACAGCAGTTTTAAAAGACAAGATGGTGGGTTGATGGCGCAGGTATGGAGGAACGGAATTCCAGAAGAGATCCCCCAGGACCTGAAAGGCTTTTGCTTCAATCTCAGAACTTACCATTGCAACGACCAATTTGGGTGGAGAACCCCTAGCGGAGGGTCTGGGATTGTGAACACTGAACATAGAGTTCAGATATGCAGGTTCGCGCAACTTGCTAACCTTGTACATCAAAATTAGCAAAAAATAGATGCGACGCAAGTCAGTGAGCAGCCAGCCCAGTCTTCTCTGGTAGGGGGAGATGTGGTCATCCGTCTTTACCACATAGATGTACCTCACATAGGAGTTACTTAACCTCTGCAGAGGTGTGCGTTGTTCTAACGTTGCGTTTAAGTTTACCACAGAACAGTAGTCCAGATGGGGTTAGGTTAGACCAGTGACTCGACAAGTACTTTTCGGAGGGTCTCGGTGGTACAATCTCTGATGAATCGCAGGCTATACAGGGCATCATTAACTTTCCTAGCAAGAGAGCCAACCTGCGGTTTCCACGTACGTCTGGATTCTAGTGTAACACCGAGACTCACGACTATGTGCGAATGGGACTATCACTCTACCCGGTAACCACACCCCAGGCAATCTCCAGGACTGAGTGTCATTAACAAACCTTCTGGAGCAAAAAAATATCGCCTTCCCGTGATCTATTTCACCGTTAATATCACACTCGCTACGCTCGCGCTCACTTGCGCTATTTACACACAGTACCATAATGGGCCACTTAGGTCACACGTATCGTAATGTACTAAAAACGAACAGTATAATAACAAATCCCTCGCTAAACAACTTTGCATGGAAAAAATAGTACAGACTCGAGTATAAATGAATCGAAGGCTACGCAAGCCTCGGATCGGACGCAGCTACAAATTCAAAAAGGCGAGCGCCAAATACCCCCGAACAATGTAGCTCCCGGATGCTACTCGAAACCTTGCTCCAGAGGTTAGCAGCCCCGACTCTGAAAGAGGACGGGAAGAAATCGGTTCTAAAACGGGGGATCACCAGGTCGAATTCGGATGCCCTCTTCGATCCATGGTCAGAAGTAAGCCAAAGAGAGAAATTCTCACGCAAATAGCCTGAGGTATCTGATTTAAGAACAGATGCAAGAAGTTTGCAAGAGAAATTTTGCGCTGACTGCGATAGGATAGGACCCCGACTTGCGGTAGAAGGGGAGATATGATCCAATTTTCTTAGACCGTCTACAAAATGTAAAGCAGCGTTTTTGCAGCGCTCTAGCTGATCTACACGCTTGTCAGTAAGACCGAGAAAGAGACCCAGGCAATATTTGAGGTGTGGGAAAACCAAGATTTCCACAAGCATCATTTCGGTGGCTCTCACCAGGAAAAACGCGTTTCGGCGCAGATGAGATAGATCCCCAAAGCAACGAGCAGCAGAAGTGGAGCAGTGCTCGTGCATAATAAGGGTACTGTGGAAGGTAACGCCAAGAAGCTTGGTTGTGCTGCTCGACGCGATGGATTGACCTTCGACAGTAATAGGAGGAAGAGTCTGAGCTTCCACTCTACTCACGAAGCTGCGTGAGCCAAACTAAATGGCCTTGGTTTTGTTGCTGTTTATTCGCAGGCCACTTCTCCCAGTCCAGCCTACGATGTTGTGTAGTAGCAAATTACTACGATCGACTATCAGGGCAGCATCAGCCGCCATTCCATGCGCGTATATGCAAAAATCGTCTGCGTAGCGGTGGTATTTGAGATTTTTGCAAACGTCCAGCAAGCCGCTGATAAAAATAAAAGCGAAAATAGCAGAGGACCCGGCAGCGAGCCCTGAGGCACCCCAGATGTTTTCGGAAGCGAAGTCGACAAAATTCCGCGATGGTGCACGTACTGCAATCGGCCACTGAGGATAGAACGTACCCACGAGCAAGCAGTATCGGAAAACCCCCAAATGAGAGGACCTTTACTCCCAAAAGCTCGATTTTGACAAGGTCGAATGCTTTCGATTGGTCGATGGAGATCAGCAAGTGACCTTGCTTTTATCGATGGTCTGATCATCGGTCATTGCGAGGATGGCTGTATGGGTGCTAAAGCCCCTATGGAAGCCCTATTGCGCGCAATTAAAAAAGACCCTCGAGGTGACGTAGTCGTTGATCTGCTCGAGACCGACGGCCTCCAGGAGTTAAGACGCGGGAGAGAGGATACTTATTAGCCGAAGATCATCTTCGCATATCGGAGAGGCAATCTTTGATGGGGGCGACCGAGCTGATTTTCCTGGCCTGCGATAAAATGCCGGATTGAACAGATGAGTCAAAGATATTTATCTAGACGGGTAAGAACGAAAAACAGCACTCCTTCAGCATACAGAGCTGCAGCCCGCCCGTCCAATGCGTCGGCAGACGCCGGAAGCTAAAAGTAGCGCTTCTCTTTGTTGCGTACTCCTAGCTCGTTAATAATGCTCCACAAATCCTTAGTACCCTGACTGTTGCGTACGCGTCGCGTGAAATATTTCATAGATGAATGCCAAAACTCAGTGGCGACTCGTTTACGAAGCGCAACGTACATATCCTTGGCGGCCGAGCATTTATTGCAACTGTAGGATTGCCATGCCTTATAACGAGTATTCATCACGGAACGCAGTCCGAAGGTCACCCAGGGTACCTAGGATGTTCTACACAGCATGTTGTACCTCCTCCTAGGCATAAATGAGTGGACTAGCGCATATCTATCATATATGCCGAGGATAGTTGATGTAAGAAGACTTATTTTGGAGTCAATGTCGGAACAATTCCCAATGGGAGAGAGATCGAACTCTCGCAGTTCGCTCCAGAACGCGTAGATATCAAACTTCTTAACGCAGCGCCGTGTAATAGTCGTAGGGAGTGAATTTAAGTCAATGTTTACATCAAGAGCGACGAAGAGAGCATTGTGCGGAGAAAGCCCAAGCGTGGCGAGGGACTGCCCAAGAATTATTGAATTTGTAGCAGCAACGAGCAACTCGATATTGAGATAGCCCATTAGAACAAGGTTATCGTACGGACTGTTGCAATTAAAAATTGCTTCCTCTACTGTGCTCCAGTGGCCGGCGTTAGGAGGACTATAAATAACCACGCACAGAAACTCAACATTTTTGCAATCAATGATCGCGAGCAAATATTCCGGCCGCCTCAAGTACATCGAGGGATGAGGCGAAGAATGAACAATTTTGTAGCGTGCAATATTTCGCACGTATAGCGCAACAACGCTACAGCCCATGCCGCCTTCAGACCTATCGAGCCTGTCGTGTCGGTTGTGATGGGTAAACCGTCAGCTCTATTGCTCGCCTGGATACCACCCGTACCCTGGTAAAGGACCACGAGTTTGCACTCGGTGATGTTTGCGGGAGCAATCAGAAGCCGGACGGAGTACAGCAGCAGACAACCATGAGCACGGGCACAACGCAGCAAAGATGTAGCGCGGCAACGCGAGCAACCGCAGTCGAGAACCAGCGCTGCGCTGTAGTACGAAGCGAGGGTGGCGAGAGGGAAGAGCAGCGCGCAGCAACGGGCCAGCGAGAGCGAAAGAGAGAGGGAGATATGAGTGGTGCGGAGCAACGAGGAAGCCACAACGTAAATGCACGCGAGCCACCACCGCCATATTGGCGAGCCGGCTGGCTGCCGATACGTGAGAGTGAGATAGAACGAGTATGCAGGAGAGTGTGCGCGTATAGACAGATTGGGGGAGAGTGGAGGCACCATACTGTGTAGAAAATGTTATTGGCAAGAAGTGGAGGACTACAGCTCCATCCACAGCGATCGTGCGAGCAGCAGAAAATAATAGAATAGTATAGAAGTGTGTAGGGCAAACTTCATAAATCCCTTTTATTAAAAGTCAGATAATTTAAGTAAAAATGTAAATAAAATGAATTTAGTTTTATCTGGTTCCATAGACGCAGGGCATTATGATATTCAAAGTAACTGTAATTTAAATTTCTGGAATACTTATAAAAAAACGTCGTATAAAAATTATTATGACAAAAATCGCGGTTTCATGGCACCCCCTATCAGGCGTCTCCTCAGTGGCGCCCCCTCATGAAGAGAATTGTCTCTCTTTTAGGTTAAAATGATGTAAAAATTAGCACAAATAGAGACAATTCTCCCATTGATGGGACGCCAATCGAGACAGAGTTAATTTCTAAAACGGCGGCGGAGCGGTCATATCATTTTATTAATATAGATATATACACAACATTTACACAACCTTCATGTGTATATATTGCGCAGCTACTTATTTTTATGATTGTCTACGCATGTTATATGAGTATCAAGGTTGTGAATATAGTAAAAAAGAGGTTCTTTTTAAAAACATATCAATTTCGGATGTTTGTATTATACTTAACAATTTAATTAGCTTGGCGTTAAAGCTAAGAAAACACCACATTCAATACAAAAAAATTTGATTGCAACAGCAGCTTTTGTTACCGAAATAATCAGATTACAACTAACATGTACGAAGCCGTGCGATCCTCCCCCTACCACCGCGTCGCCCGGCCGCAGAGCCGCGCGCTCTGAAATCGCACAGTTCATCGGTCGCTTTGGACGTTATAAACCATCTAGAGCTATCAGGTAAAATGCCATTATTTAAAGTATTATTTCAACAAACATTCTACCAAATTTCAACTAAAAATGTCAAGTAGTTTCTGCGCAATTGTTCGTTAAAAAACATTTTTTATCTTGGCTCTTATTGGTCCGGTCTTGATAAAATTTATGTCAAAATTCATGGTTTTTTACGTACATTAACATTCGATGATTCTCTAAATTTAAAATTGGCCGAAATAAAACAAGTTTTTTTTAAAACGTTCTTAAATACTAGTGATTGAATGTTATTGGTTTTTTTCAATAACAAAACCGCAATATGTCTGTTATTGTATAGTTTTGAATCTTTACTAGTTTTATACTCACTGTTGCGACCCATGGATCAGCCGGTAATGTCGACGTTTAAGGCGTACTGCTTACGACGTATTTTACGACGTGTCAAAAGAATTCCAGTTTCATTGATCCTACTCAGATGATTGATCCTACTCAGATACAATTGATACTACTCAGATAGTGCGAGAGTATTGGATGAAATTCTCGATTTTACAGTCAATTGTTATGGTGCAATCATCCTGGAAAGTAGTCTCGTCTTCAACGTTAAATGCAATTTGGAAAAAATTGTGGCCAGAAATCGTACAACAAGGAAATCAATCAGGATCTATACAGTAGATTGCACAGCATGTTGTAGAGGTTGCAAAAGTTGTCGAAGCAGAATACTTGCAGGATATTCAAGCAAGTAAAGTTTTGGAGTTGATTAAAGAGAATACTGATATTTCGCCAAGTGAATTTGTTGAAATCCTAGGTCCAAGTCATGTACCGGATAAATATGAAGACGTTAAGGTTGGACTTGAGCCAATAAAACCGTCAAATCTTACGCATAAAACAATACCCAATGCAATCACCTTAATTGAATTGTGAAATGTGTGAAGTGTGTGTTCAATTGTGAATTTCCAAGGATCCGATTATGACACAAAGCATCAAATTTAGACATGATTGTGAAGAGGCCCTGCGTCCGTATGAAGAATTGCAAATAGGTTTAATGTGGCCAACAAAACAAAGTCGTGTAACCGATTTTTTCAATAAAAAAAAAAAGATTTTTTGGTGAAAATCGTGTGTTTTTATCTGGTCATGGCATGAATTATCCGATTTCCCGTAAGACTAATGCTTTTTTATACGCTGTTTTTTCGTGGATAACGAGGGACCCCTGTACGCAATAACCTGTTCATTAAACGCTTTTTATATTTTTTATACTAAGTCATCTTTTAGAGCTTATTTGATGAAGAAATCTTTTTTTTTTGTAAAATCTGCGGCAATATGAAAAATTGAAAGAAAAATTTAGCGATGAAGAAAGTTAATTTTGCATTTGGCCGTACATGAGTCTTACGCAAAATTCAGTTCTGAACAACTTTCATCTCTACCTTTTTTTTGCATAAAATGCGGTACAAAAAAGTTATTCGTGAAAAACTAAGAAAAAGTGTTTTTTCGAAGTTTATTTTGCAGTAATAACAATGTTGCCGATCAGGTCTATCAATTCAGTAGGTTACTACTAACGCAGTTCGACAATAAAACTAAACGTAGAAGAAAGTGGCCGATAAAATGCCAGGACTCTCGGACTATTAAGAAAGTTTCACTAATACCGAAAGCAAGTGGCAGGTGTTTCTCAAATGAAGTTCGAATGGATGGCCAAATATAGTTGCGCAGCGGTTAGCGTGAGTGCTAATAGATTGCTGAATGTTTATAGTAGTTGTCTTTATACCCGAATTGCAAACAATTAAAACATTGCAATATATTTATATGATTTGTTGCCAGCCGATATTAATTTCATCACGAGTAAAGAGGTCGTGGCACGATTTGGGATCCATTTGTGTGACGCAAGAAAGGCACTTCTACCTCCGGGCCGAATAAACGTAGACCTTGAGATTCAGTAGATATGGGCCAATGATTTCGTAAAGCGTTTTGCAGATTGCCTTAGCGTTGGGTTGGGGAAATTCTCTTTAGGGTTATTGTGAGGCGCAATAATGACACGCTGATCGAGTAAAATAGAAATAGGCTTACATTTGTGGAGTAGACTTTTCCGCGTCCCTGGATTTGGGTTGCTGACTCTTGCAGAGAGAGAGAGAGAGAGAGAGACCCTGTTTTGTGCGCCAGCTGTATGTCAAGTACCACCCTTGACCTATCATATCCAATCACATCCCTCAACCTCCCTCTATCGTCTTCACCCTTTACCTGTAATTTCCACCCTTCTCCTATCGCTCAGATCCACAACCTACTGCCTTTAATCATAATCCTGTCAGTGTTGATCTATCAATCATTATCCCTTCATCCTCCAGCTTTAATCCCCGCATATTGTCAACACCCTGAAGTAATCATTTCCAATCATAATATTATTATGATCCTTCTATCCCTTCAGTCATAAGAGAGATAAGTGACCTTAGAACCTCTGCATCTACTTATTACCTTCAACCTCCATCTATGATTATCACGTTTTACCTACGACCTTCACAAATAATCTCCAGTCTCCACCTATCACTTCCAGTCTCCACCTATCACTTCCAATCATAACCTCCTCACTTCCACCTCTTACCTCTACCTATAGCCAACACCATAAACAATCATTTCTAATCCGAATGATTTTACCTTCCTCCCATCCCTCGACTGTGTAATGTGACGGGCTACCGTCAACACTTGCTCACCTGGACACCACCGGAGCCACATCGGGAAAAAGTATAAAAACTCATTCCCGATTATGTTTACAGGTACGAGCATTACCGCCAGGCAGCCAGTAAGAGCGAGAGCGAGCGAGAGAGAAATAGGAGCGTCAGCAGCTGAGAGCAAAGCGAAGCCACGAGGCGTACGCGCGCGAGCGGCCGTAACCATGTTGGCAATCGTAAGAGTGATGAGTGCGAAAGAGAGAGAGAGAGAGAGACGAAGAATGAAAGAGAGATAAAGCGAATGAGAATGCAAGAGTGGAGGCACACGACGAGCCTCAGGCGTTATTTGAAATAGGTGGAGGGCTGCGGCTTCGTCGACAGTAGACGTGCGAGCGAGGAGAAAATACACTGTAAAGAAAAATGTAAAGGAAAAATATACAACTCAGCCAGACGTAGAATATATGCGATCGACAGCCAGACAACGTAAACGAGCCAGATTCGAACTTCGCGTGCGTTAGAACTAATTGTTAAGAGGGCGCAAGCGAGCAAGCACGCGAAATCGCGTTAATGAGTGATTGGTACGAACAAGCGATCTAGCGGAAATGTCATGCATGCGAGCGAGATAGCGAGAGACGCCGCGGCCGCGAAGAAGCAGAGAGCAACAGATAGATGAGTATCCTCAGGGACAGCGAGCGAGTAAGAACAAGTACAGTGTAACCATTGGACCAGAGAAATGTAACATTGAGATTCCCTCCGCAAGATGTACGTTTAGCTCGTCCACGATTCTGTGTTGTATTGAGAGCAATTACCGCGAGAGTTTGCGCGGCGCGTCTTTCAGGGCACGAGACATCGCAGCACGAAAGGAAGAGCAGATACCGAGTACAACGAACCGGACGTCCAACAACAAATCATTGTAATATTCAAATACGGTTCATAGAGAGGCAGCCCGATAACAGGATGCGTTCGGGTTAGAGATTCGTCATAATTTGGCAAATAATCTACAACGTCACAGTACTTAACGCTTCCACCCTCCACCTATGGCTTCCATTCGTGTCATTCACTCTATAACTATGACCTTCAACCTCCACGTACAACCTCGACATATCACCGCTACCCATGATCTCGCGCCTCTACCTATTGCGTCCAATAATTTCAGCATTCACGAATCGCTTTTAGTTATATCCTACAATCTCCCTATGGCCTACAGATTCCATCTATCGGTTTCACCCTTCAACTATCGTTTCCAACCTTCTCCTATCGCCAACATCCTGTACTTGCTGCCTCCAATCGTAATCTCTTCAACTTGCACTTACAGCCTTCAATAAAAGCGAGATTTTGATTGTATCTCAATCAGCTTATAGGGCTTTCCTCTTAACTTAGAAGGGGTTTTTACACCTGATCAAGGTGGTATTTTTTATCGCGAACTAATTTGTGTTTATTTTATTTTATTTTCACCTTCTCATTCATTCCCTCTCCGAACTCACCTAGTCGGCAGTATACACCACAATACCAATGATAATATTTTTATGCTCCATCCATCCCTCATGCCCCTAGAACCTGCACCATTCACCTCTTGCATCAACTTATTACCTTCAACCTTCAGCTATGATTTTCACATTTTACCTATCCTCTTCACAAATGATCTAGGGCCTCCACCTATCACTTCCAATCAGGACTCTTTCACTTCCAACTATTACCTCTACCTATAGCCAACACTCTAAGCTATAATGAATAATTGAAAATCTAATCATCTCTTCCAGCCAATAATTTTTTATTTTGCCTACGTTTCGAGCCCAGTAAGGCTCCTCTTCGGGGCAATAAATAATAAAAATGATGGTCTTTTATTATTTATCATATTTAGCATTAGAAGCAACTACGTTAGACTCTAAATTATCATTTACAATCAAAACCCTATATAACCCCCTATAACCCTATGCAACCCTATAAGACTGAAATTGCTATGTAACCCTCTACCTATCACCTTCACCTATGACATTGAGCTTCCACCTATCATCTCCAAACATAATCTCCAACATCTACCTATTATATTAAGTCATGATCCGCCTATTACCTCCAATCATATCCCTCAGCCTCCCTCTATCGTCTTCACACTTTATCATTTCCGCTCTTCTCCTATCGACGCTTACATCCTACATCTATCGCTTTCAATCATGATTCCTTCCATCTCCATATATCGCCTCCAATCATAAGCCCTTCACCCTTCACTTATCGCCTTCAATCATTATCCCCTCACCCTCCAGCTTTTATCTCCGCATATTATCAAGACTCGCAAGTAATCATTTCCAATTGTTTGAGTCTACGCGCCTATCTCGCCCGAGCCCCCTCGCGCAACCGAGAGGCTACTTAATAAAGCTTCCCTCTCCACCACTCGGGCCCCAGTGACGCCCACGCCAGTACAGTGTCAACCATTGAAGTCACAGTATCTTCAGTGATCAATTCCTTACAGCGTGTGCAATTAAGTTCCAAAAAATAAATATTACTAAATTAACGTCTACTCATTTCGAGCCCCATTCCCAACACCAATCATAATGTTTTTATGCTCCTTCTATCCTTCCATCGTGCCCCTAGAACCTCTATGCATCACCTATTGCATCCACTTATTACCGTCCACTTCCGACTGTGATTTTCATGTTATATATCACCTTCACAAATGATCTTTAGCTTTTATCTATTACTTCCAATCATAATCCTTGCACTTGAAACTATTACCTCTATCTATAGCCAACAGCCTAAACTATTATTTCCAATCATAATCTTATGTAACCCTATAACCCTATGTAACCCTATAACCCTATGTAACCCTATAACCCTATGTAACCCTATAACTCTATGTAATCATATAACCTTATGCAATCCCTATGTAACACTCTACCTATCACGTTCACCTATGACTTTGAGCTACCTTCTATCATCTCCAACTATAACCACCAACATCTACGTATTACATTAAGGGGTTATGCCTGAGTTAAACCTGTAAAAAAGACAATGATAAGTAATAGGTTGAAAAAAATGATTTATTGATAGTATAAAGAAAATCTTTCTCCTACTTAAAATGTAGGTATTAAACATATTTTCAACTATTTTTAAAGAATTATATATCTATACTTACATTGTAAACAATTACATGTATAAATCGCTAATTTTCAGCACTTTTTTCCCTTTGCCCCAGGATATCTCAGCATCCAGATGATGAATTGTCACCAGACAGGATGGAAAATCTTCTCAATATGTTTTTTCACTGCTTGAGCGAAAGACTTTTCTACAAAATATAAATTTTAAATATTTAGTAACTCATAAGATGAACATATCAGTAATTATAGTGAATATTACATATATTGACATACGCAAAATTGACTTTTACCTTGTATTAGTCCATTCTGCTCCGTTCAAGCAGTGAAGAAACGTATTCAGAAAATTTTCCATTTTGTCTGGTGTCAATTTATCATCTGGATACTGAGATATCCTGCGGCAAAGGACCTAAAATCATAAAAATGTCAAGACTGAGAAAAATGCATTTAAAGTTTATCGAAACACGTATGTGTGAATATGTGTATAACACAATATTCAAAGACTTAATCCCTCGGTGTTTTTTAATATTATATAAAAGAGTCTATCGATCTCTCCGAGGCAAGTGTTGGGAAAAAGGTAAAAATTAATTTATACCATTTTTCCTTTTGTTTCGACGTTTCGGTGAACACTGTCACCCTCTTCAGGAAACTGTCAATTTATTTCAATAAATAAATAAGCACAATACAATTATAATGTGTGACAAATTATGACTTACATATAGAGGAGCACAACAGCCTATAGATCGAAATGTGTTTCTTCCCCGGCCAATCTCAGGCAGGGGAAGGAGAAGCGAGAAGCAAGGAGACGGACTATTATTGTTCCGGCTTCCTCGACTACTGTTTCAATAATAAGGAAACAATAGGTGTAGCCAAACGCTTTTATATCAGCGAGGAGTCTCGCTAATTTTCGAGCGGTCTGTTTACAAGTGACGTCAATGCTCGCCGCTCTCATGCATGTTTACAAATTTTTAAATTCGTCTATAATCCGTTCTGTTTTTCAATCGGTGTAATAAGTGTGTGTACACGTTATTGAGTTTCTGTGTATTTTCCATTTTATTGATACCATTATCCTGCATTTTTATGTGTAACATTTCTGAAACAAGTCTTTTATTTAAATTACTTTCTTTATCTTTAATATTTATATTTTCAAAATTGAAACTGTGATTGAATTTACTATTATGTTCGTGTATGACGTTGTTTTTAGATTTTTTATGTTCCTTAATACGTGTACACACACTTCTCTTGGTTTGGCCCACATATGTAGCCGTACAATCATTACATTGCAACTTGTATACAACATTCTTTTCTAATTGTTTTTCTCTTTTGTCTTTGCCTTTAACTATAATATTACACATATGATTGTGTATTTTCGGCACTGTCGTAATAAATTTTTCTTTTAAAGAATGCTGCATTTGTTCATAAAACCCTTTTACATAGGGTAAACTAACAATGTTTTTAAAATTTGTGTCGTTATTGCAATGTTGGTATTGTGCATTTGAATTTATTTTGTCAATACGTTTTTTTATATATTTGTTGGTAAAGTTGACAGGATAATTATTTTCAGCTAGTAATTTTTTTACAATATTGATGTTTTTCTTATGAAAACATTTGTCCGATAATTTAATAGCTTTATCAACAAGATTGTACACCATGGCGATTTTTTGAGATTCAGGATGTTGTGAATGATAATTTAAAAATCTACCAGAGAAGGTGGGTTTCGTGTACCAATCAGTCATTATTTTGCCTGTATTCTTTACCAACAAAACGTCTCAGAAACTTATGGAGTCATTTATTTCAATTTCGTGTGTAAATTGTAACCGGCTATTGTATGAATTAAATATATTAAGTGTTTCATTAATTTTTGTTTTCGGGATGCATGTAATAATATCATCCACGTAACGGTAAAAAAATATCGGTTCAAACGAAAGTTTCGAAATGTAGTCCGTCTCGAGATCATCCATGACTAAATCAGCGAATAATCCCGAGATCGGAGAGCCCATTGGAGTACCAAAAAGTTGTTTGTAAAATTTATTGTTAAATTGAAAAAAACGTATTCTCCATAAGTAACTCACATGCTGCTAATATTTCATCGAGTGGAATGTCAGAACCTCTAGCTATTCGCGTGTATCTCTTTTCGATACTACTTTTTACTAATGCTTTTTCAATATTTGTGTATAGCGATTTTACGTCAAGACTTACAATACAGTGGTCCACCGGAACATTCACATGTTTTATTTTTTCGATTAATTCATAACTATTTTTTACATAGGATTTTGGCTTATCTAAATTGCTTTGTAGAATATTGAATAATGTCTTTGAGAAAAAATATGTAGGTGATCCTATTGTTGAAATAATAGGTCGCAACGGATAATCATAATTTGTCACACCACATAATAGGTCGCAACGGATAGTCATAATTTGTCACACATTATAATTGTATTGTGCTTATTTATTTATTGAAATAAATTGACAATTTCCAGAAGAGGGTGACAGTGTTCACCGAAACGTCGAAACAAAAGGAAAAATGGTATAAATTAATTTTTACCTTTTTCCCAACACTTGCCTCGGAGAGATCGATAGACTCTTTTATATAATATTTATCGAAACACTTATGTACATTTAACTGGTAGTACTTACATGAACAACTTGGCATATTTTTCTTATATTTTGGCATAAGATACCTATATATTAAGCCATGTATGAAGACCCGGGTGCTGTACATGTAGATATACCAGTATCGAAAGCTGATTTTGAAATGTAAGTTTTTAATACGCATTCACAGTCAGCATGTTTTAGATGAATATAAATTTTGTCATTGCTTACGCATTACTTTATAGAATCATTAGTAATTACAGTAGACTTTGAGACCATCTAACATACAGGCATCTTCTCGTGCACATGATATTTATAGCCATATACCTAAAGCAATGAATACACTCACAAAGAACAGATTCTTCACAAATAATATGTTGATTATAGCACAAAAACTTATCTAAAGTTGAACACTAGTGTGACTCAGAAGTTATCACAACAGCACAACATCCAGCTTGCACTAAACTACAGACAACAGACGAAACAGCTGATGTCTGAATGCAAACTCGACTAGGTCGGTAAAACAGTGATTTCCTGTTTCATATGCTGTAAGGTACCATGTTTTTAGGTGGTAATTTAAATTTGCACATATGTTTTTTTACCCCTTTATAAGTTTGATTAAGAATTACAAGACTAAATTTAAATTCTAAATTTATTTTATTTTGAACATTCAAAATAAAAAAAAAATCTACGATTTCATAAAAATTAGATATTACAGTACATAATGATTTAGTAAATAATTTGTGCTTTTTTTAAATAAAACTGCGTTTTCAAAAGGAATTTGTGAATACATTGAATGTTACATTTTCAAAAAAACGCAATTTTTTTGAATAACGCTATAAAACAAAATATGAATAATACGCAATTTTGAAAAATTGTATTTCTTGGTATTTTGTCTATAACTTTGTAACGGAATTCTTTTGGGCAAAAAGGACTAAGGCAGCTCATTCTACAGTAAATTTGCCTTAAGGGGTTATGACAGTGTTAAAACCTGAAAAAAAAGAAAAATTGTTAGTGTTGTAAAAAATTAATAGATATATAGGTGCTCTAAAAACTATATTGTTGCTTTCAAATACAAGTATTATACATCACTTTTATGCATAAATAATATGCATAAAGTGAGTGTAACATTTAAAAACAATTAAAGGTATTTGCTTACCAAAAATCATGATTTTCATCACTTTTATTTACTTGCCGCATGTTTCTGATGAAACCGTACCATCAATCCTGATGAATCAAAGTGCCAAATCTTCATTATGAGTCTGGTCTCAGACTAAGTGGAACAGATTCTTGAAAAACACAAAATTAATATAATTAATAAAACATATATTGCTAATATTAGTAATTATAGTGAATGTTACATATGTAAACATACGTAACATTCACTTTGAACTTACCTTTGCCAATTCTGCTCCACTCAGTTTGTGACCATACTCATAAAGAAGGTTTCCCACTTTGGTTCATCATGATTGATAGTACGGTTCCTTCAGAAAGCTGCGGCAAGTACACAAAAAGCATGAAAAAACTAAATTTGAGTAAAAGGCATTTAAAGTTTATAATGTAAATCATTCAAATGAACTCAGCTATACTTACAGAAAATATCCGGCATACCTTGATTTGCTTTTGGTACTCAGATATACATACAATAAAGTATATTTGATGGTACACGCTTGTCAGGCTGTGTGATAATAGCATTTAGAAGCTGAAAATAAAATAAAAATTATCGTTAGCTATTCATAATCAAGTTATGTTTATGAATTACAGTTACATACAATACTTACCATTATTAAATACACTTCAAGTTCTTAAAAAATATGCAGAATAATACTTCAGGCAGTCAATATAAGCTCCCATTTTGCTGGCTTGCACCCGTATACCTAAAAGCAAAAAATAAACCAACAAAGAAAAAGCTCATTATGAACACTGTTATTACTAATTAGTTTCCAATACTTATCTGAATAATTTTTCTACTATGCAGAAGCTCTTGCACTTTTGCAACACCACTAAGGTTATAAGCATTGCTACAGCAGCTAGCAGACTAACTGCACTGATCTAGTGTCTTGGACGAAAAACAGCTGTTTGGCTGCTTTCTGCTGCTTTACAGAAAATTCTACTATACCGATCAAACAGAAATCTTCATTCTCGACCAGACGCTGTGAGGTACAACCTATTCGAGTGGCAAATTCAAATTTGTTGAATGCCTTTACTTTAATACATTGAGTTTAGTAACATAAAATCACACATAGAAAAATTAATTTTACAGATTTTATTTATTTTACGGAAATAAATTCATAACTCTTGAGACAAAAATGGTTTGTAAAACGGTTTTTAAGTCATATTTTCAGTAAGATTTCTCATGAAATTACTCTGTAAAAAGTGTGGTAGAACAATCCTTTCCACAAGTTCGGCCTAATTAAAATATTTAAAAATCACGATTTTTCAAAAATTTACTTGAAACAGATTTGTTAGTTTTTTGTTGATATCTTCAAGGAAAATCTTTTTAGCCAAAAACGGCTTTGAGGACCATATTCTACAGACTATTAACTATGAAAAAAGTGAATAAAAAAAATGAGTATTTTCAAAATTTTAACACTGTCATAACCCCTTAAAAAAATCAAATAAAAAAATTTTTGATTTTTTAAAATTTTAACTAAAATATTAACAAAAATTAATTTAAATAACCCCTTAAGGGGATCAAGAATGTTAAAAAAGCAGTGATTTCGTATATTCGAAACCACTCCGAGACTATTGTTACGATCACTGTGAAAATTTGGGAAATAATTCATAAAGGCGTAAAATTTGCGGCATGACTGCAATATTTAAAAAATTTTGAAAAAATATTAAAAAATAAGTTCCGCTTTCCTCCGCTAGGCTATAAAAAGCGCTGCATTCGTACCATGCATCCGAAAAAATGCATTATAAAAGTTATTTGACGAAAAGTACACATAAAAACCGAGTTTACCCGTAAACTAATTTATATAAGGTATATAATAGTCACAAAAATATTAAGTTTTCGAGCGTCATGAAAGAATAAAACCGAATCTTCGTGTAGCAAACAAACTCTTCCACGTTTACCTTTCGGAGGGGTAAGAAGAGGGTAAGAAAGAGGAAAAATGTTATTTCTTTGACAGGCAACAGGAGGCGCAGAATTTCATTTCTCAAGTCTTCCCGAAAGATCGGTAATGCAGCTCGAACAGCATGCGTGACCGGCCCGAGCAAGAATTTTTTCACCATAGATTTTCATGCCAAATTTTTTCTACCCACACTTTCAGCATCGTGCATTTCACCGGGGATAAGTGTACTAGCCACTCGCTGCAAACTGTACTACGCTTTTAGTAAAAGGTAGCGGCAACTTGGTACACGTGTTCACCACCTGGTACCAAACGCTTAGACCGCGCGGCAGTTTATACTACTTGACCTGTGGGTAGGCCGAGGTCGCAGGCCGTAGTGTCCCTTTTATGAGGGTTCATTTAGATCGTTGAAATTAAATTCGAATTTGAATAAATAAGTTGGCTAAAACTAGAAAAGGCTAACCGAATTTGAATGACAAAAATCAAATAGTAATTACTTGATAAAGTGAGTGCTCAGATTTAATTTCACATCATAAATCGAAAAAATTATCCGATTGTGATGATTCAAGTGTTGTTATTATCAGTAAACTTTAAAAACTATGAATATTTTATACAAAAATTATTAATAATGAAAAATTTTTAAATGTTCAGGACAAATTTTATTTATAGGGGATGACCTCGGGCGTGACCCGCATTCGAACGCTCTAGCCAAGGGTCTGTCACTGGTGTCATAAAAGGCTTAGTCCTCTCTGTACGGGTACCCATATAAGACAGCATTAGAAAAAAATTCTGCTCTCAATTTTCAAACAAACAATTTTTAAACAAAGGTAATATTTGACTTACGTAAGTTCATGCATAATGATTACTTATAGTTACAAAACTTGAATCACGAAAATCGGAGCATTTCCACTGTTATCAATTTCAGTCCTGTAATGTCCGGGAGTCCTAGGATTTTACCAGAAAGTTCGCGCAAGAGTTTATTTTATCGTTGAAATATGTTGGTAGCCACTTACTAAAAATAGCCCCAAAGTCTTAACTTCGAACACGATCGGGAATATTGTTATTATTGCAAAATAAGTTACGAAAATGCATTTTTTTCAGTTTTTCTTGATTAACTTTTTTTTTACTCAATTTACGCAAAAAAAGGTAGGGACAAAAGTTGATCAGCATTGAATTTTCTATAAGATACATATATTCCTTATTGCAAAATTAATGTTTTTCCGACTAAATTATTAAAAAAAATATTTTTTTTCAATTTTCACATTGCCATGGTTTTTATAAAATATGATCTTTATTTATCGGATTAGCACTCAAAGATGACTTTTAGTACAGACAACGTAAAAATTGAAGCCCGAACTCGATATCTTAAAATGGCGGCTTGTGCAAAATTATTTAGCCGAAAAGTTCAAATTGATGTCCAATTCGATCCAGGAACGATAATTGAATCCAACTGCGTTTCATCGACAGATTATAACGTAATTAAGAAAAGGTAAAAATAATTTTTTTAATATTAATACTTAGCAACATTTTTAATAAAAAATTTTTTTATTTCGGCCAATTTTTGAGTTACAGAATAGCGGCGAAATGCATCTTAATGTACGCAAAAACCATGAATTTTCATATAAATTTTGTTAAGATCGGACCAATAGGAGCCAAGATACAAAAATTTTTTCAACCGATGATTACGCCGAAACTACTTGATATTTCTAGTTAAAATTTGGTACAGCGCTTGCTGAAATAATACTCTAAAACATTACATTTTACGCGATAGCTCTACATGCTTTAGTTCAGCGCGCGCGACCGCACGGCTACTTCGGCCGAGTGGCGCGCAGGGGGGGGGGGGGGAGCCGCGCGGCGACAAACAGAATTCGTACACCTTAGCTACAATTTGATTATCTCGGTAACCAAAGCTGCTATTGGAATAACATTTTTTTTAATTTAACGTGCTTTTTTCTCAGCTTTAGCGTTATGCTAATTTAATTTTTATAGGTATAACTCAAACACCCCAAATTACCAATATTTCTGAAAAGAATCTTTTTTGGCTATATACACAACCTTTATACGCATATATTGCGCTACCCAACCTTTGTATGATAAATTTAAATATTTTATGATTATAGCAGTGTAATGCATGCATATAAAGATTGTGTATATAGCCAAAAAAGATTCTTTTCAGAAATATTGGTAATTTGTGGTGTTTGAGTTATACCTATAAAAATTAAATTAGCATAACGCTAAAGCTGAGAAAAAAGCACGTTAAATTAAAAAAAAATGTTATTCCAATAGCAGCTTTGGTTACCGAGATAATCAAATTGTAGCTAAGGTGTACGAATTCTGTTTGTCGCCGCGCGGCTTTCCCCCCCCCCCCCCTCGCGTCACTCGGCCGAAGTAGCAGTGCGGCCGCGCGCGCTGAACTCGCATTGTTCCTCGGTCATTTTAGATGAACTACAGCATGTAAAGCTATCGCGTAAAATGTAATGTTTTAGAGTATTATTTCAGCAAGCGCTGTACCAAATTTCAACTAGAAATATCAAGTAGTTTCGGCGTAATCGTCGGTTGAAAAAATTTTTGTATCTCGGCTCCTATTGGTCCGATCTTAACAAAATTTATATGAAAATTCATGGTTTTTTGCGTACATTAAGGGGTCAAGACTGTGTTAAAACTATGAAAAAATCGATTTTTTTTTCATAATTCGATAGGAAATTTGTTCAAGAATAAGATCCCGAAACCCGCTTTACAAAAAAAAATTTTTTGAAAAAGATACAGGCAAAAAACTAAAAAAATGTTAAAAAATAAAAATAACGAATTCCGAAAATTGCGCTTTTTTCTCGTTATTAATTTTTTAGTGCCTGTTATGGTATCAAAAATTTATTTAATCCTTATTATTACTAAAAAAATTTTTAAAAAACGAATTAAAAAGTTTTTTGAATTTTAGCCAATTTCAAATTTGGCGCTTACCGACGCAGGTATACTAGCTACTCTGCACGCAGTAGTAGAGGAATCAGATTCCTACTTTACCACTGAGTGAAAGAAGGTTATATTGGCTTATTTTAATAATAAATATTTATTCTATTTGATTATTCAAATATCAATAAATAAAATATTATTAAAATAACTTTAGTTAGTATCTTCTAACACAAAGTTAATAATTTTTACAAATTTGCACGAACTTTTCTAAGTGTGCTTTTTTATAAGTGTCCCACAAATATTTTTTTATAAAATCAGATTTTATATAAAATATTAAAATGAGTGGAAACAAGGACTCAAGAAACAGAAAGGCTGGCTCATCTGCACATGGCAAAAGAAGATTTGGAAGAAAGAAGAAGGCAGCAAGAGGGTTTAAAGGAAATGTTGAACCTTCTACATCTGGAGGAAGGCCTACGTCGACAGCCAGTATGCAGCCTTCGACATCTGGAACAGCAGATAAGTCTTTCGCCAAGCCAGAGATTCCTGTATCGAGATCAAAGGCTAAATTAAATTCAGAGTACATAGAAGCAGGTCCTATAGAATATAGGATATTTGACATTTCCTTGCTTTTACCTGGATTACAGGAATGTCTGGCTTGTAAAACTTGTGGCGGTGACATCACTTTTTATGAAGTTTCTACCAGAGGACTTGGTAGCAAACTCTCTGTCACTTGCAGCAAGTGCGCTAAAGCTACTTTCATTGACTCCAGCAGACACATTGGAAAGAAAGCCAATGCTTATGAAATTAATCGACGAGTAGTTTTAGCTATGAGAGCTCTTGGACACGAGCACACTGGTTTACAAACTTTTTGTGGTCTTATGGATTTCTTGCCTCCAATTGCACACAGTCACTTTGGAACAATTAATCATGAATTAAAAATAGCTAGTGAAAAAGTAGCTAAAGAGTCAATGAAAGCAGCTTTACAGGAAGACTGCAGTGAAATTTCAGGTGAAATTCAAGAAAATCCATGTACATCGGTGTCTGGCGATGGTTCTTGGAGGAAAAGAGGATTTTCTTCCCTCCAAGGCGTATCCACTTTGATCAGAAATGATAATGGCAAAGTGATTGATGTGGCGCCAAAGCAATCTTTCTGCAAAGCTTGTGAGCTGCAGAAAGACAAGGACACCGAGGAATATCGAGAATGGTTTGAGACACATCAAGATCAGTGCTCAGCCAACCATCAAGGAAGCTCTGGAAAAATGGAAGTGGATGGCATCGTTGAAATGTTCCAGAGATCTGAGAAAATCCATGGAGTCAGGTATAAGAATTATACTGGAGATGGCGACTCCAAGGTATACAAGGCCTTGTGTGACACGAAGCCATATGGGGATGACTTCGTAATTGAGAAGAAAGAATGTGTAGGACACGTTCAGAAGAGGATGGGAACGAGACTACGGAACCTCAAGAAAAGTTTAGCTGGCCAAAAGCTAAGTGACGGTGCTGGCATTGGTGGGAAGAACCGATTAACAGCTCAAAGGATTGATGAGCTGACAAGGTATTATGGCAATTCCATCAGAGGCCATAAAGATTCAGCAGATAAAATGTCAAATGCCATTTGGGCGACATTTTATCATAAACTTTCAACAGATCAAGAGCCAAGACACCACCTTTGTCCTCCAGGATCCGACAGCTGGTGTAAATGGCAAGTAGCCAAAGCTAACAAGAAGCTGAAGACTTTTCACCACAAGAATAGTATTCCGGCAGCTATTATGGAGGCAATAAGGCCAATTTACGAAGACTTGACACAGCCAGACTTGCTTGGGAGATGCGTTGGAGGCTTTACTCAAAACAGCAACGAAAGCTTCAACCAATCTATTTGGAAGCTCATCCCCAAGGAAAGTTTTAGCGGTCTTGTAGTCTTAGAAATTGGTACTTACATAGCAGTTGCCTCCTTCAATGATGGAAAAGCCGGAGTACTGAACATCATGAAGAGTTTCGACGTCCATTCAGGATCCTCTGCAGTAGACTGGGCCAAAAGTGCAGATGAGCTACGCCTTTTCTGGTCCGATAGAAGAGCTCAAGAATCAACGCTTGAGGCACGTCAAGCAAGAAGAAAAAGGAAGCACCCAGAAGACGACTCCTATGGACCTGGGGCTTACTAACTCAAACACATCATACATACAAAAAACACATGCACTCAACTGTACACTCCATTGCACACCTAACCCAAAAACACTAATAACACTTATTACACTTTTCACTTTTCATCACACTTACCACACAGTTAGTAAGCCCCCCCCCCGCCCCCCCAAAAAAAGGGAAGTTGCATCTTTTTAATTTTTGCCTCTGCTGTAAAGATGCATGCATCTTTGCAGCAGAAAAACACAAGATGCTTTAGGCATATTGTAATTGATAGTCTGCTCCAAGTTTCAGTTACAGCTGATCAGCTGATCAGTTTGATTCACTTTCCATGAGAGCATCTGGACAAGGCTTTTTAACCTCAACACAGGACATTCTAGTCTGCTTGGAGTGACAGCCAAATTTGTAAGTATCAAAACTACTATTAAAACTAAAATTTGTTTTAAGTAGTAAAATATCATAAATTACTCATAAATATACTAGACAATTTTTAAGTTATTAAAATGTTTATTTTCTAGGGAGGCGAGCAAATATGTGGCAGATCAACATCAATTGTACTCTAAATAAGTACAATGATTACCACTTTTGGACTTGAGAAGGCCTGGATACGCTGAACAATTTGTAAGTACACTTTACTTAATGAAATATTAACTAAAACTTTAAATGCCTTTTTCTCTGTTCGAGCTTTTCCAGATTTTTAGACAGTTGCCGCAGCTTTTCTCAGCAACCGGTCAACCAATCTGGCTCAAATTTGGCAGAGAAGTTGCTATGATGTTTCCGCACAAACTGAATGGAGCAGAATTGGAAAAGATAAGTTACGAGTGAATGTTATGTATGTTTACATATGTAACATTCACTAAATTACTAATTATATTAATATATAACAATCTAATTATTTTTAATCAATCTTTTTCAGAAATCTGCTCCATACAGTTTGTGAGGACACAAAAGAGGAAAAATTTGCAACCTGCAGGGTCTCAATCGATTCACCGGATGCTGTGGAAAGTAAAAAAAAACTTTAAAATTCTCAATTTTTTTAATAAACATTATTGAATTGTTTCAGGTAATCAGATAAACATATTCCCAGGTTTGAGACCATGAAGATCATCTATAATACATCTAGTTTAAGGTAAAAAAATCTTTTTTTCATTTAATTGATAAAATTATTAGTCACATGGTCTAATATATATTTTGTTTTTTTCAGCATTTAACACAGTCTTGACCCCTTAAGATGCATTTCGCCGCGATTCTCTAACTCAAAAATTGGCCGAAATAAAAAAAATTTTTTATTAAAAATGTTGCTAAGTATTAATATTAAGAAAAACTATTTTTACCGTTTCTTAATCACGTTATAATCTGTCGATTAAATGCAGTTGGATTCAATTATCGTTCCTGGATCGAATTGGACATCAATTTGAACTTTTCTGCTAAATAATTTTGCACAAGCCGCCATTTTAAGATATCGAGTTCGGGCTTCAATTTTTACGTTGTCTGTACTAAAAGTCATCTTTGAGTGCTAATCCAATAAATAAAGATCATATTTTATAAAAACCATGGCAATGTGAAAATTGAAAAAAAAAATATTTTTTTTAATAATTTAGTCAGAAAAACATTAATTTTGCAATAAGGAATATATGTATCTTATAGAAAATTCAATGCTGATCAACTTTTGTCCCTACCTTTTTTGCGTGAATTGAGTAAAAAAAAAGTTAATCAAGAAAAACTGAAAAAAAAGCATTTTGGTAACTTATTTTGCAATAATAACAATATTCCCGATCGTGTCCGAATCAGTAAGTGGCTACCAACATATTTACGCGATAAAATAAACTCTTGCGCGAACTTTCTGATAAGATGCTTTTGAACTCCCTGACTCCCGGACTATAAGTGAAGATTATCAAACTAGTCTTATAATCTCGGGTAGTTACCATTCGATTTTTATCATTCAAATTCTGCTGAAATAAGCCTTTCGGTTGAATTACATATCTGTTCATAAAGTATTTATTTTGCAAATTTTAAATTATTATGATTTGTTCACGTTCACCCTCCGAGATCGCCCTTTACCCTCATAAAATTTTCGGAAACACTACCCATTTTCTCACCGTAGTTTTTGATGTCCAATTTTTTCTGCCCATACTCTCAGCATCGCGCGTTTCGCTGGGGACATCCGTAGGTAGCCACTACATAGTAAGCTGTGCTACATTCTCAGAAGGTGGTGAACACATGTTGGCCTGCCACGCATTGCTACCGTTGGTGTGCGTTGATCAGCCCGGACTAGTAGGAGAATACAAAAAAAACCCTTCAGCTAAGGAAAGATAGAAGATGGCACCACTCGTTTATGCCAATTATTAAAATAAACTAATATTTTGAAACTTTTATCCATGCTTGAAGATAAATTTTGTTTTTTTATGTACAATTACGCTTACGAAATTCGTCTAACTTTAAAAGAACAATAGTTACAGAGCAAACTGTAATTTTAAGTTATCGACACATAGCTTCGAGATTTTTAAAACGTTCTTGATCCCCTTAAGTCATTATCCTCCTATCACCTGCACCCTCAACCTATCGCCAACAATCACATCCCTCAGCCTCCATCTATCGTCTCCACCTTTTATCTATGGTTCCCGCTCTTCTCCTATCGCTTACATCCTCCACCTACCGCCTTCAATAATGATTCCTTTAATCTCCATCTATTGCCTACTATCATGAGCCGATCACCTATCACTTATAGCTTTCAATCGTTATCTCTTCTCCCTCCAACTTTTATCAAATCCCTCAAGTAATTATTTCCAATCATAATATTTTTATGCTCCTTTTATCCCTCCATCGTGCTCCTAGAAACTCCATCCTTCAGCTGTTGCGCCCACTTATTACCTTCAACCTCCACCTATGAGTGTCCCTTTTCACCTATTACCGTCACAAATATCTCGGGCCTCCACCTATGACTTTCAACATAACCCTTTCACTTCCATCTATTATCTCTACTTATATCCAACACCCTAAACTATCACTTCCAATCGTAACGATTTTACCTTCCTCCTATCCCTCAACTGTGCACTTCCATCCTCCATCTATTGCTTCTATTGACCTTCAACCTCTACATACGACCTCGACCTATCCCCGCCACCCATGACCTTGAGCCTCTACCTATCGCCTTCAATTATGTCTTTCAGCCTCCACATATGGCTTTTAATTGTACCCTCCAATCTCCCTGTGGTCTCCAGCCTCCACCTACAGTCTCATCCTCCACTTATCACTTTCAATCAAGACTCCACTCATTCCTTTAACTAAACTTCCTCATTTCAACTTCCTCCTAGTTTTTCAATCATGACCTTCAACCTCTATCTATTTCATAACCCATATGTAACCCTCTACCTATCACCTTCACCTATGACTTTGAGAACTTCCACCTATCATCTCCAACCTTGACTTCCAACATCCACCTATTACTTTAAGTTATGACCTATTACTTTAAATCATCTACAATCCTGACCTCCAATCACATCCTCCAGCCTCCATATATCGTGTTTAGCCTCCAAAAATCGTTTCCAAACTTTTCCTATCGTCTACATCCTCTACGTGACGCCTCCAATCACAATTCCTTCATCTTCCACTTTGTAACGTACACGAACCCTATCCCCTATCATAAAATTAACACATATGCATATATTTAACATGTATATCTTCTTGTACGTAACATCACTTTATCATTAATTTATTTATTTTTGTTTTTTATTAGTATTGCAAATTGGCGTGCTGCGCATCCATGTTAAATATATGGATAAAAGCAATGTTCACAAAAAAAGCACAAAAATTGCGATTACGATACATTGATTTTAACACCGAAAACATTGACATCAGAAAATTGAAGAAAAATGAAGCGCGCTCGCCTGAGAATCCCATCGGCAGCCGCAGCGGATCACCGGACCTCAAGAAAAGCGGCAGTGTAGGGCAAAATGAGTTTTTTCAGTTCTCCGTGTAATTCATGAAATACACATTTCACATGCTGTAAAGTTTTTTCGAAGACGTTTTCACCGTATAAAATATAATGCACGTATTCGTCAGTTCATCAGCTTTCGATTCATATGCAATTTATATGCCGAATCATTTGTTATTAATAAAAAAATTGTAAAAAAAGCGTTCGAGTCTCGTAACTAGCATATTTATATGCAAGATATTTCGTTGTTCTGACCTTGTCTCTTCTAGTAAAGTAGTTACTTTGGTAAGTAAAGTCGGATCAATTATGTTGCGGGAAGGTTACGTAACCAGCTGGCCACGATCAGGTAACATTGCTGCGAAGTGGAATGTCCGTTTTAATATTACATTGATTCGATCGGTATTCCGGACCCATCCGTGGAAAGTAATATCACAGTAATATTGTAGGAAGCTTATTCTACGTTCCCAGAACATTAATATATTATAAATTTTTTTTTTTTCGTTTTTTTCGAAAAAATTTTTTTCCTATTGAAATAATACAGCAATGTTATGGTAACATTACACAATGTTTTCACAATATTACTAGAATATAATATCTTACAAAGGGATCAAACTCCTTTCGCTCAGTAGACTCGTTCGTTATCCACTGAGCTATTGTTTTGTTGTGGTCATTGAAGTTAATGTGTAGGTTAAAATGAAAGGTAAACGAGGGTCTTTAAAATATAACCTAGGTTCAAAATTATTTGACAACAACAAAACAATAGCTCAGTGGATAACGAGCGAGTCTACTAAACGAGCGAGTACTACTAGGGCCCAGTAAAAATTGAATTTTTTAATTTTGAAATTCCTAATCTATGATTATCTCAATAGTACTCAACTGTACCATCTTAAAAGTTCTTATACTATCCCTCTAAACTATAGTCTTAACAACTACTTGTATGGTCTATTTGCTTTTTAGAAAGCAAAACATGCAAAAATTATCGTGTATTCATCTGATTAACATTTCGCTAAATTAGTAAAAAGAGGATTATAGAAACAACGTCGTAAAACGTTACACCATCTTCAAAATCTTTATACTATCTCTCTAAGCTGTGGGCTAAAACACTTGTATGGTCTTTTACCTTTTAGAAATCAAAACATGTATTTCCATTGAGAAAAGAGACGCTCAACCCATACTCTGGAAACTGCCTGTACTTCGGGCAATCTGAAAATTGAAAATAACTATGTTTTCATTAAACATACCAATCAGAGGGATATCATGAGAAATTTCAAGTTTATCGTATCGACCAATTTCAAAATAATTATCATATAAGGCATTCAAAATTGAACAGCTCAAAATTGGTCTAGACGATTTTCAGGTAGACATACCTGAAAATTTAGACACTAAAGGCATGAAGTCAATAGTGTAAGTATTTATGTGAAAGTCAAAATTATAAGTTCGTAGACAAGGTTAATTGCATGTATTTCATGCAAGAAAGTTTCGATTTTTCCATGTACAAGCTACTGAAAGTGTTGTATTTCATCGTTTAAGTTCGAAGAAATAATATATACAAGTTTTGGATTTTATTTTTATTTTTCTTATATTACTTACAGTGATAAATAAGGCTAATTCAGTAAAGTCTGCTGTTTATAAATTTTTTTTTACAAGTTCATCGGATCACCTGTAATAGAGAAAGAATAATTTATTTTAAAACAAAGAATCATGTTCTATTATCATAAAGTTAATTTATTTGAAGATAATTAAAATATACTTATCTGACAGAGTGAAATCCATTGATAGTATTTTGATCCTAATGCCATATTTTCTGTAAATGCATTTTTTCACTTGAAACTTTTTGCAGGTTCTAGATTAAACGTTATTGCACACGCGTAGTATGAGTTTTAGGGGTTTTTAACGCAATTTCAATAATATAATTTGTGATAAACTTGAAGATCCACGCGGAGGTTATAAACTAGCAGAAACCACCAGTAGATTAGTACTTCAGGTTAGACATAATTGTAGTACGAAAGTGGGTTGGCACATGCTCGATGGTTGGCACCAATTAGGGATATAGAGATGTATATATAACAAAGCTATGAAGTATTAGTCTACTGTTGGTTTCTGCTGATTACAACCTTCGCGTGGATCTCCAAGTTTATCATAAACTATATTATTTAAGTCGCGTTAAAAACCCCTAAAACTCATACTACCCGTTATATATTTCTTTTTTGAATAAAAATGATCCAAAAATAACTATTTGCTGTACAGACGGTGTCGAAAAATATATTCAATTGGCTCGAAGAAATACATAGTTTTCTCATTATTCCGATAATTATTATAATTATGTTACTTCAGTGAGTCCAAAGATAGTATCTCAAAACTTAAAACAAAATTTACACAAATTATCATATTTTTTTTAAACAAAACAAAAAAATAATAATAAAATAATAATAAATAATAAAATAATAAAACAATAAAAAACTTATCTGACTCAATGTAGGTGGCATTTTTGATGAACAGATAGAACAAAAACGGCAAACTACAATGATAACTCATAAAAAAATTGATCCAATGATAAGGTTATTTGTCGCATAACTAAAAGACCGAGCGATTCAATTTGGTCTTATAAGAAAAATAAGCAAACTTATCAGACGTTACGTAAAAAGCAGCTGATAGTAACATATTAAGTGTCTCACTTGAAGTGCACGATGTAAATTAAAATGAAAGAACATTGTACACATCATCCCATTCCATGCTATCTCTACTACAAACTCTCAGGTGAGATATCGGATGATATCTCAGGTGACATCTCACTTGAGATCTCACGCCAAAATCTCATCTAACCTATTTTTACCGATTTTTCGTTCATTATATATTAAGACCATTCTTAATCAATTAGTGACTATTTTCGAAAAATTCGAACTTAGAAAATTTTTAAAAAATTGTACCATAATTATCTGAGTCCGAAATTCGTGAAAATTTTAAGTTCAAATTTTTTTAAATTTTCGAAGTTCGAATTTTTCAAAAATTATCACCAATTCATTAAAAAGAGTCTTAGATATATAATGAACCAAAAATCGGTAAAAATCAGTTGGATGAAATTTTTGGTTGAGATATCATCTCAGATCACAACTGAGATTTTGTAATGGGATCCTATCCCGGTATATCCGATTCCACCGTTACTGACCGTTTCGTCTTATAGGATTATTATTGAAAATGTTGAGAATATTATCTATATGCATTGAATAGGTCATAACGAAACGCAATTTATTACCATGCCTGGTTAGGTCCTTCTAGTACATATTTTGCTGCTGATAAATAAATTCTACGTTAGCAACTGGAACGCTTTAAATACGTCCTACTTCAAAAGGTATAAATTTATATAATGTATGTAATAGGTGTTCACTACAACTTGTTTCTTAAATGTATTGCATTCCTTTTAAAAGTAATGAAATCCCCCTCCCCCCCCCCCCCAAAAAAAACCTTTTCAAGGTAAAAGGTTGGCAAGCATATAAATTGTTTCTTCATTTATATTAAAGACTAATTTTCAAACACTCCAAAACTCTTATGTAGCCAAATGTATAAGTGTTTATTCTATTATCTAAATTAAATATTCTCAAATTCTGCATAAACCTTATAACCCCTTTAAGAGACTTTATGCTTTAAATACATCAACTTAGAAAATCTGAAGCTCTCATCAATGAAATATGTACACCCTCGTTAAATATATTCTGCACATATGACGGTCACAGAAATCAATAATGGCTGATCCGCATGTGCTGAGCTGGCAGCGATGGAACGCGGAACGGCAGCGACGAGGGCGCGAATATTGCTTGCAGACGAGTCGCAAGCACGAACTTGTAGTAAACTAATATAAAATAATTTAAGGGGTTATACCTGAGTTAAAATTCAAAAAAATCAAAAATTTTTTTATTTGATTTTTTTAAGGCAAATTTAATGTAGAATACGCTGCTCAAGTCCTTTTTGTCCGAAAAAATTCCGTTACAAAGTTATAGGCAAAATACTAAAAAAATACAATTTTTCAAAATTGCGTATTATTGATATTTTGTCTTATAGTACTTTTGATTATTTAAAACAATTGCTTTTTCATAGAAAATGTAAAATTAAATGTGTTTACAAACTCCTTTTGAAAACGCAATTTTATTTAAAAAAAAAATATATTATTTACTGAATCATTACATACTGTAAATGACTAATTTTTATATAATCGTAGATTTTATTTTTATTTTGAATGTTCAAAATAAAATAAATTTAGGATTTAAATTTAGTCTTGTAATTTTTTAATCAAACTTATAAAGGGGTAAAAAAATATTCGTGCAAATTTAAATTACCGCCTGAAAAAAGACACTTTACAGCATATGGAAAAGGAAATCACTGTTTTACCTACTTAGTCGAGTTTGCATTCAGACATCAGCTGTTTCATCTGCTGTCTGTAGTTTAGTGTAAGCTGGATGTTGTGCTGTTGTGATAGCTTCTGAGTCTACCAGTCTTCAAATTTAGATAAGTGTTTGGACTATAAACAACATATGATTTGTGAAGAATTTGTTCTTTGTGAGTATATTCTTGATTTTTAGGTGTACAGGATATAATTATCATGTTAGACCAAGCCTCCTAGCTCAAAAACACGTCATTTTTGGTCACGACACCTCTGGTAAAAACGGGCACCGCTATTTGAAAGATAAAAATGCGTAGATGACGCCTATATAAATTTCGAAAACGAAATATTTCCGGAAATTGACCAAACAACGGAAAAAAGGTACGAGTTTTCGGTAATTTCCTTATAAGTCGAAAAGTAAGGGAGTAACGTAAAATATAGAAGAGAGCCCATTTGTAGCTCTTAAAATTATGAACAAAATGACGTATCAAACGTTTCGATCGAATCAATAGAAGCGGAGATAGACGGTGCGGAAAAGCTTGTATATCTATATATATAGCGGCGAGAGGAGAGTTATATATATAGATATACAAGCTTTTCCGCACCGTCTATCTCCGCTTCTATTGATTCGATCGAGGCGTTTGATACGTCATTTTGTTCATAATTTTAAGAGCTACAAATGGGCTCTCTTCTATATTTTACGTTACTCCCTTACTTTTCGACTTATAAGGAAATTACCGAAAACTCGTACCTTTTTTCCGTTGTTTGGTCAATTTCCGGAAATATTTCGTTTTCGAAATTTATATAGGCGTCATCTACGCATTTTTATCTTTCAAATAGCGGTGCCCGTTTTTACCAGAGGTGTCGTGACCACTGCACATGCTAGGAGGCTTGGGCTATGTGTACAAGATGCCTGTGTGATAAATAGTCTCCAACCAGCTGTAAGTCTACTGTGATTGTTAATAATCCTGGAAATTCATGGGTAAGCAATACCAACAATTATATTCATGTGAAACATACTGACTGTGAATGCGTATCAAAAATTTATATTTCAATTTCAACTCTCGATACTGGTATATCTACATATACAGCACTCGGGTCTTTATATATGCCTTAATATGTAGGTATCTTATGCCAAAATATAAGAAAAATATGCTAAGCAGTTCATGTAAGTACTACCCGATAAGTATACATAAGCATCTTGATAAACTTTAAATGCATTTTTCTCAGTTTTGCCATTTTTATGATTTTAGGTCCTTTGCCGCAGGATATCTCAGCATCCAGATGATCAATTGACACCAGACAGGATGGAAAATCTTCTTAATATGTTTCTTCACGGCTTAAGTGGAGCAGAATTGACTAATACATGGTAAAAGTCAATGTTACGTATGTGAATATATGTAATATTCATTATAATTACCAATATAATCAATTTATGAGTTACTAAATATTTAAAATTTATATTTTGTAGAAAAGTCTTCCACTTAAGCAGTAAAGAAACATATTTAGAAGATTTTCCATCCTGTCTGGTGTCAATTCATCATCCGGATGTTGAGATATCCTGCGGCAAAGGGAAAAAAGTGCTGAAAATTAGTGATTTATACATGTAATTGTTTACAATGTAAGTATAGATATATAATTTTATAAAAATAGTTAAAAATATGTTTAATACCTACATTTTAAGTAGGAGAAAGATTTTTTTTGATACTATGAATAAATAATTTTTTCCTGCCTATTACTTATTAATGTCTTTTTTACAGGTTCAACTCAGGCATAGCCCCTTAAGCACGTATTTATGATGAAGTATAATTTAATTTAAGAGCATTAAATAAAAACTTGTTATTTTTTTAAATAATTATATATTTATTATTAATTATTAGCTAAATATAATAATACCTGTATATAATAAAAAAACTATTAATTATTAGCTATATATAATAATACCTATATATAATAAAAAACTATTGAAGGGAGGCAAAGATTACATAAAGCTCTAGATGCGGAAAAGAAGTGGATAGTGACGACCGCAACGATAGTGCTGGATTTTATGATGAATCTATGGCAAATAATGAGGTTCTTAGCAACGTGAATCCTGTAGCTAGAGTGGATCAAAATGTAACTCAAACAGTACGAATGTCCCATAACTCTGAAAGTATTAATGGCGATGAATACATTAATGAAAACTATTCTCCGCAATATAACAAGAAAAGATGTAAACGAAATGTCTTCGAATCCAACGAGGATAGCTGTGATACGAATGCCTCTAGTACGCAACACGCAGCAAAAAAACCATATTATGATGATGTCAGTGATGAGGATATCTGTACTCAGGGCAGAGAGCACGATTTCAGAAAAGTTGGTACCACTATTAGCAGCAGGGATGAAGTGTTGGAATGCATATAAAAGTATAAACTGATAGAATGCGCACAAAGATAACTATGTGTGACTATTTTTTTGTGCGATTTCTTTGATAATTAAAGTATAAAATATAATTATGTATGTATCAGTTTTGAATGTTCAGAGTTCTTATTTTTACTTAGTTATTATAAATTGAGTAAGTTGAGTTTATTAAAACTTTATGTTACAATGCCAAGAAGTTGTTAAAGTATTTTCAAAGCATTGAATAGTGCATCCACGTTAAATCTCTTAGATTCTTTAAGTAAAAACTTCTAGAAGACGTAAGTTTAAACATTATATAATAAATAGATGCAAGTATCGGTATAAGATTTTTTTAATTTTAAATAAATCAATTTATTAAGCATCTAGAGCTTTATGTAATCTTCGCCTCCCTTCAATAGTTTTTTATTATATATAGGTATTATTATATATAGCTAATAATTAATAATAAATATATAATTATTAAAAAAAATAAGTTTTTATTTAATGCTCTTAAATTAAATTATACTTCATTATAAATACGTGCTTAAATTATTTTATATTAGTTTACTACAAATTCGTGCTTGCGACTCATCTGCAAGCAATATTCGATAATGCGGATCAGCCATTATCAGTTCCTGTGACTGTCACATGTGCAGAATATATTTAACAAGGGTGTACCTTCGTAAACACTTATGCATTAAGGGTCCATTGAAATGACAACCATTTTATCTAGTACTTGACCAAGAGCAAGATATAACTCAGATGTTGGAGAATTTATCGATCTCGAAATTATTGACAGTTTTCCTGGTGAGGGCGACAATGTTCGCCGAAACGTTGAAATGAAAGTTTAGTCATTTCTTCCTTCACGTTTGCCTAGTTGAGATCGATAAATTCTCCAACATCTGTGTTATGTTACAACAAACTTGTATACTAAATTTCAGCCCTCTAGTTATGATAGATATTAAATGAGTGGGAAGAATATAATGAAATGCGTAACCATCCACCGGCTACGATAGTATTTTCAATATTATGGTCTCGCCTCATTTAAAATCTATTATAGCTAGAAGGCTGAAATTTGGTATACGAATTGGTTTTAAGGCAGACTGAAACCCATAGTAACCAGTCAGTAACGGTGCGGTAGAAAAATACTTGGATCTCAAATAATTTGATGAATTACGCAAATCACTAGCTTGTCACAGGAATTCCATATAACCTGACAGTTGTGTGCAACCACCCAATGGAAATAGAAAATATCTGAAAAATAAATAAAAACATTTAAACAAAGAATCAATTTATAAAAAGTTTATTTATATTGTACTGATATATATCAAAATAAAACTGAATACTTAACTAAATGGATCCTGTTAGTCGTGTTTATGTTATACAAAATCGACTTATCGACTGAATTATTTGACACACTGTTTAATTAAAATATACATTTAGGTTAACTGTTATATTTAATACTGCTTTTTATAATATATTTCAAGGTAAACTGTTAACTAACACGTTTATTATTTTATATATACACTACTGTTTCATCGTGAAACATCGTCTGCATCTGCGCAGCGTGTATAAGTTGTAACGTGGCAAAATGTCGCCACGTCACATTGAGAGTCGAGCTGCCGGGGTAGAGCGTCTCAAGATAGTGTGCACGTGTGACGAATGAAAGGACTAATGGCGTAACGTCTCTTTTCGAGTGACGACGCGAGGAGAGGAGAATTGGCCAAGGAAGGAGAAAATTACAGGGTGCTTCTTCACTCCCGTTCAAGGTCGAGAAGGGAAGAAGGCGAGCTCCGGCGCGACAGAAGCAGCGACAGGTCCATACAGGGCGTTCAATTCCGGCTCATCGTAAGTCGTCGGACGCAGATGAGACGGGTGGGTTCTTCCTACGTGAGAGCCTTCTGCAGCACGGCCAGCGTGATGGTTGCTTCACCGCGAGAACGTTGGAAGTAATAAAAGGCAGCCTTTGCGCCCTTTGTAACAGGCGTACTCCCGAATCAAGGGCCCAGACAGAAGGAGTCGCTGAGAGTTACATTGTACTTCGTAATTCGCGCATAACTTAGGCGTTGCGCGAATTGTCTGTATGTATGTCTTGCTGTTTGCATGTTGCGAGCATTTGAATTTCCTCGGGCAAAGGTTGCGCAGTCGTGTCGTCGCGTGTCGAGAGCGGACCTTTCATTCGTGTACCTCGGGCGAAGGTTGCCTCCACCTCGCGGTGCGTACGAAGCGGTCTACCTCGGGTACCTCGGTCGTGAGCTTCCCTCGGCGTTGCCTGCGCGGACGAAGGTTATCTGTGCGACGCGTAACTCGGGGATATCGGTTATTGTCGTGTGCGGTATAAGAGTGTTTCTCGGAAATTAGTCGGCGAGGTCAAGGAGGGGCTCGCTCGACTCGCGTTAGGATACGGCGCGGGAGGTGTCGTAGGTCGTGGTTATGCAGACACGCTCTCGGCCAAAAGTAGTTTAGACGGCTGCGATTTGCAATAAGTGTGGGCAATCGCGGCTATAGGATTAAAGCGTGAACGAAGAGTCGGCGGACAAAGAGTGAATGTGTAGCCAAGCGGACATCGTATGTGTGAGACCTTGAGACGCGCGAGAGTCGGATATCTACGTGGTTATCTGGCATTTTGTTTATTGTAGCGTCCCGGTGGTTATAGCGGAATTACTATCCGAACCACCCTCTCTCCTTGCCGCGTTCGCGGGGCTGAGCTAGCTAGCCGGCAAATCCGCCCCATCCTCGAGTTCGTTAAAGGAGTCGCGAGACTCTGGCACTTGCAGGTAAGTGCCTGGCGCCACCGGGTTCAGGGGAACTCGAGGAGCCGGGCCGATAATTATAACGCCCTGGATTTTATAAGCCTCCACGCATTCCCAGCTAGCGTAGAGCAAAAAACCAACGTTAGAAAGTATATCTTGTGACGGTCTACCGTCAGCGGAGGCTCGCCTGGACACCACCGGAGCCGGGTAGAATAAATAGCAAAAGAACTTTACTCATACCCGGTGGTGTTTACTGGTACGAGCAAAATCCAGCAGCCGGAAGCCAGCGTGAGCGAGAGAGAAGAAGAAGCGGCAGCAGCTGAGAGAGGGAGACACCGCACGGCAGCACAGCGAGCGAAGCCACGAGGCATACGCGCGCGTGCTACCGCCACCATGTTGGCGAGCGCTACAGCAAAATGCGTGCGAAAGAGAGACAGAGCATGGGTGAGAGAGACAGAGCGAATGATAATCAGAGAGTGGAGGCAAGCGCTGAACCTCGTGCGATATTGGAATAAAGTGGAGGGCTGCGGCCCCGTCCACAGTATGTACACGAGCGAGGTGAACATGCGCCACCTTTGTTGTATGAAACAGGCAGGCGGGAAAGCGACAGATCAGCCAGACGAAGGATACAGCCGGACTAGGACATAAAGACGAATTCAAATGTCGCGCGAGAGCAGAACTAATTATTAAGAGGGCGCTGAATGATTGATGACATATATTGTACTATGCGGACATCACGTGATAAGTTCGAAAGAGAGAGACATGGGACAAAATAATGTGTGCGAGCGAGATAGCAAGAGACGCCGCGGCCACGAGGAAGCCGGGCGCAACAGGCAGGACAGTCAGTATGCATTGAGCACCAGAGCAGCAGAGAGCACAGAAGTAAGACTTTGTCTTACTGTTCGACTCTCCACAACTACACGGTGTTGAGAGGTAGCTCGCGAAAGTTTGCGCCGCGCGAATTTACAGGGCACGAGATATCACCAGAACGTGAGGAAGAGCAGCGATCAAGTAACAGCCAGGTAGACAGTTATTTTACTTTACGCAAGTGCGCGCCCGCGAGACAGCCGGTCGACGGTTAACAGCCAGTCACTGGATTCACGTGCTATCCTTCACAAAACCTTGAGCATTATTAATAAACGCCGGTCAGTAAAAAAAAAGAATATCCGAATTTGTTGTGCTTTATTCACGAGAGTTCCCTATTCCCCTTTTCGTAATCCGTAGCCCCGGGAAGCAGTCTCGACCACCGCTGAGCAGCCGGCGTAGCGAAGAAGTGAACTGGGAGTCCAACATTTGTTAAATTTAAATACGGTTCACCGAGGCAGCCCGATAGCAGGGTGCATTCACGTCCAAGATTCCGTCTTAATCTTGGCGGAAATTCTACAACGTCACAATCTATATTGGTGCATAATGATCTATATATTACGAAAGTACGTAGAGCTGATGTAACCAGATTTCTTATATGAATTGTTCAGTTTTCTCCCTTAAGGAGAATTTAGGAGTCCGAACTTTCACTTAACAATATCTGTTGATAGAAGCAATTTCACAAAATATGAACTTGATATAATTTGTTAGTTTTGTCGCAAGCTTTCATTTGAGTGCTCATACGTGAGAAACAAAATTGTCAATGCGAAGAAAACCATATGTCTAGTTTCCAACGATGCCTATAAAAAGTATAATAGGGTCTGGCTACCGCCCGACGACGGCGTACATACTGACGTATCTTATACTTGCCATCGTGGTGCTACCACGCCCCTTGATAATGAAACGCAGTGAAACATAACATCTTGAATCCTACTGAAATTTGCATTGTACATCAATAATAAATTAAATGTTTCAAATTCTCCATAAAATTTATTACCCGTTTACGAGAGCTTATGCTTATATACATCAACTTGGAATGTCTAAAACTCTCATCAATAAAATGTGTATGTTCGTAAACAGCTTCGCATTAAGGGTTCTTTGAACTGAAAACCATTTTTTTTAGTATCATTTCACTAACTTTGATTTTACAAAAATTCCTATTTTTATTTCCAGAAAAGAAAGTTGTGATAACAATAAATTAATTAGCAAGTTTATTTTCTAAAAACCAATCGTATTTTAATCAATAAATAAAT
Source organism: Philotrypesis tridentata (assembly GCA_018906965.1). Classification (NCBI taxonomy): domain Eukaryota; kingdom Metazoa; phylum Arthropoda; class Insecta; order Hymenoptera; family Pteromalidae; genus Philotrypesis; species Philotrypesis tridentata. The sequence goes on along the minus strand of JACCIB010000157.1, from coordinate 53,168 downwards.
GAGCGTTTAAATGAGAGAAATAATATATAGAATAGAAATTAATTATTATACTATACCGATAACTTTTTGCAGAAAGCAGTTCTAAGAGCTTCGATGTGTATTCCTTCGAATAAATTGTTTCCATCTCTAGAAGGACATTACATCGAAGAATCAACATACAATAATACTATTGTCGTTTATAATATTAAATGCAGTCACCAGCAAATAGACCTTTCTGTTAGGATTGCTTTCCACTTCGTGAGTAAGTGAATCAGAAAAGATTGAGCAACATGATGCAGTGAGGCCATGTTGAATTTTTTTATGGAAAAACTTGCAACCCCGCCCTATTGTATACAATAGGCTGCCACGTTTCAGACCGACTCTTAAAAATTTCAAATGCGGAAAGCCATACCATTGGGGGGACTCAGTGCGAGTACAACGGACTTTGAATTTTTTAAATCGAATAATATTTAATAGCTCCCACGCGATTGCAAAGATCTGTGACCTAGTGTAGGAGCGTGTCTGAAGAAAGTAACGAGCAGTGGAACCAAACAATAAGCATCATTATCCTGGGCATAAATACTCATTAGATTTTATGGTAGGGTCCGGATTTTCCGGGCTTAGGAAACAAGACACAGGAAAACCCGTGAGTGCGAGTGAGAAGCATGGAAAAATAAATAAGTGCGACAGAGACAGACTTTCTCTTCCGGTCTAACCTTCGAGATTCGGCCGACGTCAAAAAAATGGTCAGGCCCATCGACAGTCCATGCAAAAGAAACGAGAGAAAGTTGAGGGGGAGAGGGGAAGTTTGTCTCTGACGCACTTCTGCGTTTTCCTATGCTTCTCACTCGCACTCACGGGTTTTCCTATATCCCGCCTCCTCGTAGTCCTTATCATACCTATACTATATACTGTACAGAATATAGATATACTAATGCTGATATCGAAATACACATCGTGACGTCACGGGATATTTCAATGCGCTGTGTCTTCGTAAATAAATGTTTGATTGAGAAAATAAAAAATACGCATCGACTATTTTACAATATTCTATGAGATAGACCTACTACATTCTATTTTCATGTAAACAACCTATTTTTTCCTACCTGAAGTTGCAACAAACTTTTAGCAATTCAAAATGCCTCATGTTTGCTTTAATAAATGTAATATTAAAATTTGATTTTATTCTATAAATATGCATTTTTTAAAAATTTAAATCATTAACATTTTTTACTAACAAATTTAAATTAACTGATTTTATAAAGAAAAGAGGAGTATAGCTAAAAATGACAATAATGTCATTATTCAATTGTAAAATCACATTGAATTCTTAACGCAAACCTATAACCGTCGTCAATTTGTATTTTTCATATGATTATCTATTCATTATACAATTAGAATATGTGATCCTTAAAATCATAAGTGGTTTTATTGATTATTATTAACTTAATTGGTTTTTCATTAGGAACTTTGCAAAGCCATGTCGAACTGGCAAATTTCAGCGCAGATAGCAGAGAAAAGCAGTGACCCTCCCGTAGGCTTAAGCGGGGGTGATTTATTATCTATACCTCTCTTCGTTTCTGCGTATTACTTTTAGTACCTCTGCGTCAACTTTCGCTAGCTATAATCTTTCTGCAGAAAGGACCAGCATGTAATTCTCTCTCTCTCTCGTTCTGCGTCAGATTTGGCTATAATCTATAAGTAACGGAGGTCGAAGGTACGCAGTATGCCCCTCATTTTCAGTGCAGGTAAACTGCAAATGAAACGAGCGACCGTGAGAGGTTTGTAGAACTGTAATTTGGCTTGCAACAGTGAAGCAGTGCACTTCGTACATACAGCGCGCTGTTTAACTTCCGCAACGTAAAATAAAGTGAATAAAGTGTTTTTCGTTATTCATCACTGTTGATTGTTCAACATGCCAAATTCCCGAGCAACTACAGAAATTGCTATCGTGGGTTATACACAAGAGGACCTCCGAGGCTCGAAGCTACCGTCCAATCGTGAAGTGTTGCAGATGTATTACCATCAACTAAGACATGGTAAACAACTACATCGAAGATCTGCAACCATAGCAATAAGAAAAGTTGCTATTTTTTGGGAGTATGCTGGGATTCACATTCACAAAGAATGTGACTGCATCAAGAAATTAGAAAAAATCCACCGAGAGCACCAGTTGGTCATAAAACACTTAAAGAGCAAAAGTATCGCGCAGTCCATTAAACAAAGCAATTTCGCCTGCAAATTGGATAAATTGTGAAATGAAGGACAAGGACGCTTTTGATTTTTTGGTGGCTCAACGACAGGATAGGAGCGGCAATCTTAAAAACATCATAGACACTGCTGATTTCAAAGACTCCACCGACAATGAAAAACCTCGAGGGGGTAAGTACTCAATAAATATACTGATATTTTACGTACTGAATTACAAATTTTATTTACTACTAAAAAGTTTATTAGAATTGCAAAAAAACTAAAGCAGATTTAGGGATGCTAATTCGACCAAACTTATTTTCTAATCAATTTACCTCAAATTAAAAAAAGAAACAGCAAGATATGATGAATATTGACTGATTTACGACTTTTTATTCCGGGCCTTGCGATTTGAGGTACGGTTTTCGGTTTCGGACACTTTCAGTTGAAAACTGGAAGTCATACTTCAAAACGCAACGCCCAGAAAAAAAGACCGTAAATCAGTCAATTTTCATCATATCTTGCTGTTTCTTTTTTTTAATTTGAGGTAGATTAACTAGAAATTAAGTTTGGTCAAATCGGCATTCCTAAATCTACTTTAGTTTTTTTGCAATTCTAAAAAAGCAGATTTAGGGATGCTAATTCGACCAAACTTATTTTCTAGTTAATCTACCTCAAATTAAAAAAAAACAGCAAGATAAGATGAAAATTGACTCATTTACGACTTTTTATTCCGGGCCTTGCGATTTGAGGTACGGTTTTCGGTTTCGGACACTTTAATTTACATTAAGTTTATTTGTTTTTTTTCAGGAGTTATTGTTCGAAAAGCTGAGCAGTCTGAGCAAACTAATATGTCGACTAGTTTGTTGGACTGTATGCTTCCCGAGGATGATCTGGACTCTGAACCAGGCATTCGAATGTGAGTCTGAGGAAGAAGACGAAGAATTTTCGATTCTTGGCCGTTCAAGAGAACCGAAGAAAAGAAAAATTCTTACGGGTGATATTACTCTTGCACTTGATCGCGCAAGGGTAAGCAATCGGGATGCCGCCCGAATTTACGTAGCGATGGCGCACAATTTTGGCATCGATATAGATGAACTGTTGGTGAGTTCAGAGTCAATTCGCCAAGCACGGATACGTCATCGGGGAAGCCTCTCAAACGACATTAAAGACTGCTTTGCTGCTGGACATGCTGAACGTCTTTTTGTTCATTGGGATGGAAAGCAGTTCCAGGATCCGGACAACAAATATGGGAAAATTGAGAGGCTTCCCGTTTTTGTGACTGGCGTGGGAACGAAGCAAATGATCGGTATTTCCAAGATCTCCAGAGGAACGGGAGATGAGCAGGCCAAAGCAGTCGTGAAACTGCTCACCGAATCTGAAATTGCTAACAACGTATGCGGCCTAGTATTTGACACGACGGCATCTAATACCGGTGCCACAGGTGAAGCTTGCGTCTTAATTGAAGAAGAATTAGGACGCAAGCTTTTACAGTGTGCTTGTAGACATCACGTCTATGAGGTCACGCTGAAATCAGCTTTCGAGCAGTCTCTAAACTGTACATCTGCTGGTCCAGATGTAAAGATTTTTAAGAGATTTCAGCACGAGTGGCACCGTATAGATACGGATAGCTTCGTGTCGGGAATCGAGGATGTTGAAGTTTTTCAACATGTAAAATACGAAGCGCAAGTAATTCTTGATTGTGCAAGGCAACAGCTTAAGGTAACATTCATATTATTAAATATAGCTATTTCTAAATTAATTTACAGTCTAATACAATAAGAAAACTTCATTTTTTTCAGACTTCATTTGCCAGAGCTGACTATAAAGAACTTTTGGAACTTATAGTCCTATTTCTGGGAGGAAAATTGGAAGGAAAATTGAAATTCCTGGCTTTCATCCCCATTCATCATGCTTGTTGGATGGCGAAGGCGATTTATTCGCTTAAAATATTTTTATTTAGAAAGCAGTTTGCTTTAACTGCAAATGAGTTGGTCGGTTTCCGGAATATGTGACTTTTTATTACATAAGTATATCAAAAGGCCTGGTTTAAAACCAATATTCCGGAAATCGCACCAAGGGTAGATCTACAATTTGTAAAAGATCTAAAAAAGTTCAGCAGTATCAACAAAAAAATTTCTGATGCTGGTCTAAAGAAATTCAGAAATCACTTATGGTATTTAGGAGAAGAGCTAATCGCATTAGCACTTTTTGATAATGAAGTATCTAAAGAATGTAAAATTTTAATTTGCGATGCGATTAACTCAGGTCTCTTAAATGACGATAAGTTTTCTCAGAAAGCAGACTACAATATATTGGAAAAATATGCGTTTGATGATTTAACTTTAGATAAGTTTGCGAGTGGTCAAACCATTAATTTTTTCAATAAATTGAAATTATGCACAAATTTCCTGAACGTTAATCCTGAACATTGGGAAACTAGAGAGGATTTTAGATCAGTAAAAAAAGTTGTACATGCTCTGGAAGTAATCAACGACCATGCAGAAAGAGGTGTACAACTTGCCTCTCAGTTTAATTGTTTCTTAAGCAAGAAAGAAACCGTTAAACAAAATATAATGCAGATTGTAGAGAAACATCGAGAACTTTTTAAAAATTGCAATCGAGAGACATTGAAAAAGACAGTACGAGATTTAATATTTAAAAATAAAAACTAGATTAAGTTAATTATAAATTAAAATAGTATAATATAAGTTTCTTCTAACTTTATTTTTATGATTGAAATATGTTATTAGTAACTTATTGTAAATGACCCTAAAGTCTGGACTTCGGGCCAGGTCGGGAACATTGTTATTATTGCAAAAAAATTCTGAAAATGCACGTTTTTTTAGTTTTTCGTGAATAACTTTTTTGTAACTCATTTCATGTAAAAAACGATAGAAATGAAAGTTGTTCAGAATTGAATTTTGTATAAGATATGGATTTATATAAATGAATTGCATTACTATCATATGTGACGGGGATCCCGTCGAGGACTGCTCGCCTGGACACCACCCAGTAAGATATAAAAATCTTATACTCGGTGGTGCTTTCAGAGCAGTCAGCTGTTAGAGCCGAGAGCAGCACGCCGCCGAGCAGCAGCAGCATGAGGCGAGAGCGAGAGAGTGGGGGAGACACAGCGCGTAGCAGCGCGCGGCAGCCAAGGCGAGAGAAAGAGAGAGGGACGGACGGCGCAGCGCTGGAGCAACGAGAGCGAGAGAGACACTAGATACGAGGCATGCGAGCCACGAGGCGTACGCACGCGAGCGGCGGCCGCCATGTTGGCGAGCTATTGACCGAGGCATGAGTGCGAGAAGGATGGATAGCGAGCGAATGAATGTGCATTAGAGACAGACAAGAGAGAGTGGAGGCAACGCGTATGCGCCGTATGATATTGGGAAAAGGTGGAGGGCTACGGCTCAATCCACAGCGCGCGTGCTAGCGGGAAATAAAATGTAAGCGTGCCGGAGTATGTAATCGTGCAAAAATGTGTAAATATGATTGTTAGAGCCAGACATGCGTGTAAGCGTGCTTCAAAAGTCGCGCGCATTTAGAAGAGTTGGAAAAGAGGGCGCGAGAGTGCGAGTGGCATATATGATGCGAAAGCGTGGAAAAATGTAATAGGCGCGAGAGACCGATCTAGCGGAAATGCGTGAGTGCGAGTGAGAGAGTGAGAGACGCCGCGAACCGGCGTAGTTGCCGGACGTGCGAATATCGTCAGTATGGAATGAGTATCCGGAGTATCGAGTACCACACGGACCGAGACACCACGAGCGAGCAACGAGTATTTTCCAAGGCGACGACCAGTGCATTTTTCGAGCGAGTTTGAGTTTCTTTCGCGTGCGCTTCCACAGGGAACGAGACGTCACCAGAACGCGAGGACGTGGAGAACCCGAGGTAGAGACAGGTAGGAGAGTTTCTATACGATACCTCCCCGCCGCGAGTCTAACCTTAGAGCCAGCCCGCGTAGCGACAGAGAGCTCGCCCGAGGACATAAACGCGTCCGCGAGCAAAAACTATTGACTTGATTTTTTTTATTATTAATAAATTACTAAGTGTTTAATTTTATAAAGTCGCGTGTCTTATTTTGCGTATCATTCTCCCTGCGCCTCTCCCCCGTGACCTAGAGTGTAAGAGAGTCTCAAGCCGGCAGATAAGTGATAAAGATCGCGAGTTCGGGCGTCCAACAATAATTAAATACGAGCTCGCGATAAACCTGCATAGGTGTCAACTACGTTGTGCTACGCCTCCCCAGGGACGGTAAAAAGCATAACGTCACACATAATATAGATATTAATGTTCAGCATAAAAATGTTTGGTAGTGCAATATATGCATCTGTAGGATGTACACAACCTTTTTCAGAAAAATTATTAATTTGGGGTGCTTGCATTGCAACTACAAAAAATAAATTAGTATAAAGTTGAAGCTAAGAAAAAAGCACGTTAAATGAAAAAAAATTTATTAAAATAGCAGCCTTAGGTACCGAAATAATAAAATTACAACTAACGTGTACAAACACTATCTGCCGTCACGCGGCGTTCCCCCCCCCCCCCCCCCCACCGCAACGCCGCCCGGCCGGAGAGCCGCTCCGCGGCGCTCGCAGATTTCCAATTCTTCATTGGTCATTTTAGACGAACTAAGCTATCTGCAGCAATCAGAAGAAATGACATCATTTAAAGTACTATTTCAATACGCAGTGTACCGAATTTCATCGAAAAATATTAAGTAGTTTCGACGTGACCATCGATTGAAAAAAATTTCGTATCTCGGCTTCTATTGATCGGATTTCATCAAAATTTATATGAAAATTCACAGCTTTTTACGTACTTTAAGATACATTTTACCGCGTTACTCTTACTTCAAAATTGACGGAAATAAAAATTATTTGTTGTTAAAAATGTTGTTAAATATTAATTTTTAATAAAGTTATTTTTGCGTTTATTAAATACGTTATAAGCTATTGATTAAAGGCGGTTGGTTCAAGTTATCGTTCCATGGGCGATTTGGAGATGAAGTTAAAATTTTGGGATAAATAATTTTGCAATAAGACGCCATTTTGAAATATCCAGATCGGATACCGACTTTAACATTGTTCATACTAAAACTCGTCTTTGTGAACTGATCCAATGAAAAATCTAATTTTTTGTAAAATCTATAGCAATATGAAATTTAAAAGAAAAATATTTTTCGTTTAACAATTTAACGACTAAAAAACTTAATTCTGCAGTCGGAAATATATGTATCTTATACAAAATTCAATTCTGAACAACTTTCATCTCTATCTTTTTTTACATGAAATGAGTTACAAAAACGTTATTTATGAAAAACTAAAATAAGTGCATTTTCGGAATTTTTTTTTGCAATAATAACAATGTTCCGGACCTGGCTCGAAATCGAGACGTTAGGGTCATTTTCAATAAGCTACTAATAGCATATTTCAATCATCAATATGAAGAAGAAACTTAATGCAAAAATGCTAACTTACCCCGACTATAATTATTAAACTTTTATTTTATTCTTTAAAATAAAATTTTTTTAACAATTAATTTGTTAATAATTAATTTCTAATAATATTTCTTGCAATGCATGTATTTACTAATGTTTGGCTTTATTCTTTAGAAAAAAGTTTTTTAACAATTAATTTATTATTAACAAATTACCTCCTATAATTATAACATTTTGTTGTAATAAATATAATCAATGATCATTAATGTTTTCTAAGAAAAAATTTTTTTAACGATTAATTTGTGTATAATAAATTATAATTATAATATTTAGTATTATAATTATAGTATATCACGATTATTTTTCAAATATTCTTGAATCTTAATTTTACGAGAGAGAGAGAGATAAAAAGGGATATAGCTGAGAAGGACAGCACATGTAACACTAGATGTTGTGTCCTCTGCTGGAGGGAGCAAGGGTGTAAAAGTATCATAGCAGCTTATTCCTGAAATAAAATTTGACGTTTCACCCACTTTTTGAAACATAAGCCAAAACTTTCATTTGATTTTTAACCCTCTTATTAAAATCATTTTGGTAAAATTCTTTTTGGAATCATTTTGGCATGAATTTAAGAATACTGTATCAAAATTTCAAAGGCATTGAAGCAGTAGAAGGGACCTTAAATCGACTCCAAAGAGGAGTAGTTTTAGTCGAAATATGCACCTGTTAACTTCTTTAATTATTAACTTTTTTGCACCAAACTTTTTCGAGCCTATTGCTGTAAATACGGTGGTAAGCCTGAGAAAAAAAAATTCTGAAAATGACCGTAATTTCATTGTTATACACGTAAATTTGTTTGTCTATGTTATATCCTATTTAAAAAAGCTAAATCGCGTGGGAGCTATTAAATATTATTCGATTTAAAAAATTCAAAGTCCGTTGTATTCGCACTGAATCCCTCCAACGGTATGGCTTTCCGCTTTTGAAATTTTCAAGAGTCGGTCTGAAATATGGCAGCCTAGTATACAACGATGGATACCATCTTCAAATGACGACTCTGCTTAACCAAAGTAAGTAACCAATTTCTGAATTCAAATATAGAAAATTTCGTGATAATTATAATCTCAATTTTTAAGAAATTAATGAAGTTAAAAATAATCATTGAAAATGCTATTGTAACATTATATTCTTCGCACTCATTTAATATCTATCATAGCTAGAGGGCTGAGATTTGTACACAACTTTGTTCCAACATGTTAAAACAATACATGCAATTAAGTTTATCTAAAAACTTATAGTTTTGATTTTCATATTGATATACTTATTCTGTTGACTTCATGGTTTTAGGGTCTAAATTTTCAGGTACGTAACAATATGAAAATCAAAACTATTGGTTCTTAGATATAGTTAATTGCATGTATTGTTTTAACATGTTAAAACGAATTTGTGTACCAAATTTCAGCCCTCTGGCTAGAATAGATATTAAATGAGTGCAAAGAATATAATTGAAGTGAGTATAATCATCTAATGGTTACGATAGGTGAATTTTGAATATTATGGTCTTCGCCTCATTTAAAATTTATTATAGCTAGAAGGGTGAAATTTGGTATCCTAATTTGTTATAACATGTTAAAACAATTCAAACAATTAACTTGATCCATGAACTTATATTTTTAATTTTCATATAGATAACTGTACTGATTATTTAGATGCTAAGCCCATGGAGTCCACAGTGTACAGTTCAGTATCAACAGTTAAACTAAACCTACCAATGCAATCTGTTTTTCATTTTTTAAGCAGGTATTTGTAGGTAAAATTATACGTCTTATTCAAATTCAATGTCCAACTAATAAACCTTTTAAAATTATGATGGAATCCCTGTGATTAATTCAACCGATCACGTTACCTTACTAATTAAGTATCAAACTGAGTAGCGTAGATAGCATCAATATTTGCGATTGTAATGTTTTTGTGATTTCTTAATTTTATAATTCGTAACCATAATAAATGTTACAACAGAAACAGTTCTTAACATAAAGTTTTATTACACTTCATGAAGGTTGTCGAAGTTCATATATTTAGTAACCCATTATTATATGGATACATTTAATAGATAGAATCAAAATAAGAATACACTGACTCTAAACCAGTTGTTCTTTTAAACTTCACTAGCTTCTCACAGCAATTCCTTTCATAACCTGACAGTTGTATGTAACCTCCCAATAGAAGTAGAAAATATCAGAAACATAAATAAAAACATATGTGCAATTATTTTCGAAAAAGTTTATTTATATTGTACTGATATATATCAAAATAAAACTGAATACTTATCTAAGTGGATTCGTTAGTCGTGTTATGTTAAAAAAAATATCTGAAATAAACAAAAATATTTAAACAAAGAATCAGTTCACAAAAAATTTATTTATATTGTACTGATTTATATCAAGATAAACCTAATTCCTTATCTAATTGGATCCTGCTGGTCGTATTAATGTATACACAAAATCAACTTATCAACTTAATTATTTGATACTGTTTCAATTAATTAAATATATACATTGTTTCAATTAAAATAAATATTTAAGTAATAAGTTAAAAAATATTATGCTTTTTAGAAAGGAAACTGTTAATTGGTTATTTTAATAATGTACACAGCTTCATCATGAAACATCGTCTGCATCTGCGCAGCGTATATAATATATCTGTATGATGCATGTTGTCTATATATTACGAAAGCTATGTAGAGCTCACGTAACTCGATATAAATTGTTCAGCCTAAATTGTTCTCTCGCAAGAAGAATTAAGGAGCCTGAACCTTCACTTTACAATATCTATTGATAGAAGGAATTTCACAAAATATGAGCCTCATATGATTTTGTTAATTTTATCCCAAGCTTTCATCTGAGTGCTCACATGTGAGAAACAAAGCTCTTAATGCGAAGAAAACCAGACCTCGTATTTCCAACAGGGCAATTAAATCCCTATATACTTTAAATCCAATTTAAAGTATATAGGGCTGGCTAGCACCCGACGGTGGCGCATATGTACCGACGTACCTCATACTTGCCATCGTGGTGCTACCGCGCCCCTTGATATTGTATACTTATATTGGTAATTACTGATAACTACATAACTAATACTACATAATAACTATACAACCAAATTATTTATTTAAGTTGCAGCATGCATGCAATTTTACAACATCCATTCATTTAGATCACTCTTAAGCTGACATCTCATAATCTTTAAGTAAATGAACACTTTCATACAGCTCAAAGATAAAACAAATATGTAATTTTAGAAAAAAAAAACGTTTGGTGTATTCATGTATTTCATACATATAGCTTTATTGCATAAAGGTAAAAAAATTGCTAATTTTAGTTAAAATTTCAATACATGTACTAATCATACTTGCAGAATCCATTTCATCTAGACCATTCTCGGTACAACATTTTAGATTTACCTATCAGAATTTTAGACTTTCATTTTCCTAAACATTTGCAAATATACCTTCACACTTCTATAATAATAGTTTAAATCGTATGTTTCTCAAAAAGAAGTCTTAATTGTTTAGACAAACTTAGAATCTTAGAGACATAAAATTGTCCCTTAGGTCAATCGTAACCGTCAATGAGACAGATCATGAAATACAAAGAAGTATGACCTTGAAATTCATCACTCTTAAAATAGGATATCTAATTAGTTAATTAGGGATATCTAATTAGAGGTGAATGAGAAGTTTTACTGGCTATGAACGATCTGGAAGAAAGCTTTTTCACAGCATTTAGTATGTTCATATCATAGAATACAAAGCTATTTAATTAATATTAATATATCCTTCTTTTACAAGAAATTCATGAATTTTTTTAGTTTTATTAACATCTATTTTTAATAGTTGTCTTGCTTGAGCTAGTTTTATAGAACCATATTTTTTATTTTCATTAATGAGCAAATGTTTAATATCTATGAAAATATCTGGTAAAATTCTAGCAATTGAGCAAAGCTCTTTCTCATTTGGAGATAGTTTATTGTAACCTATCATCCCAGAATGTATATCAAGTGGAGGAGCTGCTTTGCGTCGAGAAATATTATTAGATATTAAAAGATTTTCATTTGAAACTTTTGGATTAATACTTTGCCAACTATAGTCTACACTATGAATATGCTGCTTCTTTTCTTTTTCAAATTCTTGCCTAAGTAAGGAAAGTTCTTGGAACATGGAAATACTATGAAAATATTTAATTCCATTCCTTCTGTAATTAAAAAGTTGACTTAATTGATTTTTTAATTCTCCAATTTGATTCAAGCATTCTAATATTGTATCAAATTCAATACCACTTATAAGTTGACAAAAAATTCTAAATCTATTTATAAGAAATCTAGTGATTGTTGCATTATATCTGTGTAAACATGACAATGCTTTTCTTGAAGAAATTAAACCATGATTCTTTATAACTCGTCCTCTTCGAATACGTTCTTTCAATCTAAAATTGTAGGCACTGACTAAAGCCGTTTGCAAACTTTGGCCTAACTCATGAAATAGATCTTTTGAAGAAAAGTCTGCTAGTTTAAGATTAGCAATTAAAAGTTCTGCATGGTTGTCATAGTTTACTACAAAATCTGATCGGGAAGCATTGTACCCAGCCGTAAGCTTAAAATGAATAGTTCCAGAATTAAATCTAGGAGGATCTTCAACATCTTCGACCCTCAAATTATAAGAAATTGATTGAGGACCAAACAGACTAGTAGCATTTTGTTCAAAACCAGGTAAACTTTTTAAAAGTTGATTATCAATATAGTATTTACAATAATGTAATTTGCATTCAGTTGGAGATTTTCCTGGTAATCGACGTGCTATGTCACTCCAGTTTCCAAAACCATTTTCTTGTATAAGACTAAGGATGTTCATTTCTTCTTTAGCTGTCCAACCAGATCCATTAAACAGTGGAAAATCATTTTTAATAATCATGTAACCATGATGATTTTTGTGGAAATCTTTTTCTTGACCTTTGGCAAAACATGGTGCACAAAGTAGAGTATTCTGACAAACACCACAACGAATGTAAGGTTCTGTTATAGAACTATGACATATAAAACAAATTGAGTCTAAAGTAAAAATTTCCTCTTTCCTGACTGACATCTCAAGCGTATTTTGATGTTTTTCACTTGATATCCAGTCTGGAAATAAGAAAATAATTGCTATAGACAACAGCCTCTAATATAAATCGTATTTTTATATTTTCTTATTAATCTAAGTTATAGGTAGGTTATACCTTTGATGAATATACTTCATATCTTAATTTACTTATAATACATGTGATATTTTACTGAAATCTACTAACCTTTTGGAAATTGTAAGTCAGCTGCATCCTCTTCGATCGTATCTGAATTTAAATTAGCCATAACACAATTTTGAAACGATCAAAATTCAAAATTGTTAAATATAATAAATATCTTCAAGTATATGTTCGTACTTTTCTCTGATACTTTGTCTATAGGTTAATCACCATTGTCTGACGTCGCCAGTGTTGGGCTTCGAGTGTACATCATGGGTGCTCATGGATTAACTTCAGAGCGTGCAAGCGATCGTGGTGCTGAGTAGCTAAGTTCACGCAATAGGAAATTATTCAAGAATAACTCGCGCGCTCCGTCTATCTCTTTAGTTTATCTATTTTTCTCAAAGCAATTAATAAGAAAAAAGCATGTCAATACTGATAAATATTTAGATGGTTGAATTCTTGCTGTAAAACATAGAAAAAGCAACCTATTTCTGTCTTTCGATAACTTGTTCATCTTTCAAAGCAAGCACTTTTTGTTTATTTTTATATCTTTTTGCAAACTCCTTTAGTGTTCTCAAGTTATAGTCTTAAAATTTAAGTTATAGTCTTTTCAAGTTATACAGTTAAACTCAAGTTATAGTGTTCAAATTTAAATAGAAAAGTTATAGAACCCGATAAAATAAAAGTTTTTTCTGTTGAGGTCAGAGCAGAGAAATGCTTTCAAATTAACTTCAGGAACCAAAATAGAATTTTATCTCAATAGAAAAAAGATGCACTTTATCGAGTTCTATAACTTTTCTATTTAAATTTTGAAACTAACTTGAATTTGACTATAACTTAAAAAGACTATAACTTAAAGTTTAAGACTGTAACTTGAGAATACTCAGGGAGTTTGCAAAAAAATGTCTGAATCGCAGTCGATTTCTGCAGTAAACACTTCAGAAGTCTTTTTGTTGAAAATACATGTGAAAATAAACAAAAGTTTTCGAGTTTGAAGAATAAATAAGTTGTCGAAAAACAGAAAAAGTATGCTTTTTCTATCTTTCATAGCGAGTATTTAACCACCCAAATATTTATCAGTATTGACATGCTTTTTTCGTGTTAGTTGCTTTGAGGAAAATAGATATATTAAAGAGATAGACGGAGCGCGCGAGTTTTACTTGAATAATTTCCTATTGCGTGAACTTAGCTACTCAGCACCATAATCGCTTGCACGCTCTGAAGTTAATCCATGAGCACCCATGATGTACTCTCGAAGCCCAACACTGGACGTCGCTAGTGTTTGGAGCATGGACTGGATCATTAATTGGAAGAAGGAAGATGGCGATAGGAGTCACGGAGGAAGAGAGAAAGAGACTACTCCAGTGTTGGCCATCGTAGGTACTCGTCGGCAATTTCAGAGTATCGAAGCGATTTTGGTACTTCGAAGCCAACTTCACTATACAAAAAAGCTATAGAAAATTGTCCAAGTATAACCATGCAGAGATGACTGAGAGAGATTGCTAGAGACGGGGGTTTTCGTGCGACAAATTCCGAACGAGCTGCCTCGAGGAAAATACGCACCTCCAGATGTTGCGAAAAGTAAGAGGGCAAGGGGGCTAGGGTAAGAGTTATAAAAACTGCTACAAAAAAAAGGCCTCAGTTTCGGGCCTCGGTGCAGTTTCCTCTATCCTGCGCTAATCCCCTTAATGACGGTCAGTTTTGACGCAAGCGAAATTTAAACTTTTTAAAAATGCAAATTTTCGAAAATCACATATTTTCGTGAATTCAAAAATTTTGCAACGATTAAAACAAAGTTCGAATTGTGAAAATCGGATAATTCTAAGTTTTATATTTTTAAAGAAAGGATGAAATACATTTGTAAGATTTAATCGTTGCAAAATTTTTGAATTCACGAAAATATGTGATTTTCGAAAATTTGCATTTTTAAAAAGTTTGAATTTCGCTTGCGTCAAAACTGACCGTCATTAAGGGGATTAGCGCAGGACAGAGGAAACTGCACCGAGGCCGGAAACTGAGGCCTTTTTTTGTAACAGTTTTTATAACTCTTACCCTAGCCCCCTTGCCCTCTTACTTTTCGCAACATCCGGAGGTGCGTATTTTCCTCGAGGCAGCTCGTTCGGAATTTGTCGTACGAAAACCCCGCTCTCTGTCAATCTCTCTAGTCATCTCTGGTGGAGGCCCATGAAGAGTCTAGCTTCGGAGCCGTTTTTTCTAGCCGTACTTGAAAATGTGAACGGCTAGCTCGTACCTGACCGCCGTCGAGACGGAGACCATCTGTCCCTTCCGCGCTAATCCTTTTATGACGGTCAGCTTTCGCGCAAGCAAAATTTAAAATTAATTAAATATGCACATTAACGAAATTTTTCGATTTTTATTTAAACAACAATTTTTCAATAATTAAAATGCAATTTGAATGGTAATTTTCCGATAATTTTAAGTAACAATATCTACTCTAAGAATTTTATGCTGGTTTTTCTCGAGGTTTTCCTATCAGAAAATCGAACAGAAAGCATACAAGGAATAATAATAGTTATAGTACTAATAATAATATTAATAATAATAATTATAATAATAATATTATTAATAATAATAATAATAATAATAATAGTGTATTAAAAAGTATAAAGTGGATTATAATTTTTTTTTATTTATATATTTTAAGAGGGGGGGGGGAAGCGTTTTATCGCCGAAGTGTGGGACTCCCGCTTACCTTCGGACTACCCACTAAACCCACCCCCTCAGTGTAGACGCGCATCAGTTGCGCCCTACGACAAGTGTACACCGAGGAGACCCCTCTATTCTTCTTCTTCTAATAATAATAATAATAATAATAATAATAATAGTGTAATAATCATAATAATGATGATGATAATATTAAATATAGTAATTAAATTACGGTATAATTACTAATTTTAAAAAGAGAATGCTCATGAAATAATATATATAAGTGAAATTATTTATAATAAGTCTTTTCTAATTTTCAAAGTTTGATAATTAGCATTGATACGATCAAATATATTTGTTTTCATAAGTATCTTGCTTTTTAATTTAACTCAATGAATGAAAATTAGTATGAATTAAAAATAATAATATACATTTTGGATACATTATGTACATTGAATAGGAAATAGATTTAGTTCCAATACATTTCGTTGGCATCCTCTTTTATATAATATCTAAATGAACAAAATTACAAATAATAGAAATAGATTAACAGCCATGCACATTATACATTATATACATCAGATTAAACTCGAAATAGATATAACCCAATTTATATTTTAACTAAATGAATCCCTATTGAAAGGTATCATGTGATGGAATCGCATGAGATTGCTGCATGATGTTATCATATGATAAAATTGCTGATAATGACATATGAAAATATCATGTGATGAGGTCCAAATTCATCATGCGATATAATAGGATTCAATCACATCATAAAAAACTGAATTTTGAAATTAATTAAAATCCACTTTTTCATTGATCTGTTGCTATTTCATCCGGATAACATCCGGATGGTACTTCTATAAATAGCAACAGATCAATGAAAAAGTGGATTTTAATTAATTTCCAAATTCAATTTTTTATGATGTGATTGAATCCTATTATATCGCATGATGAATTTGGACCTCATCACATGATATTTTCACATGTCATTATCAGCACTTTTATTATATGATGACGTCATGCAGCAATCTCATGCGATTCCATCACATGATACCTTTCAACAGGGATATTACTAGTACTAATCTATACATAATAACGATAGCAATAATAATAATAATAATAATAATAATAATAATAATAAGAAAAATAATCTAGCCATTTAAACTTTTTTTATATTTTTTAATTTTCTACTATTTGATTTTACATTTTTCATTGCGGTTATTTTATATTTCATGTTGTGTTTTCTAGTTTGTGAATAAAGTTTAACTCTAAATAAATATTTTAATGCCTCTATTTTGTGATTATAACAATTGTCATTTTCTTCATCAAACCAAGTTGGATAAAATTTATTTGTGTCATTTTTGATTGGATGCACCTTGATCGCACGCAACTAATTTAACAAGTGCCCCAATATTTTTAGCATAATTAAGTGCATTACTAACTATTAGAAGCAACTCCTCACCTGTTGCTCCTTTACCCGTAAAAAAATAAGCAAAAAATTGTCTCCAAGGATTTTTCACATTGATACCTTCTAAACAAAGGACTAAAACTTGTTTGGACACTTCTGGCCTTCTTCCTAAAAATCCTAAATCAACTAAACCTTCGATCATATCATTCTTTTTGGAATATTCTTCCCAAGCTTTAGTCGACATTTCATCCCATTTTAAAGCACAAAATCGTTCTAATTGTGGGAATTCCGACAAAGCTTCTCTGATTAAATTTAATAAATTCAATGAAAATCCTGGTTCTAACAGTTGATTCGGCAGGTAAATTTATGCCAGCATTCCGTAATCGAGAATAGCAAGAGGCTGAGTGAAAATAAATCAATTTAGATAAAATTTTTTCTTCTTCTGTATAATGGTCATTTTTTTATGAAGCTGTAACTTGATCATTGTGCGCGAAAGTGGATTAGTACATTTATTAATGTCTAAATACGTATCAATCTCCATCTGCTTGATACTTTGTTATATTTTGACTTTAATCTATTAAATTTCGCACTTATATTTTTAATATTACTTTGCATTAATCGAATTTGTTTTTTTATCTTCAAATTTTGATCTTTTATTTTTCTAGAAATTTTTAATTGTTTTTTTAATTCATTATTTTCTTTTTTAAACTGTGTGTTTTCTTTTCGCAATTGTTTAATTGTATGTGTTAATTTCCAAATCTGGATTTAAATCTGAATTCGAAATTTGTGTTTAAATGTCATATGATTGAATATCTGGTTCTTCATTTAAATAATCCATATTACTATCTTCGTCATTAAAATAAAATATTTGCTGTGCAGATGGATATGTTTTGATAATATTTGACTTATTAACATTCTCATTATAAGTTTCATTAATGCTATCAATATTCATGTCATTAGAATTCGGACTTACCCCATGGCTATTATTCTCAGTATCTGCACTTGAAGCTGCAACTGTTACCTGCGTCTCTAAAGTATTAATCGAAGAAGACTCTTGATTGTGAGTTGGATCAGATATTGTAAGTTGCAAAAATTTTTCTTGAATATTCCATGGTACAGGATAACTGTTCTGTTGCAATCTACCCGTTGGTAAAATGCAATCTCTTGAAAAATGATCAGAACACAAACTAAGACCTTTCAGAGTATTTTTCGATAAATTCTTCAAAAGTGCGTTTCCTGTAAAGAGAAAAATAAAACATGTAGAAATCGTGTAGAATTCAAATTTATTTTATCATACTAATACACATTATTTAAACATTAAATTGTTATAGCAACTTTAATTGAGAAATTGCATTTAATCAAAAAAAGTATATTTTTCAAAAAGTTGTCTAGTAATCATAATATAATTGTTTGAATTAAATAGATTTTTTTTTAGTTTTTCGCGAATAATTTTTTTGCAACTCATTTTATGCAAAAAAAGGTAGAGGTAAAAGTTCTTTAGAATTGAATTTCTAATAAGAAATATATGTTCCCGAATGCGAAATTAACTTTTTTCATCGTTAAATTGTTAAACAAAAAATTTTTTTTTCAATTTTTGATATTGTCAGTTTCTTCAAAAAAAGGATCATTAACATCGGATAAGCTCTCAAATATGACATTTAGTGAGAACAACATAAAAATTGATGTCCGATCTCGATATTTCAAAATGGCGTCTTATTGCAAAATTATTTACCCTAAAATTTCAAATTCATTTTCTAACTGCCCATGGAAAGATAAATCGATGCAAATGCGTTTAATCGATAGCTTATTACGTACTTAATAAACGCTAAAAAGAACTTTTTTAAAAATTAATATTTAACAACTTTTTTAGCAATAAATAGTTTTTATTTTCGCCAATTTTAAAGTTGGAAAAACGCTGTAAAATGAGTCTTAAAGTACGTAAAAAACCATGAATTTTCATATAAATTTTGTTCAGATCTGACCTATAGGAGTTGAGATACGTAATTTTTTTCACTCAGCGATTACGCCAAAACTACTTCGTATTTTTAGTTGAAATTTAGTATAGTGCTTGCTTAAATAATATTCTAAATGATGACATTTTTTCCAATAGCTTTTATGGACTTAGTTTCTGTAAAACAACCGATGAACGGATGCGAAATCAGCGCGCGCGGCCGACAGGATCCGTCCACGTTAGTTGTAATTTGATTATCTCGGTAACAAAAGCTGCTATTGTCATACCATTTTTTTTTCGTTTAACGTGTTTTTTTCTCAGCTTTAACACCATGCTAAATTAAATTAACTAAATTAAATTAAATTGTCATAAATACAAAGCAAGTATCCGAAATTGAGATGTTTTTTAAAAAAATCTCTTTTTTTATTGTATACACAACCTTTATACGTATGTAACAAGCATAGACCATCATAAAAATAAGAATTTGCGCAATTTATACTTGTGACGGTTGCTTAAGTATTGTGTATATAGTAAAATAAAGATTATTTCAGGAAAATTGTTAAAATGAGGTGTTTGTATTGCACGTATGACAATTTAATTAGCATGATGTTAAAGTTGAGAAAAATACACGTTAAATGAAAAAAATTGTATGGCAATAGCAGCTTTTGTTACCGAGATAATCAAATTACAACTAACGTGGACGAATCCTGTCGGCCGCCGCGCGGCGCTCCCTCCACCACCGCGTCGCCCGGCCGGAGAGCCGAGCAGCCGCGCGCGCTGATTTCACATTGTTTGTCAGTCGTTTTAGACGAACTAAACGATGTAAAGCTATCGGGTAAAATGTAATCATTTAGAATATGATTTCAACAAGCACTGTGCCAAATTTCAACTAAAAATATCTAGTAGTTTCGGCGTCATTGTCAGTTGAAAATTTTTTTTTATCATGGCTCCTATTGGTCGGATCTTGATAAAATTTATACGAAAATTCATGGTTTTTTACGCACTCTAAGATGTATTTTGCTGCGATTCTCTAACTCAAAAATTGGCCGAAATAAAAAATTTTTTTACAAAAAATGTTGTTAAATATTAATATTAACAAAATTTCTTTTAAGCGTTTATTAATTACGTCATAAGCTGTCGATTAAACGTGGTTGGATTCGTTTATCGTTCTATGTGCAATTTGGAGATGAATTTGTAATTATAGGGTAAATAATTTTGTAATAGGACGCCATTTTGAGATATCGAAATCGAATACCAATTTTTGCATTTTTTGTACTAAAAGTTCTCTTTGAGGCTTACACGATGAAAAAATATTTTTTTTGTAAAAAGTGTGGCAAAATGAAAAATTGAAAATAAATTTGTTTTGTTTAACACTTTAGCGATGAATATAGTTAATTTTGCATTCGACCATACGTGTGTTTTATGTAAAATTAAATTATAAACAATTTTCATCTCTATCTTTTTTTGCATAAAATTGATTACAAAAAAGTTATTCGCGAAAAACTAAAAAAAGTGATTTTTTGAAGTTTATTAATTGATGCAATAATAACAATGTTCCCGAAATTAGTTAGTGTTAGTGCTTATCGACAAATATTAACTACAAACTTCAATACTACATACCTGAGTATTCTATCCAGATCTTTAGTCTTTCAGCATCTTGCGGAAAATAATATAAACGATGTCCACTATCTTTCTTGTTTGCACAATTAATATAATAACATTTCTGAGTATCTAATCTATATACTGTTCGGGGCTTTGCAACCCGACGAGTATTAAAATCTGACATATTGTTCAAAGCATTGAACAACTACTTTGTCGTTAACTTAAGTTTTCACAGGTTTAAACTTCTGTACACTTTTGCACTTTTTAGCACTTTAAACACTTTATTTTCACATACAGTTTTTAGAAACTATGGACGAAAGCTGTGGACGAAACCTTGGACGAAAGTACGTGTTTCTGCCACGACGGATTCTTGTCAACTGGCATTTAAATGCCTCGTTTAAATACTCGATAGCATTTAAATACTCGATAGCATTTAAATACTCGATGGCAAATTTTCAGCAGAAATAGAGCATTAAAGGTTGTAAACATATAGTTTCTGAAAGTTATGGACGAAAGCGATGGGCGAAACCTTGGACGAAAGTATGATTTTCTACCAAGACGGATTCTTGTCAACTGACATTTAAATGCCTCGCTTAAATACTCGATGGCAAATTTTCAGCAGATTTAAATTTAGAGCATGAAAGGTTGTAAATTTTCTGATTCTAGGAATAACTCGAAGCTTAATTGCTTGTTACCAGGTATTCCATAATTTATCATAGCAAAAGTAAATCCTGACTACAGGTAAACAGAATTTCGGTCAGTATATCTGAAGTTGAATTCGCTCGAATGAATGTTGCATGAAAAAATTCGATTCGATAAATAAAAAAGTGTTGTTTGGGCTGTATATGCCATTGAATTTAAAAAAATCTTTAATTTCAATTTTACTACAAAAAGCATCAATTAAAGAAATTTTTTATTGATTTATCTACAGCTTTACTATACACAAGAAAATCCATCATTAATAACGGTAAATTTGATGTTGATATTTATTTACATAAATAATTAATTTATGTTAATTATATTATTTATATTAATAATATTAATTTTATTATTTTCGCCTAGTACGTTCAGAATAATTTTTTGATAATAAAATATTGCACTAACAAATATTCCAATTATTTTAAATAATAATAATAATAATAATAATAATAAATTAAATAATAATAATTCAATTTCTCGCACGTGAATTTTTTGTTTTAATAGAATTATCGTAGCATATGAAAGTAATAAAAAATGTTCATAATATTTTTTTTAAGTCTATTTTTTAATAGAATAGGGAAATTGTGTATGAGGGCCTCTCTCAGTTGAGAAGCTTTCCAATAATGTATATTTTTAAGCGCAGTTTGTACTCGTGTTAAATAGTCTGGAGGAGACATTTTTTGAAGCTCTTTATCAATTTCCATTTTTAATGGTTTTTTAATGTAAAATGATTGCGTATGATTCTTTGAATCGAACCAAAACGAAAGAAGCATTCGAAAAACTCCTAACAAAATTACGTACATATAGTCTGGCACAAAAGAAGAGGCTATATCAAATCCAGGTATCAAAGCAGTTATAGAAGGGCCTTTTACACCGTTAACATGCGATACATTACGATTAACCGCTTCTAAAGCTAGCGTAAGCATTCGCTGTTTTGTTCGTGGTATTGCATATGTAATTGGCGGATGAACTCTATTATATCCCTTTCCAGTAGCACAAGTCTCACCTTCATGCTCGCAAAACGTACAGCCATAACGTCCGTTGTACATCATTACGTTTTGAGCTGTTGCTCTTGCAGGAGCGTCTAATGTAGCGATTGGTGCTAATACGCGACTGCAATTCATTATATCGTTTTGCTTATCAAACCACTCAACACCGTTTGTATATAAATCTTTTAAAGCCGTGACAAAAGGTCTTAAGAATGAAGTTAGATTTGGTTTCTTTTCCAAGCTGTAATATACACCTGCGATAAATTAAAAATTTCTTCTATTTTCTGGGGGAATATTTACAATTTGGGCTTGTACGAGCCAAACTTGGCCATTTGAGCTATTTACTATTGGCAATCCGTCTGTATTCCATAATAAAAATACATCGTTTTCCCCAGGAAGAAATTCTTGCTTGAGCTTAAGAAAATTTGTGCTTGAGGTTATGTCCGTTACAAAATTACAATCGGGTGGAACAGTTTGACTGTGCGCTTTAATTGAAGAACTAAGATTTCGCACTTCAAACGCGTCTCTTATAGATGATTTCAAATCATATTCGACAAAAACACCGTTTATTTTATTACTATTACAATTTTCACATTCGATAACCACAGGCAGAGCATTGAAGTTGCCTAAATAATGCGAACAGTTTTCACATAAATGGTGTTTTTTCGTAATAAATGAATTTTCAGGCATAATTTTTTCAAGAAATTTCATAAGAAAATATTTAGTTATAGGAATATAGTTTGGTTTCAGAAGTAAAAGCCTTACGAGTTGCAATAATTCATATAAAGCTATCTTCGATAGCGTATTTCGAAGAAAAAAATCAAGAATAAAGAAAACTGCTTGGCCTACGGATAATTCGCTTCCTTCGTATATAGGCCTATTAAACCAAAATTCATCTTCATGTTCTGCATCTTCATACAATTCTTCAGGTAATTCAGGGTCACTACTGTCGATATTCTCATCAGCTTCATTTAATGACTCAACCGAAATCGCCTCAGATCGCCTCAGAACTTTTATTATTTTTTCACAATAGTTTTAACGGCCTATTTAAATAATGAGAAAAATACTGTACACACGTATACGCGGAATCAAACGTAAAAAATTTCGTTTCAGGGACTGGCGCGCGCAAATCACGTAAACGTATCGTTTCGCGTCTCGAGAAAGACTTGGAAAACTAAAAATTATGCGTACACGATACAATAGTTTCTTGAGTACGCAGAAAAGTCAGGCTAGATACGTAGAATTCGCTACATTCATATGTGCTATAAGTCTATAATTACACGCGAAATAAAATGCTGCGATGCACACGTGAAAATTTTTCACGCTTTTTTCGGGGTGCTAAGCAGTATGTTCGATATGAGCGCAAGTCTTAAAAATGCAATTTTTCGTGTGCTGATTTGTATACACGAGTATTTTACTGTGTATATGATACCTCGATTTCCATGTTTTCATTCGTATCGTCATATGCATCATTGGCAGCTCGATTTGTCGTGACTTCTGCAGCTTGTAAGTTTTTTAGTCTCCGCAGCTTCCTTTGACGACGAATAGTGACGGCCGGAATTTCCACAAACTTTTTGAAAACATTACATACTATGTATGAAAATAGTTCTTTTATTCCTCTTATATAATTTGAAAAATTCAAACATACATTAGGTTAGAAAACCGTATTAATTCAAACATATATGCATAAATTATTATATATACTAGATCATAAACACACCTCTTTTTCTTGAATTCGATTGCGATAATGTTCTGTTTGATTAGACGCCATTATTTCAATTAATTAATATTAAACTTTCGAAAAAAATATGATGATTCTAAGGTGCGCTTGTGGTGTTTTGATATGTCAGTGACCGATCGATCAATACATATGTGGGGGCTCACACAACAGCACCAGCGAGGCGCTGCCGCAAGCAAGAGCTCCGTCTCCGCGCCGAGTGGTGATAGAGTCGCCCCTCTCACCGCGCTCCATGCTCAAGCGCGCACCGCCATGTTGAGTGGCGGTCCCGACGGCGCGCTTGGATGCTCAGAACGAGCTGGGACTCTGGAGAGCCTGGTCGACACAGAGAGCCTTCTGATACTTAGCTTAAGATTTCCAAGTTCATTTATAATAAATGCTATTTAATTTGTAACTGGTCTTAAGTCTTTTCTTGGCCTTGGCTCTACCCTTCATCTCCAAAGTGGCACTCCAACTTCCAAAGTGGTGACCCATTCTCTTTTGAATTTCGTCGTTGGAAATTCAACTCACGCCGCACGTGCCGCCATCTTACCGACGCTGTGCTTCACTCTTCGAAACGCAACCGATACCGAGTATCGCGTAGTCTTCACACCACGGCTCCGGTATTCGACACCAGCTTGCAACTCATCATCGTCGACGCTCCAACAATCGTCGACACCGCACCCGAACCAGCGAGGATCACGAGCAGCGCAGGCCTCTCTACAGCCGCCTCTCGGTAAGGAGTTCCATCTACCCGGCCCCTCTACAGCCAACATCGCCCATCGACATCGAGGAAAACCCGGCCCCTCTACAGCCAACATCGTCGTTCCAACGGCTGCGAGGAAGGAGACCAGCCCGGCCCATCTACAGCCGCTGCTCCTGGGAAAAGCTCCACTTGCTCCGGTCGCTCAGCTGCTGCCGCCAATCACTCTCCCGGCATTTTCACCGTCGTCGCCGGCGCGCCACGACGCAGTAAACACGCCATACGCGCGTCAAGGTCAGCCAGTCCGCATCGGCAGAGGTGAATCGATCACGCATTATTTTTCGCGCCGAGCGAACACGCACTCGACTCGCCCGTGGCTTGATCTTCCGCCGGTCGTGCGACACGCACAGGATGACGCCCGGAGAGAGCGGCGAGCATCGCCAGCATAAAAGCCGTCGTTGCAGGGATTCATATGCTGCCGACCGCTATTCTCATCGACACGGCACGCGCCGTCAAGAGATCCGATTCTCTCAGAGAAATCATCACCGGGTGAAAAATTTTCTCGCTCCGCCGAGCCCGCGAAATTTTCCCCGCCATCCCGCCATCTTGGCTTCGAGGCGTCGCGTCGAGCTGAGAACGCCCGCCACGCTAATGTGGCGCCACCGTCTCGGCATCTTCCCACGCGCGAGCCCGCTTGAAGGCGAGGCCCCTACACCAGCCCGGCTACACCGCCTCTCCGCGCCGCGCTCCGCGTCGACGTTGACCGCGCGCGCTTCACCCGTCGACGCGTTCTAGAGATGATCTGAAGCCCGGAACGAAACCAGCCGCCTCTAGACCGGCCAGGCGGCGACAACCTCGATCGCGACCGCGAACACGAACGTGAACGCAACCAGCAGCAACCATTCGTAGCTCACCAGCCCGACGACATAGACGCAGTCTCGCGATGCGTACTGCCGTCGTATTGGACGTTTAGTCCAGAGATCTGGTTCGCGCAGGCAGAAGCGACGTTCGCATCTAACGGCGTAGTCCGGGATAACACGAAATACCAGAGGCTCGTCTCCGCGTTACCACCGGAAGTAGCCCAAGAAGTATCCGACATTATCCTGAACCCGCCGGCCGCCGGCCGCTACGAATCACTCAAGGCCGCCATTCTACAGCGCCTTGCAGCTTCAGCAGACCAGCAGCTTCATCAGGTCCTGAATGAGGTTAGGTTGGACATCCGTACGCCGTCCCAACTGCTACGCTACATGCGTCGCCTCGCCGGCACCAATATTACAGACGCCGCGCTAAGGATTAAGTGGCTGGATCTGATACCAAACAACGTCAGCTGGATCTGTCGCGTTATGCGTACCGCTACGCTCGACGAGCTCGCGTCGCTCGTGGACGAAATCTCCACGTCGGAGGGCTCAATCGCAGCCGTCGAACGCCGATCCGAGCCAACACCCGCCCCGTCGAGCGGATTCACGTCGCGTTCCGCGTCGCCGCTCCGCGCGCAGGAGCTGGCCACCCTTCAGCTTACACTCGCTCAGATTGTAACGATGTTTCAGCAGCAGAGCACCGTACTCCAGAGCATCGCTACAGCCGTCTCAGCTAGCGGATGGAAATCACGAGGCCGCTCCAGATCGCGTTCCAAAGGCCCAAACAATCAACAACGCGGACGCTCATCAACCCCGGCCCCAGCTGGGGATAACCCAGTCTGGTGCTGGTACCACACCAAATACGGGAGCGAAGCAGCCAACTGCAAGCATCCGTGCGCCTATCCTGCCCAGGGAAACTAGCCGCGCCATCGCCCACGCAGGCAGATGCGGTGGCCGCCGGCTGCGAACAACGCCTGCACATCACCGACCGGACATCCAAGCTACATTTTCTTGTCGACACCGGCTCGGCAATTTCGCTGCTGCCACGCACGCACTTTATCAAGCGTCTTCCGCGCACTGCATTCACGCTGAGCGCCGCCAACGCATCCTCAATTGCCACCTATGGCTCACACACCATGCTGCTCGACTTTGGTCTACGCTGACCCCTCGAGTGGCGTTTCACCGTAGCTGAAGTGACTAAGCCGATACTCGGAGCAGACTTTCTTGCATTCCGTGGAGTCACGGTCGACCTTCAGCGCAAACGAATGATCGACTCCGAAACCACGCTGCATTCAACCGGAGAACTTCTGCCAGCTCAGGTGTATTCTGTCGCCATCGATATCTCCCCTGAGGTTGCAGAAGGACACTTCGCCGACCTTTTGCGCGAGTTTCAAGATCTCGCCTCGCCCGGCGGCACGTGCATCACGTTGCCCGGGTTAGAAGCTTTTCATCACATCCAGACGATCGGCCCACCAGCAGCCGCGAAGCCACGGCGCCTGCTCGGCCCGTGCCTTGTAGCGGCCCGTGCAGCGTGCGGAAAGCTGCACGAACTGGGGATCGTCCGGCCATCCAACAGTCCTTGGGCCAGCCCATTACGGTTAGTTCCCAAGCCAGACGGCAGTTACAGAGTTACCGGAGACTAGAGACAGCTCAACGCGAAAACCATTCCAGACAGCTATCCACTTCCAATCATCGAAGACTTGCTGCTGTCGCTGGAAGGTGACACCTTCTCCGTCATCGATATGAAGAAGGCATTTTACCAGCTGCCCATAGCTCCAGACGACGCTCACAAAACTGCAATTACGACCCCATTTGGTCTTTTTGAGTTCACGCGCTCATCTCTAGGACTTCGCAACGCAGCTCAGTCACTACAACGCGCGATGGACCACTTGTTGCGCGATCTGCCATTCGCCCGGGCTTATCTCGACGATATTATAGTTGCCTCCACCGACAACGAGCAGCACGCAGCACACCTCAGACGTCTCTTCAAAGTGCTGAGATCAGCCAACATTCGCCTCAACCCAGACAAGTGCGTCCTCGGCAAACAACGAGTCTTATATTTGGGTTTTGAAGTAACACCCAACGGATTCCGGCCGCCAGCTGACCGCACTCAAGCAATCATCGACTTTCCACGTCCGAAAGATTCGTCTGAGCTACGACGCTATCACGGTCTCGTCAACTACTATCTCGTCAACTATAATACTGCTGAAGGACCTTCCCCAGAAGAAAAAGGCCGTCCCACTTCACTGGACGTCAGCCGCCCAAGAAGCCTTCGACGCATCGAAGCAGGCGCTGGCGAACGCTGCAACGACCACGTTCTTACGCCACAACGCCTCACTCCGGCTTCTGTCCGACGCATCAGACGTCGCAGTTGGTGCCGCTCTCGAGCAGCGCGAAACGGACGTAGCTTGGCGACCTCTTGGATTCTTCTCAAGGAAGCTGACCGACACCGAGCGACGATATAGCACATATGACCGCGAACTTCTCGCGGCGTTCAAAGCTGTCAGACACTTTCGCAACATTCTGGAAGGAAGACAATTCATCTTGCTCACGGATCATAAGCCGTTGACACACGCAATCAACGAACCTCTGGACAAAGCATCACCAAGACAAGCGAGACAGCTCGACTACATTTTTCAGTTCGCTGTGAAACTGGTGTACACAGAGGGAGAACACAACGAAGCCGCCGACGTGCTCTCGAGGATCGAGGCTATCGAGATGCCATCAGTCCTTACCTTCACAGAAGTCGCGCACCAGCAAGCCTCGGATCCCGACCTACCGCATCTACTCAACTCACAGTCCGTCTCGCTGCAGTCTCTCATATTCGAGGGAGCCGCAGTCTACTGCGCGATCGATAGAAACACCGTACGGCCATACATCCCGCGCACCCTCAGGAGCAGAGCGTTCGACGTCGTCCATAATCTTTCGCATCCCAGCATCAGGGCATCCACGAAGCTCGCCGTACAGAAGTACTTTTGGCCCAGCATTCGCAAGGACATCACCAGATGGGCGCGCAACTGCATCCCTTGCCAGCTGTCGAAAGTTCATCGGCACAACCGAGCGGCCCTGGGAACCTTCGAAGAACCGGACGCTCGCTTCGCACACATTCCTATCGACATTGTTAAGATGCCTCCGCACGCCGGCCTCTTGTATTGCTTAACAATCATCGACCGCTTCACGCGCTGGCCTGCAGTGATCGCCCTGCCGAATCAACAAGCTGAAACCGTCGCCAAGGCTTTCTTCGAGCATTGGATATGCTTGTTTGGTACCCCACTTACAGTGACCCCCGACCAAGGAGCACAATTCGAGGCCAGACTGTTCACCGCACTCGCAGACATCATCGGAGCTAACAGGGTCCGCACCACGCCGTACCTCCCGCAGTCCAACGGAATGGTGGAAAGGTTCCATCGAACTCTTAAAGCGGCGCTGATGTGCTGCGCTCCGACGCCATGGCCCTCGGCTCTG
Source organism: Philotrypesis tridentata (assembly GCA_018906965.1). NCBI lineage: Eukaryota > Metazoa > Arthropoda > Insecta > Hymenoptera > Pteromalidae > Philotrypesis > Philotrypesis tridentata. The sequence continues at coordinate 24,213 of JACCIB010000157.1, read as the reverse complement.
CCAGCTGTTCTACTTGGACTTCGAACTACCTTCAAAGAGGATCTACAGGCTTCCCCGGCTGAAATGCTTTTCGGTGCAACGCTTCGCATTCCGGGAGACTTTTCCGTCCCGACTAGCAACCCGCTAGCTAACGCTCCAGCTTTCATCGTGCAGCTACGGAACCTCATGGCCAGTCTCCAAGCCGTCCCGGGATCGAGACACACCTCGCCGAAACCTTTCGTACAGCTCGACCTGCGTTCCTGTCCTTTCGTCTTTAGGAGAGTCGATACGGTCCGGAAGTCGTTGCAACCGCCTTACACATGTCCGCATAAGATGCTCGAACGCATCTCCGAGCAGATGTACAGAATCGAGGTCAACGGAGTTCCGAAGAACGTGTCAACTTCGTCTCTCAAGCCAGCATTTTTGGAGTCAGTGGATGTCAATGCTGAGAGACCACCTACACCTTCCCAAACTCCTCCGTCAATTTCTGTTTCTAGCAACGTAGCAACGCAAAGTCAAACGTCTCAACCACCGTCTCAACCATCTCCAGAACCGGCCCTGCCTAGGCCGCCCTCGACTTCAGCATTGCAGGACGAGCTACCATCAGCCGGCTCGCCTCAATCTTCATCGCCGAGTCACAGGTCGGTGCAGCCTGCCGACCCTCCACCGTCCCAGCCAGATGACCAACCCTTTACATCAGCAGCTACGCCAGGAGAAACCCCTTCCCTCAACAGGCAACAAGGGCGCCAATCCGTCTCGTTCCTCCTGCAGCCCGCTTTCGTCACTGGTGGGGGAGTAGCTGTGGGGGCTCACACAACAGCACCAGCGAGGCGCCGCCGCAAGCAAGAGCTCCGTCCCCGCGCCGAGTGGTGATAGAGTCGCCCCTCTTACCGCGCTCCATGCTCAAGCACGCATCGCCATGTTGAGTGGCGGTCCCGACGACGCGCTTGGATGCTCAGAATGAGCTGGAACTCTGGAGAGCCTGGTCGACACGGAGAGCCTTCTGATACTTAGCTTAAGATTTCCAAGTTCATTTATAATAAATGCTATTTAATTTGTAACTGGTCTTAAGTCTTTTCTTGGCCTTGGCTCTGCCCTTCATCTCCAAAGTGGCACTCCAACTTCCAAACATATAGCAACGAGAAGTCAGCTGATGCAGTTTTAACGAGAACGCGAGGCTAATGTTTGAGAAAAAAATAAACCCATTTTGTTTATTTTTGTCATATTGCGGACGGTTGCTGAAGGGTTATAAGCATCGATTACACAAAAAACATCCAAAAATAAGTTTCAGGAAGTTTAAAGCTATGAACGTGGAAATGCAATATTTAATAGAATGCAGTGATACGTCGCTCTGCATTATATACGAAAGATCGATAGTGTTTGAGAATAAAGATGTGTTATTCGAAGGGGACAAGATCAACTTTCTCTGGCCAGAAGATTCTAACAAGGCGAAACAGTTCTGCGGACGTATAATCATGGCATCAAGTAAGTGATCATTAATACATTAGTTTTTAATTCACGCGTTCGATTTTTATACGCTCTGAGGTTTATTAGCACGTATGGTACTCACTCGCACTCTCCCCGATGTGCATTTAGCTTTCGATTTGACGCATTTTCTTCTTTACGTATGTACAATTGTACATATATAGTACAATGATGTAATTATATGCGTGCATAATTCACTGTTTTAATCTTTTACGCATTAAATTTTCGAGTTCATAGATAGATCGCAATACACCTATGCAAAAATTTTCTAGTTTATTTATTAGTTTATTTATTAGAAAATTTATTGAGTTAAAAAAATGCATTACTTAAAAATGTCTAATCAATTAATTAAATTTTTATTAGCTAATGAATCGTGGTTAATTGAGAGGATGGATAAAATTTTGGATACAGGAAAAGGAAAGAAGCAAATAAAAAAAGCTAAAAAAGCAGTAAGACAGGACTGTGATCCTGAAAAGAAAGAAGATTCTGCGAAGGTATTGCTTTTCTGCAAAGTATATAGGTTAAGATAATTAAATATTACCCTAGCAAATAAATTAATGTAATTTTATTTTTACAGGAACTAAAAATGAAGCATTTACAAACACGCATCACTTCTTTGGTAGACAAAAATATATTTGATGAATTAAAAGACAATATTACACCGCAGATTGTCCGTAAATCGCAACAAATTAATCAAGAACAAATGAATTTGCCCAGCTGTAGTAAAGAACAAGATGATTTATTTAATTAGAACAGCTCAAACCACGCGGAAATATTGCGTATGATGCACGCGAAAATCGCAAACTTAGAAAATGATGTAAAATCATGTTTTGCAACCCTTACAATAGTGTCAGATGGTATAAAAGCCTTAAGTATTGTAAGTATAATTGATGAAATTTGCGAAGTTTACATAATTGCTTTGAATAATATTTTGCTTATTTATATTATTTAAATAAGATTGCAGGACGACATTGACAGTTTACCTTCCAAACTTGTGGGCACAATTGAAAAAAAACAAACAGCTAAATCCAGCGAAATACAGAAAAGGCGATCATACAATATGCCTCTTGATATGGATGAATCCTACAAGAAGATTAATCAAAATCAATCAAGACGATCGCGTGGAATGCCGGATGAAGAAGCTATTTTGGTTTCTGATGATTCTTTCAATTCATTGGAATACGAATCTCCGGTATGTGTAATTGAACATTCTAGAAATATTAATGTTGATCTAGTTGCATTTCATTCAAATACAACATTTTGCAGTCATTGATCTCTAAGATATCTGATTCGGTGAAAAGAAAACGCTTTGTTCTTTATTCTGATGACGACGACAAAGTAAAATATAAATATATAGATAAATAATATAATAATGTGATATAATAATGTATATTTAAATCATTTCAATATTTTTAGGAAAATGAGAATTATGGTATAATTGGTCCTACAGCAGAGAAAGGTAGCTTATCGAATTTATTTGAAGACATCAAAAGTGAAAAGATTCTGAAGCAGCAAGAGGGACATTCTAAGGATGAGACTGAAGATTCTAGTTGGACATTGCAATATACTCTCGCTGATGAAGCACAAAATGTATGTAGATTGAATGTTTGTCGTTCTAAAAGATTATTAGATTTAATTAATTTTCATTTAACTTTTATTTCAGATCGTCGAACTTGTCAAAGGCTCAGACATTTTTGTCAAAAGCTATGCTTTAAAAAATGTTCGAGAAACTTGTGAAAAACAAACACATTTAGCTCGAGCATTAATGAAAATTGTTTTTAAAGCCGAAGCACTCAGTTCGTGCTCGTTAAAAGGAAAAACGGCGAATGCTTCAGGCGAAGTTCGGAGTGCAGAAAAGGACTTCATGCAGGTGGTGTAAATACTATTTTGGGTAAGTACTAAACACAAAATAATAAAGTTTATAGTTATTGATCTCTTTTTAAACTTGTTTTAGCATATACACATGCTCACGCAAAAAAAGAGGGGTGGAGATACGTAGAAGAGACAAACATCCGCAAAAGCATGTCGCAATTACTAATTGAATATAATGATTCAAAAAGGTTCAGTCAAGAAAGAAAATTCAACGAAAAGAATTAATTTCAATTTCCGTATAATTTTGTGTTCAATTAATTGTATTTATTTAACAATAAATGCTTTTTTCTAATTCCCTAATTTCCCTAAAATTAATATTTATATATAATTTATATAAAATTTTATACAATTACATAGAATCATTTTTATATACAAATTATATATAATTTCAAATGTAATCCTTGTTTGTTGCACACGGCATAGACGACATCGTATCAGGCTGTAGAGCGATGCCGCAAGATCAAGCATCCGAGGACGCTACAGCCTGAAAGAAGGAAAACGCCAAGGCCATGTTAATGATCTCTTCCGCGATTAAATATCTACAACTGGAAAGTTTGCTCATATACAGTACCGCGAAGAAAATGTGGGATTCTCTGGAACTCATATATGAGCAGAAAATAGAGTTATAGGTTTAGTTAATGTTTTCACGAAAATGTAATGGATCCCACGGATACTGTTGTGCAACACATATCCAAAGTACAAAAGATGGCGATGCAACTGTTAGATCTCGGAGAAAATATGTCCCAGCTAGCCATAACGGCTAAAATTCTAGCAAGCCTGACACGAAAGTTCAATTACTTTCATTCGGTCTGGAACAGCGTCGAGTCGGACAGAGAAAAACTGGATCATCTACAAGAAAGACTGATTCGAGAAGAGAATAGACTCAGTCGGAAGGAAGAGGGGACAACCGCGTTAGCAGCAATGTCGAGAAAGCAGAACAGCAAAACAGGTACCGAAAATTCAAATAAGAAAACGCAGGTCAACTCCAGTCAGAATTCCAAGAAGACTGTTGTGTGTTATCGCTATCAAGGGAAAGGATACTTACGATACGCACGAAACTGTACATCGAAAGGACAAACAAAGAAAAACAGCGCGAAGAAGACCGACGCGAAATAGAAAGACTCGAAAGAGAAAAAAGGAGCGACTGGGATTCCGATGAGTGCGCCCTGATAATGAGTTCTCTGAATGTTGTTCAAAAAAAAGAATCAACGGCGGAAGAAATTCGGCGGTGCCTCTATACACAGTTGAAGAAGGCGGCACGGTGATCTGAAATCAGACACATCGCGGCTCTCCCACCGCGAGAGTACAAATGCTGAGTGAGGGAGCCGCCCGCGTAAAAATGGTAAGTGAGGGTGCCGCCCGCGTGAAATTGGTGAGTGCGGCACGAGTCCTTCGCTGCGACCGTGAGTGATCGCTTCGCGTCAAACAGGGTAGAGTAGTCGTCTCAGCCGGAGAATCTGTCATCCTTGCTGCCGCAGTTGAAGAAGGCGGCACGGTGATTTGAAATCAGACACATGGCGGCTCACCCACCGCGAGAGTACAAATACTAAGTGAGGGAGCCGCCCGCGTAAAAATGGTGAGTGAGGGAGCCACCCGCTGTAAAGACACATCCACGCTGCCGCTGGAGGATGGCAGCACGCACATCCGCGCTGGTCTTGTTCAGGAAGGCGGCGCATACATTCTCACTGCCGCTGTTGAGGGTGGCGTCGCGCACATCTGCGCTGCCGCTGTTGAGGAAGACGGCACACACATCCGCCGTCTTCGTCCTCCTGCTGTGCTACGTTTGGAGGAGATGAAGCGATCCTCAGCACATCGTAGAGTCGGCCTTTGGCTGAGGCGTAGATGCTCTACACCTCTAAGTGCTCGTTTCCTTGGCAGTAGTTGGTGTCCTGGATGTTGGGAGGTTGCAGCAGCGTCACGTGATTCTGCAGAAAATCCGTCCAGTAGTCATCGAGCATCTCGAGGTAGCTGGCGGCCAGGCCTCCAGTCCATTGAGTCTGCAGGCGATCTAGGATCTTCTGGGCCCACTGCTTGAGGACGATGAGGAAATCTTGTTGTGAGATGAGTAGTACTGTTCCTGCGAACATAAAATCACAAATTTCCGAGTGGCTGCTCGTGTAACAGAGCGAAGCCGCATCCTTAAGCCGCACGCGGTCAGGCCGCTCGTGTGACAGAGCCAAGCCGCATCCCTAAGCCGCACGAGGTCAGGCCGCTCATGTGACAGAGCGAAGCCGTCCGAACTGTACGGGCTGCTCGTGTAACAGAGCGAAGCCGCGTCCATACGCCGCACGTGGTTTGGCTGCTCGTGTAACAGAGCGAAGCCGTCCGAACCACATGCAGCGTGGCTGCTCGTGTGAGATGGGTTGTTGGGCTGTTCCTGCGAACATAAAATCACAATATTCCGAGGGCTGCTCATGTGATAGAGTGAAGCCGTTTCTCCTGGCTGCGTGCAGTTGGCTGCTCATGTGACAGAGCGGAGCCGACCGGACTGCACGCGGCGGCTGCTCATGTGACAGAGCGGAGCCGAGAGAGAGAGAGAGAGAGAGGGGAGAGAGAGTGAGCGAGAGAGAGAGAGAGAGAGTGCACAGAGCGCACGAGAACAGGGTGGCGCATGCATTCGGGGACTGCCGAAGCTCGCCGCTCGAGCCGTTTGGAGTCATCAGCCTTTGAACGGGAAGAGAGGAGAGAGCGGCCGAAGTCCGCCGCTCGGGCCGTTCGGAGTCGTCAGCCTGTGAAAGGGAGGAGAGAGGAAGAGAGAGCGAGCGAGAGCGGGAGAGAGCACGAGAGCGGGGTGGCGCGCGGTTGCGAGAGCGGCCGTAGTCCACCGCTGGGCCGCTCAGAGTCATCAGCCTGTGAAAGGGAATGGAAAGGAAGGGAGAGTGAGCGAGAGAGAGGGAGAGAGCACGAGAGCGGGGTGGCGAACACAGAGCGCGCGATAGCAGGGTGGCGCGCGGATGCGAGAGTGGTCGAGTCCGCCGCTGGGCCGCTCGGCGGAGTCATCAGCCTGTGAAAGGGAGGAGAGAGGAAGAGAGAGCGAGCGAGAGCGGGAGAGAGCACGAGAGCGGGGTGGCACGCGGATGCGAGAGCGGCCGAAGTCCGCCGCTGGGGCCGTTCGGAGTCATCGGCCTGTGAAAGGGAGGAGAGAGAGAGGGAGAGAGTGAGCAAGAGAGAAAGAGAGAGAGAGAGCACGGAGCGACCGAGAGTACGGTGGCGCGCGCATGCAAGAGCTGCCGAAGTCCCGAGAGGGAGGAGAGAGGAAGAGATAGTGAATGAGAGAGAGGGGGAGAGCAAAAGAGCAGGGTGGCGCGCGGCCGAAATCCGCAGCTCGGGGCGCTCGTCATCGTCGGGCCCGCGCGCGTTGAGGACTGAGAAAGAGGAGGGGGAAGCGTCCGCTTTTCCGCCATCACCTCCGATCGACAACGTTGGAGTTGTTCCGATGGGGAGAACGGGCGCTTTTCCGCCATGTTTTTTCTCGGCGTGGGTTCGTTGCGGGCTTCCTCGCGACCGTTCCCGCTGTTGTTCGATATATCCCGACGGTACCCGACCGAAGTCCACCGAACTCAACTTAAAAGACTGGCACGAGAGACTCGGCCATCTGAATGTGCGTGCTCTCAAACAACTCATAAAAAGCGGACTCGTCGACGGAGTAAGTGCAACTGAGGCAAGCGACTTTTTCTGCGAGACCTGTAAATTGGGAAGAGCGCATCAGTTACCCTTCAAAGAAAGTGACAAACGACCTACCATTCCCGAAGAGTTCATACATACTGTGCGACGTAGCAATAATTATTGCTAATAATAATCATTAATAATAATAATCATTATTAATTATAATTATTGTTGTACGGCCAGTTGACTTACTCTCGGCGAGTTGACAGCTCCTGGAGCGGAGCCAGCGCTCGGTGGCGCTCGCAGGTGTTGCCTCTGACCGACCGCGTGCGGAGCGCAGGATGTGAGCTCTCGAGTCACACCTGCGCAGCGCGTCGGCGCTCGGGAGGGGGCATGGCAGGAAGCGAGCCGGCGGCCGCGCGCACGCGGTTACATGCATGCGGCGGTGTGTAGAGGGGAGAGCGCGAGTGTGAGCGTGAGCGAGAGAGAGAGAGAGAGTCGGCGCGCGCGGGAGAGAGACATTTGGCGAGAGTGGGAATCGAGTGTGTGCTTGAGAGAGAGAGAGAGAGAGAGAGAGAGAGAGAGAGAGATGAATGTAGTGGCGCGTTGTTGACAGCGTTTGGAGCGCTCAGAGTTGACTTTATGTTGACTCGCGGACGTCATAGAGATGTATAGAGGAATATACGGGCTAGGAATCTTTGGTGACTCGATATATGTAGTCCTATGGTTTACTCGAGGATGATAGAGGATTTTCAAATATCGCGCGGATTACAGATTATCTATAGGTGGAGCCACCGGATGGATATCGACATGATTGATTGATTAATCGATATCCATCAAGGGGGCGTGAATTTGCATATTGCGAAAATACATAGAGGACGTTAATTGATTTTCTAACCAATGATAAAATTGGATTTGGAAAAGAGGGCGCTGGGGAAAATCACGGATAGAGGAATAAATTAGTGGTGGTCTATTAATGGCCAATAGAGGATTTATTTCAGATAAAGGACCAATTGGAAAATTCGGTGATCAGATCGACGCTTCCGTGAAGAAGGAGGACGGGTGGGAAAAACGCGGCATCTTTCCTCGGACGAAGCGTCGACCGCGTCACTCTGTCGGCGGACGCCTTGGTGGTAGTCCGCACTCTGATTCCGTCACTGGCAATTGTAGTATCAAGTCGCTTTTCAGCAGTTATTGTTTTTCTTCGCTCCTCTCTTTCTTTTGGGGAAGCCATCTTGGTGTTGGAGATTTTGTCGAGAAAGCTTGGGGAGAGGTTTTTCCGTTGGAAAACTATTTTAGAGGAGATTTTGAGTCACAGAGTCGACGAGGTGTTTTTCATTGGAGTCCTTGTGGATTATTTATAGAGGAATTTGGTGAGAGTTTGGTACCTTATTTAGTATACGAGGGAAAAACATATAGAGGAATAATTTACATGTCGAGAAATAAGCGTCGCGTTCGATAGAGGATTTCTTCACGCGTTTCAGCGGATGGCGGTTTTCCTTTTGTTTAATTAGAAGCAATCGTAGAGGAATTTTCGCGGCCCTTTTTCTATTTAGCACTACTGAGCAGCCTTGGACTTAGTAATATGGCCGCGTGCTCATGACTTTATTTCGAATCATTACCACTTTGTTTGAACGGATAATAATTGTATAAGGAAATTAGAATATATTTGTGACTTATTAACCATTACATATCTGTGTTACCATTTTCAACCTGATTGCCACCACATTTCCCGCTTTTCATCCATTGCAGGGATACCACGAGCCAGGGAAAAAGAAGAAAGCCGTGTGTTTAATAAATACTTTGTAAATAACTGGAATTCCCGTGCGGGCGGGAAAATTCCACGTTACAACTGACATGAGTGGTCCAATATCTACTTCCACGCTTCTTCGTCACATATATTGACGACGCCTCAAGCTATCGCAGTATCTTCGTCATGAAGCACAAGTCGAACGTAGCAGAACGTTTTATGGAATTCAAACGTCTCGTCGCAAACTAATTCGGCCGCTCGATAAAAACACTGCGTTCCAACAATGGAGGGGAATACATCAACGAGAAGCTGAGAAAGTACCTGAAGTCCAAAGGAATAATTCACGAAACCACCGCCCCACATCAGTATCAGTAAGTCCCTGGAGGTGATGCCGGCGGCCTCTGCTTGGGGACGTGCCGGATCTGGCACTCAGGTCTAGCCCATTATGCCATTCCCCCTGTTCCTTCATCATTTACTGTTAAACATCCTAACGAACACCCCACCTAACCTAACTTAGTTTCCTATCTATAGCCCTTATCACACTAAGCACGGACCGGAGCTCCTGCATTCGCATAAATTCCAGATCGACGAAGGGTACCCCCCACACCCCGTGCCTCGTGCCCGCAAAAGCCGGGCATCTGCACACGAGGTGCAGCGTGGTTTCCTCCCCCCACCCACACCATCTGCACCTTGCATCCCTCCTTCCGTGCATCATCATCTTGTACAGGTGGTATCCCACCCGCCAGTGTCCGGTCAAGAACCCCACCGTCAGCCTGAGTTCGGCCTTACTTGCGCTACTAGGGCATTCAACCATTCTTTAGGTGGTTCGTCCCCCAGCATGTATTTCGCTTGTCTGGGTCCTGATAACCCCCCCCCCCCCATTTTCTCCCTAGCTCCTTCTGGAGCCACCTTTTCACCGCACCGTCTACAGCGCAGGCAGGTACCGCCACCCTGCAGAGCTTAGCCCTTACCAGCGAGAGCCCTTACCCGCTAGGCGGTCTGCCTTTTCATTACCAATGATGCCTGCGTGTCCAGGCCCCCAAACTATCCTTACCTCCTTTTGCCCTCCAGAAACTGTCTGCACACCATCACATCTCTCGAGTCGATGCGAATCGCGTCCAGTGCCAGTAGTGCCGCCCTACTATCCGTGCATATGGTAATCAACCTATGGTTGCTTCCCTCATTCCATATTCAGTTAGAGCAATCTCTTCTAGCTCTGATTTCTGCCTAGAATTCAGTCGCGTATGAATCCAGGCTGCAAACCAATTCCTCGGTACCGCCCTTCCTCCACGCTTCTGCTCCTACCCCCTGATCTGTCTTTGAATCGTCCGTAAACCACACCTCCCCCACCTTCAGTAGATTGTGTGTGCCCCCAATATATTCTGATCTCTGCGGTATGATAACCTTATATAGTTTCGACCGCCCCACGTACACCGGAGCAAAACGGCAAAGCAGAACGCAACAATCGTATGACTACTGAGTGCACGCGTACGATGCTGCTTGCAAGAGGCGCGCCAAAGCACCTCTGGGCCGAAGCTGTAAACACTGCAGTATATGTTCTCCACAGAGTGTTATTGTTAAGTCTAAATAAGAACATAACCTCTTACGAAATTTGAACAGGGCGGAAGCCAGATTTACATCATACCAGAGTTTTTGGTTCGGTCGCGTATATTCACATACCAAAGCCGTTCACTGCAAAAATGGAGGCCCGATCAAAGAAAGTCTACTTGGTTGGCTGTGATGGAAACTCGTCTAATTACAGATTCTACTGTCCTAGCACGAAAAAGGTCACAGTGTCCAGGAAAGCCATTTTTAATGAGAAAACCAGCTTTACCGAGGAACATGGCTATGAAGACTAGGAAAACGAGATGTTACTTCCTGGTCGAAACGACATAGTAAACAACCAAGGAGAACCTGAGCCGGAAGAAGCAGACGATGACGTCAGTCAAGCCCGTAGATCACACTCTCCAGTCCCAGTTCCGCAACCTGCACAGAAGCAACTGAGAGATAGGTCCACCTTAAAGAAGCCCAAAAAATATAAGATGAATATTCTCCAATATGATGTTCCAGAAACTTTTCACAAAGCCATGAATAATGATGGTTTGACCATGTGTAAAAGTATAAATGAGATCGATTGAATGTTGTCCGAGTTAAAGCTTGAATTTAAAATTAAAATTGGACCGGCTGAGATGTTTGTTGGTATACAAATATGGGATACAAAATATTAATTCAAGCTATTATTTCAACAATCTTTTGCGGTACTTCACATTTATTTTTTATGAAATAAACTATACGAAAACTGGAATAATCACATACTTCATTTTACCATAAACGTCAGCATGCATAACAGCGCCAGGTTCATTATTCTTTGAGAACGAGAAACAAGAATAAACTGGTCTTGTTTCTGTTTTCCTTCAACGCAAACTCCGCAAAATACTTGATCATCCTTTACGTTCATTCCTTGCTATTTAAGGAATTGTGCAATGTAACTTGTTTTGATCTCCGAATTTTTCATGCCACGCCTGCACACAATTTTTGGAAGCCAGATTTATTATCGATTGTTGCTATTTAGTCCACTCTTCTTGTTGGTTTTCGTTCTTGCCGCCATCAATGCTGCATTATCTTCTTTCTTGGTTCCCTATTGTTTCTTACGAGTCTCATTCGAAGTCAACAGGCTTTGCTTATTGCGAAAGTTTGATGATGTTCTGACCTTGCCCATCAAGCTTGTTGCAGTCGTTCATATTGATTCTGCAGTGTATCTAAAAACTTGACAACAAGCGAAGAATTGTCTAGCTTTATTTTGAAATTCTGTATTCGCAATATTAACCCTTCATAATTGGCAATATGCTGAACCATATCAACCATTGGATCAAAATTACAATTGAAAAATTCAGACAGTATGTGCTGCTTGATTTGTTTGTTGCTGGTAAATTGAATTTAACTTCACCGACATTTTATTGGCTGTTTCACACGTTACAGGCACAAAATTTATACTCAAGAGTCAAGTGTGCGAACAATAATTCAACTCGCAGCACGATCTAATTTATCTCAAGCTTTCAAAGCTGCATCATATTTAATTCGCTGATCATTTGTTATACCATTTCTGACTAATGCATCTGGCTTTTTTAACTCGCCAATGCTCACCTCTTACGTACCTCCTGTTCCGTGTAGGAAATTCCGAATAGCAAATTTCCACAAGCTCCAGTTTTCATCTCCGTGCAGTTTCTCAATTTTGTGCCATTCCTGCATATTTGCATCAACATTTATCTTTCTTGTTCGTCAGAAGCTTTCCCATTCTTGATCGATGTGATTCCTCAAAACACTGACATACACGTATTTTTCAGACGAGACACCCACGCTGTGCTATCGTATTTAGACAGAATAATTGTACCATTTTCATGATACGCCCCTTCATTGTTCATCTATACCATACCACGCACATTCGTTGACCTATAGGTTTAAGACAAAACAAATACAAGTAAATCAACCTGTTCTTGTGTACATAGGCGGAGCTAACTAGATCACGCGACGCAAAGTATGCATATCGGTTACTAAACATTGTTTCTTGTGCATATATACCGCCTATTGAGTTGCCAAAATGGAGAGCCGCGGAGCTCATTTCTCGCGCTCTCCGCTGCAGATGATCCCAGAACATTAACTGAAACGTACGCGTCGCGCCGCGCTACAAACAGCCGCCTTATTGTAAATTACAAAAGCTGACCTGAGGACGAGACAACCTACAAGGCCACTGGACCTGCAGAGGGAGAGAGAGAGAGAGAGAGAGAGAGAGAGAGAGAGAGAGAGAGAGAGAGCCGAGGATGAGCACCGACCCGAGCCGCTATTTCGCCGCCGTCTCCTCGCGTATTCGCAATTTCGCGCCGCGCCGCGTTAGTTCTCCGAACATGCACACGAATCAGGCAACGGTAAAGTCCCATCTTATTAAATACTATAGGAGTATCAGGTACCCTTCGACAGGATTCTGTACTTGCTAACCCCCTCTCAGTTTCTGCTAAAGCAAACCGAAGAGGGATTTTTATTAGTTTGTATGAATGTTCGCGAGTCAGGCACGTTAGTATTTCGCCACCTTAAGCATTGGGGAGAAAACGCACGTGTTGGGTGGTTTCGTTTAGGTACTTAATTAATCTTGTTGAATTATGTAGACATTAATTTAAGTTTCTAAGTGTCAAGGACACATTGATCTTCATAGATCGCAGTGTGTATGTATTTCCTTTTCAGGGTCAAGGCTACGTTAAGGCCGAATATAGTATAGCACGAGATAACAACGACCGTGACTAAGCATGTTGACAAACAAAGCTGCGAAGACTATTTCTAGGGAGTTCAGCTATTTGATTTCGAACCTCATTTTTATTTTTATTCGTACACTCGGTTGAGTTGTTCTAGCTAAAATCATTCGTATTATTTTGTTTTACATTAGTTGTATTGACTTTTTCAATTTAGCATTTTCCTTAAATTGCAATTTTGATTTATTTGAATTTAATACGGTGATTCTACAATCGCGAATAATCGTAATTATTCCAGAATTATTCTAATAATAAATACTGTGATGTTTGTGAGATGGCCGGGAGTGTTAAATGAAGGACGCTCTTGTTAACTATTAATATTGTTACGTCCGAACACATACATACAATTTATAATGATTGCTGATGGTTCCAAGGGAAAGAAATAAAAGACTCTGGTATACGTTATGTGAAAAGTATATATATATATTTAATCATTCATTTACTAAACATGAATTTACAATAATTGCCCCTTGCTTTGTGATCGTTGTACGATCGCATTACCGGGTGAGGGGTCGGAAAATACGAGATCGTTTACATGTGAAAAATCGGATATGATAGTAAGAAAAAAAAGTACCTTTTCTATTAGTTTCGGTGACTATGTGTGTATGTTTGTGTATATCTATATATATTCGTTTCGGGCGAAGTGGCTGCTCCGTAGTCTCCTGCTGCGTTGGGTTCGTCCGCCGAGAGAGAGTAAATGGCGCCGCTATGTCTGGACCTCTATGCAGGTATTCGGCCGGACCGTTCGATGTTTCCTTTCTCTCTCTCTCTCTCTCTCTCTCTCTCTCTCTCTCTCTCTCTCTCTCTCTCTCTCTCTCTCTCTCTCTCTCTCTCTCTCTCTCTCTCTCTCTCTCTCTCGTTTCTCTTATGCTTCGAGATTTTCAAGTGACTTATTTTCTTCTCACTCAAGTACGAAAAAATAACGCACTAGTTCTCTATGATTTTTGCGCGTGTTAAGAATGATACACCTTTAGTTAAATATGTATCATTAACTTTTACGTATCTTAGAGAAATTACTTATTCGCGGCAACACCGACACATTGATCAGTTCTCGATCTGTTTACTTAGTGACCGCGCCGCCGTTGATCTTCTCTATTTAAGCAAATGGATGATTTTGGGACGATAAGTCCCTTCCCTTTTGCTGCAACCCCTAATTACGTGATCGTTGAAGGTTTTCTTGATGTTTCTCCATAGATGATGACACCTGCGTTCGCTCTTCCTCGATCTTCCACTTTCGATTTCCTCAAGGCGTCGGCCTTCCGCATCTGCGTATTACCTGCCCGTGTTGCGTACTGCATTAAGGGCAATTTCTATTCTCGAGGTTTCTTCGAATTTTTGGGCTAGTGCGCAATAGTCGTGAATTTTCCTCGTTGTTGCGTATCTGTTTTTTTCACGTGTTTATGCGTCAGTTAGTGATGAAATTTATTTATTTCATTACAATATGCTAATTCTTTATTAGTGTATAATACTATATAGAGCACGCGTTGCTCGCTGAGCCGTCTTGGCTTATCTGCTTACTATGCCATCGTCTCTCACGTCGGTCTGACGCTCTACACTATACACCATATAATATATACACTCATACCTATGCGCCGCTGCGCGCTCACTGATGTACCGCTTACAGTGTGTCTCGCGCTCACTCACACATCGCGCTTATATACACTACATATACTATTATCATATTTCATTAAATAAATTTTCCTGTGTGACTTATTTGATGTGTCTTACTCGCCCCTTGTGTCACGTCTCTGATAATGATTCCCAATATCACAAAAGTGGAGAGCTTAATTCAGTCCGGTGCATGTCTGACCATTACATTATTTGCATTTTTGTTACGAATTATTATTTTTTTCATTAAAGTGGTTTTGCGCTGCATTCTCGCGGAATTCTTTAGCTAGTACTATAGAGCCATACTGGTTTCATGGTAGCAGAGAGCATCGTCCTGCTTTCGACTACGCAGATCTATGGTCAAAGAGAAATAAAAGAACCCCGCAATATATTACAAGGGAAAGACAGTCAAACGTAAATAAACCAGCTGCATTGTTTGACAGTGTCGCGACCTTACCCCCTCGGCCCGAAAGTGTGCAAAATATATATACTGTATATT
This sequence comes from Philotrypesis tridentata, assembly GCA_018906965.1. Classification (NCBI taxonomy): domain Eukaryota; kingdom Metazoa; phylum Arthropoda; class Insecta; order Hymenoptera; family Pteromalidae; genus Philotrypesis; species Philotrypesis tridentata. The sequence goes on along the minus strand of JACCIB010000157.1, from coordinate 9,113 downwards.
AGTATAGTAAAATAGATGTGCACGTGCAAGCGCACTCTTATATATATTCCCGTGCGCTCAGTTGTGGCGTTACCAACGCCCCCCTCTGGCGATCATCAGAGCGCAGGCGCAAACATTTGCTTCAGTAGCGCGGCAATTCCGACGAGGACTAGCTCCTCGACATCGTTTTAGACTCGCTCTTGCAGCCGGATAAACGGCGGCTTTGATCACAATATGGCTACAGATCAAGCAGTCTCATTATCACGCCACCAGCGTAGCGTACACGCATTTGTACCTTTTGGATATAATAAGTTAAAGTCTAAGTTTAATCGACCTTGTATTTATTTCAACGCTTTACCCTTGTTCGAGAGCGAGAGATTACGTCAGCTAGCATGCAGTGGCGACCAGAATCTCATCTCGGTCTGCCGAGATTTTAAACATATTATAAGCATAATTAAAATTAATTACAAAAGAAATTCATCATAGTGTGCTTTTCGCCTCGATCGTGTGGCTCGGCATAGTATGTTCTTAGAATGGGGGCACACGTCGCGCGGTGACTCGCGTGTAAATAGATATAGTGTAGTACTGTAGTATAGTATATGCGCCCTAATACACTACTATTCATAGAACTTCGAACATTCGACCCGCCTTGCTAGCTCCTAGCAAAATAAGTACAAATAATGAATGAAAATTTGTCGCGGACTTCGTGTCGCCATTCTACAATAGACAATAACACAGATTCTACAACATAAAAAACAGATTCTACGATATAAAAATATAGAAAATAAAGTGTAAGTGAACTTTAAATTTAGAAAATGTATATGAAATATATGCATTATAAAGAACGACTTTCGCATCTAGCTCTAGCATACTCTAAACTAACGATCTTCGAGTGATGAGATGTAGCTGGGTCGTCTGAGCTTGGTTTGTCCATGGTCCATGGTTGGAGGAGCTCGGTGCGTCGTCATGTCCTTTGACTGCATCGTCGTCGACTGGAATTCAGATGATCTTCACGATAGGCCGGGTGAATTGAAAGGTAGCTAAGTGGACAGTGTCAACGCAGATTAGTCCGTCGTCTCCTGGGTACACATCGATTATCCGTCCGAGCGGCCATTTCGATGGGGGTTGGATTTCGTTCTTCAAAATCACCAGGTCTCGGATCTGAAGGTCATCAGAGATGTTGAGCCATTTGTTCCTTTGCTGGTGGTGCTGTAATACCTCCTTGTGCCAGCACTTCCAAAAATTATTGCGCATCTTCCCAATCAATTGCCAACGACATCAGCCGGTGATAGACAAATCCACGTCAATGAATGGCTCAGGTCTGTATGTCAACGCGGAACCGATAAGAAAGTGGCCCGGCGTGAACGCGCAGAGGTCGGTTAGATCACTGCCCATGGGGCATAATGGCCTTGAATTTAGACATGCCTCGATTGGCACGCTAGCATGGCAAGCTCTTCGTATGTGAGCGCAGCTACTCGAATGAGTCGTACGAAGTGGTGCTTGAAACTCTTCACGACAGCCTCCTAGAGTCAGCTGAAGTGAGGCGCCCTGGGCAATATGAAGGTCCACGTTGCCCTATCTTCGGCGAGCTGAGCAGCGATCTCCGTTGATAGAGCAGATGTAGCATCGAATAGTCGTCGGATCTCCATTGCAGCTCCCTTGTAGGAGGTGGTGTTGTCACTGTACAGTACCTTGGGGAGACCTCGTCGAGCAGCAAAACAGTAAAGAGCAGCTAAAAATGAGTCAGTTCTCAGATCGGAGACTATTTCAATATGCACTGATCGCGTTACAAGACATATGAAACTGGCTACATAGCCTTCATCCTTCTTAAGGGGATCAAGGACCCCTATTCACCCAAAAATAAAATAATTTATAAAATTATAATTATTGTTATAAGATAATAGTTAACTTTTATGTTAAAAGTAGATAATATTGCCTCTTATTTGCTGTCTTGGAATTGAAATTTGGACTATCCCAACCATAGCTGGATTTCGTTGACTTTGACATGGACCTTTTCAGTTACCGTAAGATTTCAGTCGAACAAATGGGTTTAGGAACCTGGTAAAAAATGGAAAATGTTTTAAAAAGCTGTCATTCACTCGCTTCTCGAGAAATGCGAAAAGGCTCTTGTAAGTCGAAAATCCTTCAACATTTTCCTGTGAAATTTCCCAGTTCTCTTTCGTTTCCACATCAAGCTTGCTAGCAATGCAATATACCAGAAAACAGTCCTAATGCTCGACTTGGCATCCCAGATGAGTCAGTCCTTGAATGGCTTCCTCGGCTGTATCGATAACACGGTTAATCTCCTCAACATTTTTACAGGTAACTGGCTTACGTTAATTAAGCTATCGAGATGCGTAGCTAATCGAACTTTACAATTTTTGGCGCGCCAATTTGTCTCAGGTAACATAAAAATTCGTGCCGACCATTTTCATGCCCTTCAAACGTCACATGATCTCTCTATCCACATAGTTTAGTACGGCACATGTGGCTGTGAAGCTACGCTCGAACAGCGACTGTATGCAAAGATGGGCAATGTCGAGGACGACGCGGTCGACTCTGTATACAATAGCAGCTCAGCAGCAAAGACGTTATAAGACCTTGGTGCGTGTGTCAACGCTGAGTCGAGAATGCTGGATGGCGAGCAACAATCATGCTTTCGCTAACTCGGTTAGTAGTTAGGGCAGAGCGGCTACCACGCCACTTGGCTTACCGCCAGTTGGTAAGGTAGATTTTCTCTATAGGTAACTCAGTCGATAAAGTAGGTCACCGTAAGGCCCCCGCCCGTAGCACCACCCAGTCGCGAGGACGTCAACCTCCCCACCCAGTCACGTGTACGCTAGTCTGCCCACCCAGTCGCGAGTACGCCAGCCTTCCCACTCAGCCACTTGCGCGAACCCGCGCCAACTCCCACCACCACGTCACACCAGGATGTGGGATCGGGAAGTGAGGAGGAAATATAAACAAAAGCTATTTTTATGTTAAAAAATTTTTTATTTTTTCAAAAATCTACATCTATTTTATTAATTTTTTTAGAGTTTTTTATAACCTTCTTATTTAGGACAAGAATGATTATTGATTGAGTACATACTAGTACACTTTTTCCAAACAGAATCTTTATTTTTCTGATCCTTAGATGTATTATTATCCAACTTGTCATAACCATACTTTCCGGGAAAAGTGTTTGTGTTGCTAGAATACTTATCCATGTTCACTTTTTTTCATTTCAAGTAAAAGTTTGTTAATTGTCTTAATATTAGAAGTAAGTGTTCTCAACTTTTCATTAATCTCATCTCTATATAACTCAACTATTTCATCTAATTTAGATATTTCAATTTGTAAATCAGATTTTACAGTTTGAGTAACACTGTAAAGAGTGTTTAAATTTACAACGTCGTTTTGTTCTTTAGGATCTGCTACAGTCTCTTGTCTTCTAAACTATACTGACTATCAGCAGTGAGTTTATATCCAATACCGAGAGGTCTTTTGAAGGTATTCAAATGTCGTCCGAATACATCGACATTCATCATGAATTAATATTCAAATCCTTTATTATTATAGCAGTCAGAACTTGACAATGATTTTTTGTAAGGATCAAAATTATTTTCAAAACCATATTGTTGTTGTTGTTGCTGTTGTTTTTTCGAATCGTTGTAAGTAGTTGTATTGTATTTTTCATTCAATTTTTCCGACTCGACGAGAAATTGATATTCCTCTACTTTGTGATTCTTCCACGGAGAGCCTTTTTTATCCATTTTACACTGTATTGTTTCAACTATGAATAATCCCAATCGACTGACATATCGACGGCTGAGATTAAAAGGCTGCTTATTCAAAGTCCGCTTGAAGACGCTGCTTATTCAGAGTCCGGTTGAAGAAGCTGCTTATTCAAACTCCGGTTGAAGAAGCTGCTTATTCAGAGTCCGCTTGAAGAAGCTGCTTATTCAGTGTCCGGTTGAAGAAGCTGCTTATTCAAAATGACATTTTTTTTTTTAATTTTGTAGTGGCAACCCTGCGAGAATTTAAAATCTGCTTTACGGCGGAAATGAGCAGTGACAAAAATCGGAAAAATTCGGAAAAATTCGTAAAAATCGAAAAAAATTATAAAATCGTAAATATGCGTAAAAATCGTAAACAATTCGTAAAAATCGGAGAAAATTCTGAAAAATCGAAAAAATTCGGAAAAATCGTAAAAAATTAGAAAATCGTAAAAATGCGTAAAAATTGGAGGAAATTCGTAAAAATCGTAAACAGTTCGTAAAAGTCGGAGAAAATTCGTAAAAACCCTGGAGGAAATCCATATCGTTTAAAAGCTAGTAAAACCCTTGTTTTGTCAGGAATGGGCCAAAAATGGGACCATTTTTTGCCTTGCGATGAAACGCTTTTTCGAACCTTTCTAAGCCATTTTTTAGAATGAAAATGGGCGAAAATATTATTATACCATATTACGAGATATTCTCAAGCTTGCAAACATGCCTATAAAAAATGACCAGTAAATGGCTATGAAAACAATATTTAACATGTAGGCCAGTCAAATTAAGCTGAAAACTGAATTTTTTTGCAAAAATTCTAAAAAGCAATTTTATTGGCTTAAACCACTTGGAAGAATGTGTACATTAATAATCCGAATCTGCAAACAGCTGAATTTATACAGCAAATTCGCTATAAACAATTAAAGTCGGAATTTCGCATTTTTTTGGTTTTTCCTCTGCGTATTGAAAAGTATTATTCTCAGAGAAAAAAGTTTCAAATAAAAGTTGTTTTTTATGAAATTTTGCACAAAAATGTCAGCGTGGCATATGTCTATCGCTAATAGTTTAGTTGTGAACTGGCAATGAACGCGAATTCTGCCAAAATCGAAAATTGTTTATAATTATTGAACAAGTTATGTTACGTTTCCTTTATTCTATGACAAGGTAGTACTTAATAAGTACCATAAGCGTGCAAAATTGGAATTCTCTATCTACTATAGTGTTTGTGCAATAGGACCGAAAGTTGAAAAAGTTGTTATTTTCAAAGTGCTGGCAAAACGTGAAAAATTATCTCAAATAGTTTAACTTTTTTGTACGTACTCTAGAAGAGTTATATTTCAATATACTACTTTTGTGCATTCTGGGGAATAAATGTTTATAAAGTACGTAATTAATTAATTCGCTGTACACAATATTTAAGTGCAATCAAATTACAAATAAGTTCATTGCAAAGGTGGGATTTTTATCGAAATTTTAAGCCCCAGATGGACTTGGTACGACCAATAGGAACCGAGATACATTTTTTTTTTCAATGTACAATAACGCTATAACAAAAGGTGATTTTCCATATTTTGAAGCTGAATTCCTGAAGTTCAAGACTTGAACTTTACAGTAAAACTATTGATCTTACTCTTAAGCAAGCTTTTTGACAAGCAATAAGCAGCTGCAAAAAAGTGGTTCTTAGATTTCAGCCGTCGACGCCGTGGCCGGAGGAGTGGGGGTAGCCGCACATTCTTCCTTCAAGGTCAAAAATATATGTAGGGGCCTATGCTATTCGGTTATAAATGATGCGTACTTTAAATAGTCGTATCATGCTAAAATTAGTTTTACACTGTGGATTTGTTATAAACAAAAAAGGCGCTAAAGTCATTTTTTTTATTTTTCGCATAGAAATCGAAAAACACGGGAGTAGGGATAAAACAACAAGAGAGATGAATGGTGCAGTATAAAATTACAAAGCAAATGCGCTGTTCAGAAGCTCCGTACGGTTAATAGAAGCTTAGATAATTAGAGAGAAAGGGTAAAAACAGGCCTTTTTTCAAAAAATTGTTGCAAAGTAGTATATTGAAATATAACTCTCCTAGAGGACGTACAAAGTTGAACGTCTTTTATAACTCTTTATTATAATAACTCTTCTCTACAATAATTCTTCTAGAGAACGTACAAGTTGAACTATTTGAGATAATTTTTCACGTTTTGCCAGCACTTTGAAAATAACAACTTTTTCAACTTTCGATCCTTATTGCACAAAAACTATAGGAAATAGAGAATTCGGATTTTGCACGCTTATAGTACTTATTGAGTATTACCTTTTCGAAGAATAAAAAAAACGTAACATAACTTTTTCAATAATTATAAACAATTTTCGATTTTGGCAGAATTCGCGTTTATTGCCAATTTACAACTAAACTATTAGAGATAGACATATGCCACCGCTGACATTTTTGTGCAAAATTTCATAAGAAACAACTTTTATTTGAAATTTTTTTTCTGAGAATAATACTTTTCAATACGCAGAGGAAAAACAAAAAAAAGCGAAATTCCGACTTTAATTTTTTATAGCGAATTTGCTGTACAAATTTAGCTATTTGCGTACTCTGATTAATAATGTACATACTCTTCCAAATGGTTTAAGGCAATAATATTGCTGTTTAGAATTTTTGCGCGGAAAAATGTTAATTTGATTGGCCTAATGTAACCGATCGAAAAATTGTAAAATTAAGTAAATCATAAATATCTTAGTAATCCACGTATTTACAGCTTCAAACGCTTGTTTATTCCTTACATTGTATCGAAACTGACTGAAATACGTACATCTCCCTGTATTTAGCGTACAATATATGCAGTAAAATTAGTGTAATGATTTTGAGGTTATGAGTATTCCATGAAATGCTCAAATAATGGGAGAAAACGCGTTTCATCGTAAATTAGGAACCGAGTATTTCTCATAGCCATTTTCTAGTTTATAGACCATTTTAGATATTTGAATTTCTACCAGGGAATCGAATAAAATTCGGAAAATTCGTAAACAATCGAAATATTTGGGAAAGTCAGGAGAATTTTCCTGATTTCCCTCAGGAGAGGGCGGAAACCATAACAGTTTTGTGCGTGTGCGTGTGTGTATGCATATATACATACCCACACACAAAATTATTATCATTAAAATCTTACATATAGTTATTATTATACCCAATATACAATTTTTTTAATAATTATTATAAAAATTTTATCGATTTTTCCAATGTTTCCGAACTGTATCGTTTTTTTTTCATTTTTTTTTAAATTTCCCCCCTCTCCTATTATTTCTAATTTTTTCCAAATTTTTCCTGACTTTTTCAAATTTTTACATTTTTTACGATTTTTCCGAATTTTTTCCGAATTTTACGGTTTTTTATGATTTCCGAATTTTTTACGATTTTTCAGAATTTTCTCCAACTTTTACGAATTGTTTACGATTTTTACGAATTTTCATTGAATATAGGAAAATAGTGTTTCAAGGATAGAGGAAGTGCCTGAAAGGCTGAGCGTCATCGATTCAACAACCATCGTGAGTAGACTAATTTGAATTATAGAATTGGTTTGTTTTTCTACAGTATGAAATTATCCTTGCGATTAAGCTGATTGCAAAGAAATTTGAGACAAAGATGACGACAGACGTAAGTTGAAAATGCTTGATAACTTTGATAATTGTAAATAACTTGAGGAACATTCCAATAGTTCATGAGATCGGTTGCATTTCTCCGAAACTATCAAAATACACAACGTCGTTACCAATTTTTCGATAAGCTACCCAATACATGCCGCATCCAATTGCATTATCTAGATTGATTATCGCCGATTCGTTGACTCGAGAACCATTTGAAGGTAACGTATTTCGCATAAAAATTCCTCGAAAATGTGCTATTTTCATTAATTTAGCATACTTGAGCAGATCATAGTCAGTTAGGGCACGTTTTGGTAGTCTTATTTCAACGAAGTTTTTTTTTCTTCTTCCTCCTTCCTTACTCTTCAAAGAGATTCCGAATCCTTTATAATCAGGTTTCAAGAACAGTTCTTTATCAAGCATCAATTTCTCAACTTTCCCATTATGTCTTTTTTGTTCTTCCATTTGTTTCTTAGCAGCGTTTGCTCTGTTTATTGCTTGAGCTATTCCAGCTGCTCCTCCTGCAAGAGATCCTACTGCACTAAGACTAGCAAAAAGTAATTTGATAGTATGCGTGGAACGGTAACTTTTATTTTTCCACCAACGTTTTTCACTTGCTCTTGAGCTGTTTCCAATACTGATTTAATCATTGAGCCAGAATCATTGCCAGCAATGGTAGATTTTGATAGTGTCTTGACTAATTTTTTTTAGTGTAATCTTCATGATTCAAGTGGCAATATTTTTACGAATTGGTTTCAAAAAAATACAGCGTCATCAAGATACATAAATTATTTCTCTCACCACCCAAAAAACCAGAAGATAGCAATAATGTACAATTTATTTGATAGGGCGATATTGTTGTCCGATCCGCGGTTTCACTGTGAAAACATCGAAAAAGCGAAAAAAATTCTCATAGCGAATGACTATCCTCCAGATTTTATAGAGAAATTTAGTAAAAAACGGATTGCTCGCAACCTGAGCCTTTCAAGGGCCTCTTCAGAAGGGGTAATTGAAAGTAATTTACACTCACAAAACAATAACTCTAACTCTAGAAGAGGATATGCGGTGTTCCCTTACTACGAAGGGTTTAACGAAAAATTAAAATCGGTTTTAAAACGAAATGACATGAGTCTGATTAATAGTGTTACTGATAAGTTCAATAAATTTATAAAACTTGGTAAAGATCCTACTGCTGTGGGAGACACGAGAAATGTCGTATATAAAATCGATTGCTCCGATTGCGAATCTACGTATATCGGAGAAACGTATCGACCGTTAAAAACTAGGCAATACGAACATAAAAGATATATAGAGAAAAGGGATCTCAACTCCCCTCTCGCAGTACATGCATTGGAAACTGGACACAATTTCGATTTTAACAATATTAAAATAATAGATAGAGAACCGTCTATGTTCCGCAGACGGTTCTCAGAAATGCTACACATTCAGTTTTTTGATGGCACACTTAATAGGGCTGAGGATACGTGCCGCCTCAAAGCGAGTTATAAAAATGTTATATCAAACCTAAAAAATAGTCCGAATAAATTTTAATTGTAAATAATGCGACTGCGGAGACTCGGTGGCGAGCAGACTGTATCAGGAGCATAGCACGCAGTGAGAGGTGGCATACCGCTTCGCGCTCTCTTCAACTCAGCCAACACATGCTCAATAGTGATTGGCTGGCGAGCCGGAGCGGAACAGCCCAGTGGGAGGTCGGGGAGACCGGGTTGCCGTAGCAA
>JACCIB010001569.1:0-28731 GCA_018906965.1 Philotrypesis tridentata | reverse complement strand
CGACCGCCCGGAGTTCGTCCCCCTGCGTGAGACTTCACTTCGAGTCGGCCAGGACGACTGCAGCGTCCGAGAGCTACGAGACTGCGACCACCTCCCGGCACCGACGTGCGACCTTGTAAGTACGAGCTCTCTATCACTCTCGGTATTCGGGCGATTGAGCCCCATCTCTCTCTCTCTCTCTCTCTCTCTCTCTCTCTCTCTCGCGTAGTGTGCGGTGTCGCACGACCGCTCGTAAGATCGAGCTCTGTGTATTCTTTTTAATACAATATATTTTCACTAGTTCTCTTTTAATCCACGGATATCTCATTATTTCGATAACTCGTCCCCTGCCGCCTTCGCGACCTCGCACCATTACAATACATAGAACACATTTTTTGCAAATTTTCTCTAGTTTGAGGCACAAATATTGCCAAAGTCATATATCTAAGTTTGCTTCTACGTATAAACCTTTTAAGCCTTAAAATCAATTTTTCAGCTTGATCGATCATCAATATCGAAGCCAAAAAATTTGAAAAGATCGCTTAACTCATTACAAAAGAACCTGTGGAAGTCCCAGAATGTGAGAGGCCTTGGTTTCTCTGTGAGAAATAAATATAATAGCTCATTTATTAAATAAAACTAGTTTATTAAAAATGACTTGTTTAGCGCATCGAAAAATTTAGGTGAAACAGTGAAATATTAGCATAACCCATCGAAATTTTGTTGCACTGCATTATAAAAATGCTATAGAATATCCCCATACAATCAGTTTTAACGTTTATAATAACTAAAATAAACTAAACAAGATTTTATACTTTGAAAACGCATCCGGGTGTCACATACTCAATATACAATAGTTTCAAGGATATTTATATGAAAGTCAATTATTGATTTATATAAAAAATAATAAAACATTAATTATAATCAATATATCCATGCCCATTATTCATTTTTATTTAGTTCCATTTAATACCAATTTTAAAAAGCATTTTTTAAGAGAGAGCAAATTAAGCTCTAGCAAAAAGGACTATCCTTCCACCTGTCTCTCATGATACAATAAGTAACTAGTGAAGTGATTTCATTTTCAAAAATATACGTTAAGGCATCCCACAAACATGACTAATAGGCTAGAACTAGATAAGTATTTAGTTTTACTTTTTTATAAATCGTACTTAATATAATGAAACATTTTGTGAATGGATTCTCTGTTAAAATGTTCTCTTTTATTTTTCAGGTTTTATTGGAAGGCATAAACCTATCAGGTTATACGAGGAAAGAATTTTCTTGTGATGTGACAAGCTAGTGAAAGTATTGTATTATCATCCTTTAAGTATCAAAGAAAGTTTTTATAGAATTTCCAGTCAAAGTTTTCCTATTTCTATTGGGAGGTTACGCAACTGTCACGTTATAAAGGGGAGGAATTCTTGTGAGAAGCTAGTGATGTGAAAAATGTTTTTTCAAGATTTATAATTATTATATAAGTTCAGAAGACAAGTGGTTTAGAAGTTTTCCCTAATTTTGAGAGAGCAAGTACATTCAGTTTCCAGACGTAACGAGACTTTTTCCAAGAGAAAGGCATGTTTTGTTTGGTATAATGAGAACTAGTAAGTTGCCAATTCAGACACTCAGAGGGATAGTATATAAATTTTCGAGTTGATACGGCCCAGTAAAAATTGATTTTTTTAATTTTGAAATTTCTAATCTCTGATTGTCTCAATACTACTCAATTGTACCATCTTAAAAGTTCTTAAACTATCCCTCTAAGCTGGGGGCTGAACAACTACTTGTATCGCCTTTTTGATTTTTAGAATGCAGAACATGCATTTCCCTTGGGAAAAGAGATGCTCAACCCATATTCTGGAAATGGACTGTATTTTGTGCAGTCTGAAAATTAAAAATAACTAAGTTTTCATTAAACATACCAATCAGAGGGATATCATGAGAAATTTGAAGTTTACTATACAGATCAATTTCAAAATAATTATCATTTAAGGCATTCAAAATTGAACAGCTAAAAATTGGTCTAGATGATTAACTTTAAATTTCATATGCTATCCCTCTGATTGAATTGCTTAATTAAAAAATCGTTATTTTCAATTTTCAGAATGCCCAGGGTACAGGCAGTTTCCAGAATCTGGGTTGAGCGTCTCTTTTCCCAATGGAAATGTATGTTCTACTTTCTAAAAGGTAAAAAGACAATACAAGTTTTTAAGCCCACTGCTTAGAGGGATAGTATAAGAATTTTGAAGATGGTATAGTTGAGCAGTATTGATATAATCAGAGATTAGAAATATCAAAATTCAATAATTCAAAACCGTATCAACTTGAAAATTCTTATATTATCCGTCTAAGTGACTGGCTTGACATCTTATATTATCTATATACATTGAACAGATCATAACGGAATGGAATTTTTTTGCCATGACTGGTTAGGTCACTTCAGTGCATATATTGTTGTTCATAAATAAATTCTACGTTAGTAGCTGAATCGCTTTAAAAACATCTTACCCTGAAAGCTATAAATTTAGAATATATTTAATAAACTATAACTTGGTTTTTAAATGTATTGCATTCCTTTAAAGTAGTGAAATCTCCCCCCCCCCCGAAAAAAACCTTTTCAAGGTAAAATGTTGGCAAGTATAGGGTTTGTTTCTTTATTTAAATATAGAATAATTTTCAAACCCTCCACAACCATTATGTAGCCAAAATTCAAAGTATTGTTCTATCATCCAAATTAAAGCTTTTCAAACTCGCCATAGCCCTCTAACCCCTTTACAAGACTTTATACGTTTTGTACGTATCAACTTGGAAAATGTAAATCTCTCATCAATAAAATATATGTATGTACGCAAACCGCTCCGTATTAAGGGTCCATTGAACAAACAACCATTCTTTTGGTATCAATTCACTACCTTAATTTTACAAAATTCTAATTTTAATTTTTTAGAAAAGACCGATGTGATATTAATAACTTAAATTGTCAAGTTTCTTTTATAGAAATCCAATTGTTTGAAATAAATAAATAAATGGAGCGTATAAATATGAAAAATAATATGTAGAATAAAAATTATTTAATACACTATACCGATAGCATTTTGCAGGAAGAAGTTTTGATAATTATTTATAAATTTTTCATTATATTTTTTTTGAATATAATTGTAAAATCGTTTTGTAATGGATTTAGCCCCTTATATGGAACCGCAACGGTTCGAAACGTTGGCGTGGATAATCAACAAGTTTTGGCTCGAAGAGATGCATAGTCCTTTATTTATTTATTCAAGTTGTAAGGACTTCAATGTGTAGGGTTTTGAATACATTGTTATTTTGATCCCTAGAAAGCGATTACGTTAAAACAATCAACGTACAATAATGCTAATGTAGTTTATAATATTAAATGCAGTCACCATCAGATAGACCTTTCTGTTAGGATTGCCTTCCACTTCATGGATAAGTGAATCGCCAAAGATTAAACAACATGATGCAGTGAGACAGTGTTGAAATTGTTTTATGGAAAAACTTGCCGTCCCGTCCTATTGTATGTAACGATGGATACATTTTCAAATGATACGTTTGCTTAATCAAAGTAAGTAACCAATTTCTGAATTCATATATAGAAAATTTTGTGATAATTGTAAGCTTAGTTTTTGAGCAATTAATGATGTTGAAATATAGTCAGAGTTCACAGATTTAGTTTTAGTTCTATACTTACTTAAAAAAAAATTCCTATTATCAATTTGAGGCCACTATTCTCACAGTTTAACATGTATTTAAAGTTGTGCATTTATACAGGAAAATAGAAAGGTCAGTTGACTTATATTTTGATATTTTATAGTATATTGTTGATTATAATGACATTTAGTAATTCATCGATTATCTATCATAGGACGGGATGGCAAGTTTCTCCATCAAAAAATTTCAACACGGTCTCACTGCATCATGTTATTTAATCTTTTGTGATTTACTTATCCACGAAGTGGAAGGTAAACCTAACAGAAAGTTCTATTTGATGTTGACTTCATTTAATATTATAAACTACATTAGCATTATCGTATGTTAATTCTTAAATGTAATCGCTTTATAGGGATAAAACTAATAATTTATTCAAAAGCCTACACATCGAAGTCCTTACAACTTCTTCCTGCAACATGCTATCGGTATAGTATATTGAATAATTTTTATTCTACATATTATTTTTTATATTTATACGCTCATTTATTTGTTTATTTCAACACGATTGGTTTTTTATTAAAGAAACCTGCCAATTTATTTATTGATATCACAACTTTCTTTTCTGAAAATTAAAATTGGAATTTTCGTAAAATTAAAGGTAGTGAAGTGATACTAAAAGAATGGTTGTCTGTTCAATGGACCCTTAATACGGAACGGTTTACGTGCATACATATGTTTTATTGCTGAGAGATTTACATATTCCAAGTTAATATGTATAAACATATAAAGTCTTGTGAAGGGGTTAGAAGGGCTATGGAGAGTTTGAGAACCTTTAATTTGGATGATAGAACTAATACTTTGAATCTTGGATACATAAGGTATACATGACTTTGGCAATATTTTTTCCTTAATCTAGAGCAAATTTACTAGAAAAATGTTCTACGTGTTTATCGTTAGAAATGTTTCCCTGAGGAGCTAAAAATTAACGAAAATAGGCAAAAAATGCAAAAAATGCTTACAATGCCAACATTGAGCCTCCGTAACTTAAATAAAAGAGATGGAAACATCTGAAAAAATTCAGGGGCACTCATAGGCTCATAAAGAATGTTTTAAAAATATTTTTTTTGGGTAAAAAAATGGCACGCTCGATTTGTCAGAGAATCACCCATATATATATATATAAAGTTTTTATACAGATGAAACTTCGTGCAATCGTAAAAAAACATCGAAACATCGGTATGCTGCAGCGTGCCTAATATCCCCAGTTATTAATTATTATTGGGTCATTCATCATATTCTTATAATGTTGTAAGAAGCCAGGTCTATTAATTAATTAAGGGGTTCCGATAGACGCTAATGTCCCGTCACTAACCGTACGATCGAAAAGTGTTTGAATCTCAACAAATATAACAATTAATGTATTCAAAAGTAAGTTAAAGTTTGAAATTAAAATATTCGGATGTCGAAAAGAACGATTGGAACGAAAATCAGTACGAATCATCGTGTACTGATGGGCTACTGATTTTCATTCGAATCGTTCTTTTCGATACCTGAATATTTCTATTTCAAATTTTGCATATTGATAGATGATGCTGAGACGTAGGGCAACTATGTCTTGAATTTGCGTAAATCATTATATTTATTGGATCACTTTTCTACTAGTGTTACGTACTGTTAGTGACGGGTCATTAGTGGCTATCGGATCTCCTTAATAGATTGAGTAGTTTTATCATTTGCATATGTCAATAGCGTATGCAGCCTTCAATAGTAATATTGTAGTATCTTATAATCTTGATTAATCATGCCGCGGTGTTATATACATGAGACCGGCCGTACGGATGATACCAACGTTATATTCCGGCCTGCCTCCTCGAGTTCTCCTAAACTCGGTGGCGCCAGGCACTTACCTGAAAGTGCCAGAGTCTCGCGACTCTTTCAACGAACTCGGGTGATAGGCGGATTTGCCGGCTAACTAGCTCAGCTCCGCAACGCAGAAAGGAGAGAGGGTGGTTAACTTAGAATGCATTCATTTATTCATCACTAAAACTTATTCTACAATGAAAGGTAACGGGAGACATCCTGGGCACAACGGTCACCGCACGCTTGATAAAAGAATACACGCTCTATTCGTCCGCTCTGGGCAAGGCAACGCCGAGGAGATACTACTTCCGCACAACACTAAATTCCTCAAACGATACAAATACTGAATGACTACAAACGCCAGATAACCGCCGAAAATATCCGACTCTCGCGCGTCTCAAGGCTATACTCACACTGTTGCCCATTTTGCTGCACAGTCACTCTATGTCCGCCGACTCTTCTTTCAAACCTTATTCCTATAGACGCGATCGCTCACTCCTAGACCGTCCGCGGCTGTTTATCCTGATTTTGGCCGAGAGCGTGTCCGCGTCCGACGACTTACAACACCCCTCGCTCCGCAACCTAACGTGAACGTCGAGCCAGGACCCCTTGTCCTCGCTGACGAATTCTCCGAAGACTCACGCTATTTACCGCACACAACAAACACAGATAACCGCGGGTTCCGAGTCACGCAGACAACCTCCGTCCACGTAGGTACGACGAGACAACCTTAAGCCCGAGGTACACGAAATAAAGGTAACTCTTGTTTCACGTCGGCGCGACGAGACAACGATCCATCGACGATATCCACGTGACTGGTAACCATACAACAGTGGCTGTATAATTCTATATACAGCCACTGTTCTATATCTCATGTCCATCTGCACAATTCTATGAAGTGCAATCTATCGCTACACTCTTACAATAGAACGCACTATTGTCAATAAAACGCAACCTAAATATAATAAATAATAGCTTCTCAATAAAATATTCTCAGATCATGGATAGGTCTGAAATAAAAACAAATATTAGTAACCTGCGCGTCCCTATTTACTTAACCATAAATACGATCCTAACAATATATCCACAATTAGCGTATAAAAATTAATCTTACTTGAGTAAATACGTTTTAAAAAGTAATTAAAATGAATAGAATTTTTATGGGGTATAACGTAATATTCATATATTCTTTCATTAAGACTGCATAATTTATGTAATTAATTTAATTTAAAATTATATATAAAACTTAGTATTATAAGTAATATCAAATACACTAAGTAATATTCACTTTTTGATCCAGCTTAGCAACATCTAAATCATTTATTAAAGCTAACAGTCAAACTGGAACAGGAAAATTCAAAAAGTTTGATAGACTAGATTCACTACGTGGATCAACGGTAGATTCACAAGTAGACGATACATTTGGTCCACTTAGTAACGTTCGGTATGCATATTTTGTATAAATATTCAGAATAATTTTTTTATTAAATTATGCTTGCAGTTGGTAGCTACTATATATTTAGAATAAGTATATCTAGATAAGTATGTACGCTGTGTGTAGCTAAACTGCAGATCCAGTCGAGATACATGCAGACTAGATTTCCATATGGAACACATGCACCTAGGAAACCTCATTGGTTGGTACGATTGTATAATATTAGGCAGTAGGAAAAGCCACGTAAGACTCATATAGAGGACTTGGGTAGGCTATAAAAAAAATAAATAAATCTTGTTGGATAATTGGCTCCCCGAGGTAGCAATTTTTGCCAAAGGCTTGAGTTAAATAATCATCGTTTCGACGAAAATTGTCACCTTCATCACAAAACTGTCAATATTTATTATTTTTAGAAACAAAATATAAAATCACTGCTAACTAAGTTGCAGTATGCTTTTTCAAAGAAAATGCGTGCCTTTAACTGTTTACTATTCCTAATTATTGTGAATTAAAAATATGTGGAATAGATTTTGAATTACAGAAAACTAGCAGGACCTGCTAAAAGATTGAAATGAACAACAATTTTCGTTACAAAGCTTTTTTGAAAAAATAAAAATTTTATTTTGCAGGCAAAATTAAATTAAAAAGTGCATAGCCGATGCTTGAATTTTAAGTAAGTTTACGCGGCCATATTTAATTTTTGGTACCAAATTATTTAATCTGACCTCAACTTCGGGAAGAACAGGCCTTTTTACATAAGAATATGTTGTTCTTTGTAATATTTAGTTAGTTTTACGTTTTGAATAGATCAAAATATTAATCAACTGTGAAATGTCCGCGTCGCCGTTAAAATCCAACAGTAATGATAAAGTGGCAACAAGTAGACATATTTTTGAAGGAAATTTAATGATCTTTCAGAATATGGGATTAAATTTTGTACAGCTGTGGTGTATGTGGACGAAAAGTGTAGTTTTTTGAAAAAAATATCAAAATTTCGTATAAATTCTTTTAAAAATGTGGTAAATAGTAGCCAATTGTCTCCAAATTATAACTAGATCTAAGTTGGAACACAATTATTCTACACACAATATTTGAGTTTATTCTATCGATTCGTTCCAGAGATATGGTCTGGACAAATTTTTCGCTCGTAAGTACGGACGTACACACTTACATATTCATACATAAACACATTTTATAAAAACATATTTTTCTCACTGAAAAACACGTAAACCATGAAAACTCATCGGAATTTCTAATTTCAAAATTTGCGCCATTACAAAACTTTCTCTTTGAGAAAGCAATATAAGAAAAAGTACAGAAATAAAAGACAATAAATCGAAGACTTAGAACTCGGAACAGTTGTGTCATGTATATATTTTCAAAATTATTCGAAGCCTAGGCTTAACTATAAAATTACAAAGTGGTACGATTTCGATACGCCCATTATTAAAAAAAATTTTTATTCATTACAAATTCGGGATTTTCTTTTTATAAGATTAAAATTTAGGCTTAATTAACAAATTAGGTTCCAAAATAACAATTTTCGGATCGTAATTTTTTGAGTTATAGCATTTGTTTTCTAAGGGGTCACTTTGTAACGTGGAATTTTCCCGCCCGCACGGGAATATCAGTTATGTACAAAAATAATTTATAATTCGCACAGCTGACTTCTCCCAGCCTCGTGGAAACCTGCAATGTTAGAAAGCGGGAATGTGGTGGCAATCGGGTTAAAATTGTTGAACACCAAGAAATTAGGTAATAAAGTACGGTTATATTATATTTTGTTAATACATTTAGTTCATTTGGCAAACAAATGTAAACTCGAAATAAACTCATGGGCACACGGCCAAATTACTAAGTCCAAGATTGCTTCTCCGTGCTAGATAGTAAAAGGGCCGCGAAGTTTCCTCTACGTTTGCTTCTCAGTGAACAAAGGGAGGACCGCCATCCGCTGAAAACGCGCGAAATGTCTCCTCTATCGGCCGCGCACGTATTCCTCAACAACTCCGAATCTTCCTCTATATTTATCCCGTATATTAAGTACTCTGAATTCTCACCAAAAATCCTCTATAATATTCCACCAAAACTCCAAAAGAAACTTTCCGTCGGCTCTGCGGCTTAAGACTCCTTCCAAAACTACTCAATCGACAAAGTCCACCAAAGGGAAAAAGAACTGTAATTATTGCGACTCGAACTGGTCTAAAGAGGCTCCAGGAACGGAATGGCCGAGGCCGACGCTCCGATCGAGGAAGGATGCCGCGTTTTTCCACCCGACCTCCTTCTTCACGGAAACGCAAGCCCGGCCTCCAAAATTACATAATTGGTCCTCTTTCCTAGAAAAATCCCCTATTGGTTTTCCCGAACTACCACCGATCTATTCCTGTATCGGTGAGTTTCCTCCAGCGCCCTCTTTTCCAAATCCTAATTAATTCATTGCCAAAGAAAACAATTATCGCCTCTATATCCTTAACTGATTCCGTAATTCGCGCCCCCTTTACTGATAAAAATCAATCAATCAATATTGATCCCCATCCGGTGGCTCCACCTATAGATAACGAAAACTAGACGCGCGAGATTCAAATTCCATGGATCCATCCTTATGCGTCACTGCATACTGACCCTAAAATACCAACTGAAATATTCCAATGAATCTCCGCCATATTCCTCTATGCTGAAAAGAAAACCTCTATCGCCATGTCGTACTGTACAGTTCCCCGCGTCTATAACGCATCGTCCGTCACAAATCTATCGCCCGATAGCAGGCGCCCTCTCACTCTCACACGATCACGGTCGATAATCGAGAGCGCTCTCTCGCTCTCCCCTCTATCATCGCCCGCGCCACATGCTCTCTCTTTCTCTCTCTCACGCCGCTATCACGCGCGCCACAAATTCTATCTCCCACTCTCTCCCGCTCTCGCTACAGCTCGCGCGCATCATTCTCTCTCTTGCTCTCATGCACACACACGCAGCCTCGTGCATGTGATCGCGCGTGCGCTGCTAACTAACTTCCTGCGGTGCCCCCTCCCGAGCGCCGGTGCGCCGCGCAGGTGCGACTCGCGAGCTCACATCATGCGATCCGCACGCGGCCGGTCAGAGGCAACTCCTGCGAGCGCCACCGAGCGTTGGCTCCGCTACAGGAGCTGTCACCTCGCCGAGAGTGAATCAGCTGGCCGTGTAATAATGTTCACGACGCAGCAATAATTATTGCTACGTCGCAATACCCCCCACAAAACCTTGGATATACCTGAATATCCAAGTTTTCCTCCAAAACCTCTACAACCTCTACAAAACCTGAAAAAGATATCCTCTATAACCAGCCGAGAAACCTCCAATAAGGAAACCTGAAACAAGTAAAATTCCTCCATTTCCGCCACAAAATAAAACCGCCAGACAAATGGATTTGGACCAACCACTCAAATAATAAAACCACTATATTCAGAATAAACGATTTATTTAGCACCTATCGTGGCCCTGGAGCCAAAGCCGCCAACAACAATTCCCGAACCCCGGGTGGCGCATTTACTAATTGCCGTATGGCCAATAAATAATCATCGGTGACGCCTCCAAGAGCAGAACCCGCTGTAGTGGTGGAGGTGGCTGGGGTGGAATTGACCACCTCTCTCCTGGGCCTCCCTTCGCGTCGCCGTAGTTGAGCGGCCTCCTCGTAGCTTGGAGGAGGCCCGTACCGCTCCTCTTTCTCGAAGCGGACCCTGCGGGGGTAAGATGGAGCCACGGTCGGGCCCGGACGGGTTTGACCCGCCCTTTCCGCCATATAGGCCCGGTGTGTTTCCCCACACCGCGCGCAGTCAATCATGTCCGTGTTTAAACGCCCACAATTGAAACAAAACCGTCTCTTCTCACGGGTGCAACGCTCCCAACGATGCCCCCGGCCTCGACAATTGAAGCACGATCCGAAGGGGGGGTCAACCTCCGGATCGGTCACGATGGCCTTTAAACCACCGAACAATGCTCCCGTGAGAATAGGCCGGTCCTCCCGGCCGGATGCTCCAGCTTCCACCGGAGCCTCCCACCGGCTGCGCCTCCTCTCGCGAGGAGTCCGCGGTACCGCCCCCGCAGAAGATGACGGAGCATTCTCCCTTTCTTCCTCACGACGTGCCTGAAAAACTGAAACAACAAGAATACCTCTATGACCTCCATCCACTATTTCCACCATATCCTCAAAAAAACTGATTAACTACCAGTCCACGCCGGGGATTTCCGCGGACATCTCAGCTCCGCCTCCCAACGAACCCGAGCCTCGCCCGGGTTAAAAAAAGGGATGGGGACCACTGGGCCTGGAGCCGGTCCCAACCGGTTCCCAACCGGAGCTGTGCGGATCGGCACCCCAGGGGAAAGAGGAGAGCGCTCCCGGCTGGGTAGCTCGATTGATGACTCGTAATCATCCAACGTGAGCTGCCGCCGGGGGTTGTACCTCCTCCTTTTCCCGTTCGCCCCCCGGAACATCGGGTAGGGCTCCTCCCGTACCTCCTGGGACGAAGGTCCACCGGCCAACTCGTTAGAGATCGTAATCTCCAACGTTTCTTCCTCTACCCCATCCTCCATCCGTTCCTCTACCTTGTCCTCTACCTATAATCCCAAAGAAAAAAAACAACTATCTATCTATCCATTCATGGTTCTATCTATCTATCCATTATTGTTCCTCCATCAATTATCTAACTAGCTACCTCTACAGGAGCCGCCGAAGCGGTCCCTTCCTCCACCCCGACAAGAGCATCGAGCTCCGCCACCGCCTCCCTTGATTCCTCGGCCTCCCTACTCTCCCTTGGCACGCTCCCGGCCTCTCCAGGAAGGTACAACATCCGTACCGGGGCCACCCCAACCGTCTCCGGCTGGGGGTTCACAGAATGGGGCCGCCGTAAAATCTTAGGGGCGCTCGGCGGAGGGCCCAACGACCACCTCTTGTCGGCTTCCTCCGAGAGCCTCAAATCCTTCATACGCCGAGCCCAGACCTCGGCAGTGGCCGTCATGTCCGAGATGGGACGGCTTCGGCGTCGCTGCTCTCGAATGGCTTCGAGCTCCTGCTCCCGGAGGATCTCTGCCTCCAACTCGTCGGACCAGGAGGGCGTGTAACCGGCCATTTTCCTCTATAATCCTCTACACACCCAGAAAAAAACATAGAAATTATATCCTCCATAATTTCTACACTCCCTCTCCCTAAACAAAACGTCACAAACGACAACAAAACCCTACTTACAACACAGTACAGAACAGTACAACCACCACCAGCTGAAAATAAAAAAACCTCTACATGCCTCCATCCGCTATACCACCATCTGGAAAAATAACACCTCTACCTCGCGGAGCTATATATTTCTTTAATTCATTAACATATGCCATTGCATTTTTCCGTTTATCCGCTGTTTCCAAAATGTATACTAGAGGTGATCGTTTTTCCAAAATTTTGAATGGACCGTCATATTTACCCGCCAACTTAGAAGAAACTCCATCCACGCCTTTCGAATGCATGTATAATTTCCTCCATACTAAATCCCCTACGTTAAATTCAGCCGGTTTCCTACCACGATTGTAATGAGCAGCTTGTTTTAACCGTGCTTCCTCTATATGTTTACCTACCAGGTCACGTAGTGCATCCAGTCTTCTCATTCGATCCGTCCACAATTTTGGATCCAACTCCACTACATGTCCTCTATCCTCTATAGATTTCCTCCATGATTTAATCAGTTGTGGCTGGCTCCCATAATTAAAAAATGCTGGTGACACCTTCGTGGTTGCCTGCACCGCAGTATTAAAAGCGTGCCTTAACTCCACTATATGCTGATCCCATAACCTATGATTCTGCCCCACATACCAGGCAATCATGGTTTTCAAAGTCCTGTTACTCCTCTCCACAGGATTTGCTTGTGGATGGTACGGTGGCGTGGTCACATGTTTCACCCTATATTCCTCCAAAGTATCCGCTAAAGTTTTATTAATGAATTCCTTCCCGTTATCCGTCAATAAATAATCGGGGACCTCCCATCTAAGTAAAACCAATTCCTCAAACGCTTTAGCTAGTGCTTGACCCGTAGCCTTCCGAATAGGTTTCACCTCTATCCACCTAGTGAACAAGTCCTGGAAAACAATAAGATACTTGTTTTGACCTCTACTTAACGGAAATTCCATAAGATCTGCCGCTACTACCGCCCAAGGACGTTCCACAATTCGGTTTCCCATCAAACCCATAGGACCGGATTGTACTGACTTATATTTCTGACATATTTCGCATCCTTGTATGAATCGACGGACCTCGTACCACGTCCCTGGCCAGTAATACTCACGAGCAATCCTATCGTAGGTCTTTTCAAAACCCAAATGACCCGCCGTAAAATTACTGTGCGCTTCCTCCATAACCTGATTTTCATAATCACACGGTACCACTAATCTCCAACCTTCCTCCTGAAACACTATGGGATCTAACAACGGATCATTTATGTATTTATACAATAATCCATTATCTACCCTCCATGTGGAATACTTAGTTGGAGTATCCTGTACTTCTTTGAGACGATGTAAGTACCAATCATCCTTAATATCCTCTATATTTAATTTTAATTCCTCTATAACAAAACCTCTAGATAACGCGTCCGGTACATGGTGTAAAGCCCCTTTCTTATGGATAATTTCAAAATCCCATTGTTGGAGTTCCAAGGCCCATCTGGCTAATCTACCAGTAGGATATTTCAAATTCTGCAACCATTTCAAAGCACTGTGATCAGTTATTACTTTGAAATGGTAACCCTCTATATAAGGCCTCAATTTTTTAATTGCCCATACCATAGCCAAGCATTCTTTCTCGGTAGTTGTATAATTCCTCTCTGCCGACGACAATACTCTGCTCAGGTATACTACAGGGTGCTCACCATCCTCCATTTCTTGGGTTAAAACCGCTCCAACCGCAAAATTCGACGCATCACACTGGATTGTAAAAGTTTTAGAAAAATCCGGGCGAGCCAACACAGGAGCATTTGTTAATGCTTTCTTCAATTCCTCAAACGCCTGTTGTTGCTCCTCTCCCCAATTCCATTCCTTCAGGTTCTTGACATTCTTCAGTAATGGTACTTTTAATTCCGCATCATGTTCCAGAAATCGACTATACCATCCAATCATCCCCAAGAATCTTTTCAACTGCGTTTTGTCCTTGGGAGGTGGATAGTCCATAATTGGAGCAATTCTCTCTGGATCTGGTCTCAGACCTTCTCTATCCAAAAGATACCCCAAATATCGTACTCTGGAACAACCAAATTCACATTTCTTCCGGTTTACAGTCAAACCAGCCTCTACAATTTTCCGCAATACTAATTCCAACCATTTAATATGCTCCTCAAAATCATCCGCCACCACTATAACATCATACAGATAACCAAAAATATGCGGTTCAAACTCTGGTCCAAATAAGGAGTCAATCAAACGTTGAAATGTGGCCGGGGCATTCGAAAGCCCAAAAGGTAAACGAGTAAACTGCCACAAACCACTACCCGGCATTGCAAAAGCCGTATAACGTTTGCTATTTTCCTCCATTGGAATCTGAAAATACGCTTTTTTCAGGTCAATTTTCGAAATGTACCTAGCGTGCCGCAATTTATCCAGAATCACGTCAATCGATGGCAACGGATAAGCATCCTTTTTTGTCAGCTTGTTAACATCCCTGTAATCAATACAGAAACGAACATCGCCGTTTTCCTTAAAGACGATCACTGGAGCGCTACTAAAATCACTATTTGATTCCTCTATAACCCCTATCCGCAACATTTCCTCTATTTCTTTCATACCTGCATTCCACCTTTTAGGAGACCGTCTCCTGAATTTATGCTTAACAGGATCATCCCCTAAATACACAATTTTGTGCTCCGCCAGATTTGTAGCATTCAGCCGGACCAGTGGATCCTCAGGCAAATATTTCTTAACTATTTCAATGATTTTCTCATGCTCTTCCATCTTCAACTCAGACAAACCTGCACATTCTGCTATCAGTTTTGGTTTGCCGTAAGTACCATTTTTCTCAAAAGAATACCAAATACCACCATTGATCCTCCATAGATTCTTCCTAAAATCAATATCCAAGGCCCAATCTCGGCAAAAATCCACACCAAGAATGAAATCATGACCAGGATCATCCATCACAATACAATCTAAAACTCCGGATTTTCCCTCTATATCTAGCATGATTTCTATACTGCCTCTCACTGGAGTAACTTGACCTGTCACTCGACTAATAAATTTGTTACAAGAGACTATTTTATCAGCAAATCTTTCCGCTATTTCTGACTTCATCAAACACACCATTGCTCCGCTATCCACTAATGCCACATACTCTTTCCCTCCAAAATTCACAATTAGGAAATTTCTGTTTTCTGTAGCGGTTATAACAGCGCCTTGAGTTATTAGATGAGATTTACTTCTCGAATTCTTCGAATTCGTTCTTTCTTCTGCCTCTACAAATTTATCTACTCGTTTAGCCACATCACGAAAGGAAGTAATCAAGGGCTCCGAGTCACTAAGTTGACAATCCTCCACATTATATCTATTTCTGTTGTCAACATTGTACTCCAAATCCCGTGAAAGATGTCCTCCATTCAGTGCCAACTCCCGTAGCTTCCATCGGGAATCGAAGTCTGGCTCCTCCATATTTCTATTCCTCCATCGACGAACATTACGTCTGTCTTTTGGAACCGCTCCTTTCGACACATCTTTTTCCACCTCCAAAGAAGACTTTCCTGGTGGCATACCTGTTGTTTTATTGAGATTTTCACCACTATTAAAAACCACGGGTTTAAATATTCCACCATTATCCTCTATAATTCCACATCCTCCAGTTGGATTTGCTTTCTTCTGAAACGTAGACACATTCATGAGAGTTTTGCCCACTATTTTTGAATTAGCACGCAACTCTGCCGACGGTGCATCACTGAGCAGCAACAAATCCATTCTATCTCCATGAGTCGTAACATTCACTTTATTACTACTCTTCTTCTTACTTAATTTCTTCTTCCTCTTCTCTGCATTATTACCACTATTACTGCCAATATCATTTCCACTACTTCCGCTACACATTGAAGACTCATCACATCTCCTCAATATACGCTGAAGTTTTTCTTGATCTCTATCGACAGTAGGTCTTTCCAATTGCATTTCTCCTACAACAGTAATATCTTGCGTGATATTAACTAATGGATCCGCTATCATCGATGGAGAACCTAATTGCTTAGTTCTTTTCGACGAATTACTACCCCAATTGGCCATCAAAGATTCATGGTTTCTGCTATTTACCTCTATCAAACCACTATCCTTGCTTCTGCCATTATTACCAAATCCTATATGCTCGCGGAGGGCAGGGAATTGAACTGAGCCCCCGCTCTGCCATTTCCCAGTCGACTCAAAATGTCACAATCAGGGTTTATTGCACAGTTGGCAGAAAATATCTGAATTCTCTCGAGCTGGGCACCGATTTGCCTTATGACCCAATTGCTGGCACTTAAAGCACTTCGTATCAGGACATCTATTGGCAAAATGGCCTTCTTTCCCACAAGAGTAACTTCTTCGGACCTTGCTGAGAATTCCCGCGCTGACCCTGAAAAGTTCCTCTACCCTGAAAATTTCCTCCATTTTGACCTCTATTACCCTGATTCCCCATGTTACCCCAATTTGAAGATTGCTGCCGCGGCTGCTGCTGCTGTTGGATTTGCTGGCGTTGATCACTCTGATTTTGATTTAAATTATTCACATTTTGATTCACCGCCACCTCCATTTTAGTTTGTTCCTTTACGGGAGACTCATTCAGGCTGTTCGCAACTTCAGTTTTACCGATCACTAGCTTTTTAGCAGGTTTATCCTTTGCTGGCTTAGGCAATACCGCATCCTCTACCGCCATTGATTTAACTACCTTTTTCTCTCCCTCCTTCGGGATGAAAACAGCGCCTGGAAGCTTCATTTTATCTTTTGAAGGTGGAGGCTCCCAATATTCGTTGATCTCCTTGACTCTTTCATATTGCCGACCAGAGACGTAATTTTCATGTTTACCATGAAATTTCGATACTCTGATCGAATTCTCTTGAAGGCCATGCCTACCAGTTCTCTATATTCCGGAGGATTATCCAGGTGGTCCACTATATATTTGAAACAGTCTATAAACGCTGTTATTGGCTCCCCCACTCCTTGAGTTCTCCGCATCAAATCATTATAAATATCCCGTTGGCTGATTTCGCCAATGAAGCGATTTTTGAATGCCACCATTAACTGCCGCCATGAAGAAACTTCTTTCCTCTTTACTCTATACCAATTTGCCGCTATACCGGTAAATAAGCAAGCCGCAGCCGTCAGCATTCTCTCATCAGGAATATTTTCACTGCGACGGCAATCCTCCATCTGATCCAGAAAATTTTCCGCCACTACCCTATCCTCAGTACCATGAAATTTGTGACACCAACTCTGCAGCGTCTTCACCAAATTCCCATGGTAATGCGTAGACCTGAAATCAATTCCAGAATTGCCTCTATGATCTCTGAAGTCGCAACGGTCGTGATCCGGACTCGTATGCGTACCTCTAAAATCTTCTCTTTCCTCCTCATTCCTGGTATTGTTATCGAGGGTACTCGACTGCTTCGCGTAATTACCACCCGTGTTCGAAAATCCAAAACCACTACTTACAACATATGGCATTGAAAACACGGTCTTCGTATTATCTCCAGACCCCAATGAAGACTTTGGAGGCACCTGAGATATCGGGAGATTTAAATACATCCCTTGTACTCTATTCCTCCATTGTGCATCCTCTACATTAACTACATCCGAGTGTACTTGATCACTCAGCTGAATTCTCTTCCTCGAATCCTTAAACTTTGGTTTAGTACCAGTACCCGCCACAGAATGAGTTGTCGCCGAGGTAGTCATCACTGGATCCGAAAAAGTGAAATGCTCTACTGGCACCGTAGAGTAATACGTTGCCAATCCCGGAATATCCCACGACGATGAAGATACTGTCGTCGTTGGAAAATTACACATCATTGTAACTGTTGTGGTCAGTAGAGAGTAGGACCGTATAGCGAGACAGACCGGTGGGTGGTGGTCACGTGGTGTTCCCCCAGACGGCTTCCCCCACCAGTGGCGCTCGCTATACGAGGAGCCGTGACGTCACGCACCACGTGACCAAGGCCTCGCTATACGGTCCCGGGGGAGAGAGAGAGAGCCGCTGTAGCTGTGGATAGCGAGAGGGGGTGGTGATGGGGGAGGGAGTACACCACGTGACCTCTCGCCATACGGCCCGGAAGAGAGAGAGCCACTGTGGCTACGGATAGCGAGAGTGGGGGTGGGAGAGGGAGTGCACCACGTGACCTCGCTATACGGTCCTGGAAGAGAGGGTGAGCCGCGGACAGCGAGGGGGTGGCGACGGGGGGAGGGAGCGCACCACGTGACCGCGACCTCTCGCTGTACGGTCCTGGCAAGAGAGAGAGAGAGAGGGAGAGAGAGCCACCCACTCGCTATCCGTAGCCTGTGACGTCACTCGCCATCCAGCGCGCTGAAGCGTTATAGCGAGTGTTTACGTGTATACGTGTATAGACTTGCGCGCTCGCTATAACACTGCAGGGGGCGGTGGGAGCAAGATGGTGGGTGACGTCAGAGACTACGGATAGCGAGAGGGATACGTGACTACTGGAACAAATACAAAGATATTTTTAGAACATTTTAAAAACTTTTATTCATTACATATATTTTTCAATCCGAGAGGTCGGTATCGGATACACCATTTATAGAATGCAAATGTCGCGTTAATTTGATAATCATTCTCCAAATTTCGCGATCCCATGCGCTTTCGTATATAAAACCAGGAGCGCCAAGCTCGCCAGTCTCTTGTACTTCTTCGATGAGAAAGTACAGCCTGTAATTCTGAAAAAATACAGATAATTTATTATTTTATATTTATTAACATTAATAATAATATTCATAATAATATTCATAATAAAAAATTTACCCATTTATCGGCTGCATGTGCCTTCAATATTTCGAAGGCTTTACCGATGATTAATATCTGTTGCTCTCCCCGTAATAAAGGAATTAAGCGTTCTAATTTTGATACTGCTTTCTGAAACAATAAATATTACATGTTTTATTATTATTATTATTATTATTATTATTTTTAGGGGAAAATGTAAGTATAAAATAAAACCTAACTTACCAATTTTGCGATCCGCCCTGCAGAGATGTCTGTTAGTAAATTTCTGTAATAGATTGCTAAAGGGTCTATGCAACCTATCGCGTTCATCTGAAAATATATTACATGAATATTAATTTATTTTTATTTAGTAATAAATTTCAAAATACTTGGTTAAAAAATTACCTTTGTGAGGGTCCTAAGCTATCTCTCAGCGTTGTGTGCTCTCAAGTGTCTTTCCGAAGACTGTGCATGGCTCCCGAAAAATGAGCGACTGAAAAACCGTTGACCTCCCGGTAAAGACTGTCACAGGAAGTGGGTTGTTAATCAAGGCTGAAATAATAATAAAAACTTAGTAACCGACAAATTGATTATTTATTAGTTTAAAAACAGGGTCTACCTTTTTCCAAAAATAAATAAGAGATTTCCTCTGTAAATTGCTGGAAAAATAGAAAATGTTTATTTAAGAAATTGTACGTTTAGAGAAATAAAAATATTTATGAGTTGTGTACCTTTTTTAAGAAAACATCCGGTTGAACTGAAAAATAAAGAGCATGCTAGGACATGGTATCGCTAGGCCAGACATTTGACGAAATAAAGAAATGTTTATTTTTAAAAACAATAATTTCTATTTTTGACATTTTTATGTACAATATATACACATATACAAATATACATCTACTTAAAATTAACTACTACTTCTAAAGCCGATGGGGAGCGAAGTACCATCCTCAAAATAATGGCGCTTGGTTGAAACTACTCTACAAGTTTTTTGCTCGCTCTTAGTAACTACATCAAAAGTCGTTGTCCGACGAATACTTTGGAAGTTTAAGCGAATGTCTGTAATTTCTTTGTGAATCAAATTTTTAATACTATTAAAATTAATTTTTTGCTCATTTGCAAAATTGAGTCTAATGCCTTTAACTTTTACACATTCAAGTGCAATGTCAATTCGTCGGTCATCTGGCCCAAAAAATTACCTAATTCCGGCTCATATTCGTCAGCGATATCGTTGATGATGAAAATTACAGAGTCGGTATCGCAATACAATAAACGCTTGTCTAGCCGCTCCATATAGCTATACAACACCAAGCGCGCTTGAGCAGTCGTGTAAGCAGCTATAACAACATTAGTATGGTTCGAACCTTCGATAAAATCCTCTTTCTTAATCCAATTGACGCACAATACGTTTTGGGTAATAAGTAAGAGGCCTTTTATCTCTTTGTCCTCTGCTGTAATAATGTCGAGTAACTGCTTACGCGTGGTGACAAATTCTGTCACAGGCAGATTGTCACGCTGACCAAATTTGCCCCAAAATGAATTGAGGCATAATTTGGCGACTGTTCGCAGCAGCGGGTTGCTCTCGATTTTATCGTAATCGAGAGAAACACCTTCCTTGTTGAAGTATTCAGCTATATATTCGCGCTTTTTTTGCTCATCAGAGCACTCGGCAGGCCAACCCGACGCTTGCTGTTTTAGAGCTAAAAAGGAATTAATATAATCCCCAAACAGCCCTTTATCGGTGGAACTCATTTGTGTGATTTGGTATTGCCAAATCACATAAATGTTTAAAAGGCGATAGCCTTTTTCGAGTGCTTTGATGAGCTCGTCGGATACCCAAGTACCCGAGAGCGCGCGCATCTCGACATTTTCGTGTGTGCAAGTGTCTAAATTTCCCTCTTCGCAGCATGATCTGCATAGAGGGAAAATTAACTTACCGTTGATTTTAATAGGCAAAACGGGTAGATATAAATCTCGAGGTGGTAAAATTTTACATTTTACCAACCCGTTCACCCTATCAAAATGTTCATAACTTGTGCCGGTTATTTCCAGACACTCATCACCCACAAAAATATCAGGATGTCCCAATGGAAACTTTCCTGTCTTACAAATATACTGATATAATGAACATATATCGGTATATTTGATTTTTTGAAAGTCGCTTACTTCAAAGGACGTGACGAAATTTTCGGTACGCCCTCCGAAAAAAGCGTCACGCGGTTCGAGCTTCTCGCCGCTCAGTCGTGGGTGTCCGCGCAAAAAAGCGGAAATTTGAGGCTGCGATTTTTTCAATTTAGAAAAATCGCATTCCCAAATTTCAATTAACATATAACCTAACGCTCTTATCTTATTATTTTTTTCCATTGCTTGATTATAACAATCTCGCATCGGTCGGTCGAATGATACGAGATTGTCATAATCTTCCGCGAAACACTTGGGGCACCCGTGAGTGTAACACTCTTGAAATTCAAAGACGATTCCGTTGAATTTCGATGTTCTGGGCACCCCAGCATTCATATGCAAAAACCCATCGACCTTAAACCCCCCAGGAAGCACATACTCGCGAGAACGGGCGGCATGGACAATTTTACGCCCGTGTACGTGCTCCTGCCACAACAACCATTGCAGGGCTATTCGCGACTGTTTGTCGGCTAGTCGATAGCCGTTGGCGGGAATTAGGCCGATGGTTTGCTCTCGTAAAAATCTACTCCTAAATATTTTCGAGCAGGCTGATGCAATGGTCGACGCTTGCGTAAAAGGGCATATGCCGCCTTTAGTTAAAAAGATTTCGCGGAATCTCGTGCATGCACGGCGCAGTATTTCAACATCCATTTTGCAGTATTTCACGATTTCTGCGTTGAAATTGAATACTGTGCCGCTCGCGACCTGTTGGTTGTACCATTTGAAAAAAGCATCGCGTTCGGCCGTTGACATAGTGTCTGTACCGTAATAATGCGGAGCAGGCAATGCACCTTCATACGTCGCATTTTCAAGCGTATTGAAAAAATGAGGAAAGTAACCCTTTGTACTTTCCTCGGAAAATCCAAACGCTTCCGGCAACGCGGCAAGTTTCATATTAAAATAATTTAAACTATCGATGAATTTTGTATTGTGAATGTTCATAACTATGATGTTACGACCATTCAGAATAACTTTTGGTTCCGTGTTTAAATTATTCAATATAACTTGTTTCAATATGAAATGTGCATCAAATGCTCGCGCATTATGAGCGATGGAGGCAGTTTTTTTAAACGCAGTGTTCCCACGTACGCTTAAATTTAAAAAATTATTTACGGGGTCGTCGTGAAAAACGAATTAGCGAACCCCGCAATAACTACAATGCGTGCCGTTCAGGTTTTCGATATTTATGCAAACATCGCAAACCTGATGGGCTACACATAGCGTTACTACGTGCTTGTAGCACGAATCGTCAGCTTCGTATTGCTCATCCTGTCGTGTCTCGAAATCGTAAAAAATAAATCTCGTTTCAGGATGATCTTTTACGATTTTCCTTCTCAAATCAGCATTAGTTTTCATCGGTTTTATGTAGCATGCTTCATTGTAGGCGTGCGATCGTTCACAACGCTTACAATAAAACATGCCGCATTTATGCTTCTCGGTGTCACGCTTTGTGTTTAATTGTTTATCACAATTTACACAACAACGTACCACAGAGCACACGCTACTGTTTTTGGTGTAGCTACCGATTTTCATGTGATTATTGTAACAGGTTTGACTTGCAAACTGTCTATTACAAACGTCACAGTGAACTATGCTTGTTTGATCGCACGGCGGCTGAGCAAAACAAGAACTGCACGAGTGCTCGCACTTGTGTAAATCTTTCGCATTGAAAGCTTTATTGCAGGGTTCGCAAAAATTTCGCGACCCCGAGGCAGCCATTACCGATTTTACGAATGCAAAATGTCCCGGTGATCCTTCGAAAAATAATAAATTAATAACGCGTACGTTGCGCTCGTCGCGCAACGCTTCACTTTCGCGACCGTCGAAAATTAAATCAGCCTGCTCATTCGCAAAATTGGCGCTTCTTCTAATTACAAGCGCAATTTTTTCACTTACAAAATAATTTTGAAATGCGATAATATGTTCCAACGTACACCCCTCGGGAGGGATGTCGTTTGGACATATTTTCGCATTTCTCAAAAGGTCTAATGCATAAAACCTTTGCGCTCCCCATCGACTGTCGCACGCACGCTTCCAATTTTTTACAAAATTTTTGTTTGACGGATCTGTTTGTAACAGCAGATACGCCAAACCGACTGCTAACGCGCGTGGTAAGCACAAATTGTCGTCGTTGTCGATCGTAACAATCGACCGCTTTTTTTTAGCGTCTAAATAGGATAGTGGGCGACGTGTATTTTTCCCACCTACGATACCCCTGACTATATTTAAATCTAAAATTAAATTATTGTTAATGTCTAAATCCGCGTAGCTCTGACCGATTTCGAAAAGTACTATTAAAATATCTTCCGGATCGAAATTTCGTATCAAGCGAGGGCGTAACCAACCGGGCCCCCTAACAAAGCAATCGCTCGAAATATAACCGGTGATATAGTCGTAAGGACTGTTAGATAAACGAACAATAAAAGTATATAGCTCGTTGACAGCCATCTGGAGCCATTCGTATGGATCGCTGTTATTAGGGGGCTCGGTTAATTTAATAATAAGACGCTCGCTGCGCATTCCGAGCCTCTCGGAATTTGCCGATTCTCGCGAAATCAAAACGAAACCGGCCGTTTCTTCATTTTCTTCTTGTTCTTCGTTGCGAACACCCTCCCCCACCTGTACGATCTCTACTTCATCCTCAGCATAGGACTCGCGAATCTGATCGAGGCCGCTACGGACAACAGCTATGTAAAAAAATCCAAATTTTACTCTACGACTATAATAATAATACTAATAATAATAATAAAACACTATCTAAAAAGTATATAATAAAACTAGGCTTCAGGAGGACCGCGACAGCCATCGTGCACACGTTCGAGGATATCCCGCATTTCCTCGTACGTCATGTCCGAAAAGAACTCGCGAGCATTCGAGTCCCGATCTAGCCACATGCTGGCTAGCCAAAGACGCTCGCGAGCATGTGGTGCATAAAAAAAGCTCTCCGAAAGCACGCGTTCGGGTCTTTCCTCAATATCGACAATCACTATCAAAATTTTATAATTAATTAAAATTATCTAGACGCGAGGCATATTATTATTATTGAATATTAAAATACTTACATTGATTTTGAAGGTTGTCGACCGGATTGTGCTGGTCGAACACTGCTGGTGTCAGCTCACCATTTTGATTTTCGACGAGTGGATGGTCGACGTCGGGGATGGTCGGTCTGAGGTAAAAGTCGTGCAGGAGGTGTGCGCGTGCTCGATTTTCCGCCTAAGTCAAATTATTCGAGTCGTGCGCAAATAGCTCGTCGCGCATAACTGGTGGATCCCATGGTTCCGGAGCGATGTTAATTCTTAACCATGGGCGTTGAGGTACCGTCGAACGATCCATATTCGCCTCAACATCGTCGTCATCCGATGTATCATCATCATCATCATTATCCTCCTCCTCCCGTACTTCGTCACCATTGCCACGGACTTCCGCTAAAACGGCGTTGATTTCTTCAATAGTAATAGTGTGGTCCGTCGTCGCCCTTTCCTCATCGTCGTCATGATCGTCGTCGCTTGTCCAAAAAGGGATGAGAGTTTTCGGACGAGGTCGATGAACAGTCGTCGAAAGATAATTGCCGTAGAGACGCCAACACAGCTGGTCGTGTTGAAATCCATCCGCTGGTGATTGGTGAATCACGCCATGCCGAACTCGGAATCAGACTCGGCAGTGAAACCGTTGACGCTGATGACGTAGGTGACGGTGGCGGTCGACATAAACCTGACGGACCGGCCTGAGGCTCTGTCGAATTAGAATTCGACGAATCTACACGCGCACTCACTACCTCCTGCACATTCGAGGCGTTATTCGGAGCTGTTTCAGCTACTGATACATCATCTTCTTCTTCTTCTTCTACTCGCGCATAAATATCGGCTAAAACAAATAAAAAAACACATTATCGCTTTACAAAACTTGCGCGCACTCACTTTTTTCACTTTTTTTACTTTTTTCACTTTTTTCACTTTTTTCACTTACCGATTTGCCGTTCATAAGCATTCACGACGCCCGAGAGGGATTTCTCGATGCGTTGCAGTGCTCTACGTTGTACGTACTCGCCGACAATAAAAATGGCATATCGCGAATTGAAAACACCGTCGCGATACAACCGTGCGATTTCACTCACAGTTAAGCGACCGAGTGCGTACCTAAATTGGTATTCCAGTTCCTCCTGGTCACTGTTGACTAGACGATAACGACGTCTATTCAAATCAATTCTTTCGTCGAGCGAAAACCGGTCAGAACATTCCGATTTTAAAAAAATGAGCGTCTCTCGAACACTACGTCGAAGAGCGCTCAATTCGGTTTTATTGATAGCTTGAGCCATTTTTCGAAAAAATGAAAATATTCGTAAAATTCACGAAACGCACCCAACGAAGATTCGAACAAGCGAAAAACTCACGATCGGTTGAAGGTTCGAACGGAGACTGATGAGCTGAGAGGCTTTACCGCGATTTTAAAATCTATCAGCCCTCAGCCCTCAGCCATATCTGCGAACTTGAAAAACACGTGTGAAGCACCCGTTTTCCAGGCAAAATCGACCTCTGGGTGGTGGTAGCTGTATTAGAAAGTTTTTTCCAAAGATTCATCTGTACCATATTTACGACGATGCTGAGGGTACACAGAGAGAGAGAGAGAGAGAGAGAGAGAGAGAGAGAGAGAGAGCTTTAACACAAATACGAGCGTGTTAATAGTTTAAGGACCAACCAAAAGTCTCTCTCTCTCTCTCTCTCTCGCTCTCATTCCCCCCTCTTCCAAAATTAAAAAATACGTTGATCTTTTGCGAAGTAGGTAGTAGGGGTAGATGACGCATTGTATATGTGTTTTTCTAAAAATGTGTATATGTAGAATTCGTAGTAGAAGGGGTTTTTCTATCTACGTGTATGTGTGTGTGTGTGTAGTGGGTGGAGCTAAGAAGTTAAAAACCCTCGAGAAAAAGCAACAGTCCTTAGAAGATCTTAAATTCTAATTCAGTGTACATCTATTGTTCAATCAAAGAGCGCAATGGCTCAAGCGCAGTAGCAAGATTACCAAACAGTATTCTAGCAGCGACTTATGCGCTTAATAATTCAAATAGTAAGAGAATCGTAGTTGGTTTCGAGAGGGCACGTGAATGTCTGTGGAACGGTGAATTAAAATACGACTTGGTATTGAAGTTTATAAACGTCGGAAGCACCAAATCCGTTCAACGAGAATTAGTTATGGACATCGATTCATGGGAGCAATTGCAAACTCATTTTGACTTCATCAGCACGTATTTCGACGATGAGTATGAATATTACGAAAAATATAATGGACAACGAACGCTAAATCTAAAAAATCACGATTTAACGTTTACCACATCCTACGGTGCCAAATCGTTTTTGTTGGAGCAACGCCATCGTTCGCTTCAGGATGTCGTCATCCACGTTATAAAATCACCTGATTCAACCGTCGCCGACGACGACATCACCACCACCACCACCACCACCACCTCACCGGATAGTGAAAATACTGAACAAGGCGCAAAAAAGAAAATCTACTTACCTTCGATTGTAATGCAGCGAGTTACGTTTGAAGGGCTAAAAATTGTCACTGGCTGTATCAACGCATACATAAAACGGCTTCAAGAACATACTGGTAATATAAATTGGTGTGTAGCACTGATCGAAGAATACATTCGCGATACTATTCAAAGAGAGATTCCTGTCAATGTAGAGATTACAAAAAATATTCTTAGCGAAGCACAGGCATTTTTCAATTCTGTTAAAGACAATTGTGCTATCGTCAATTTGATGTATCGCCATGTAAAAGAAACTGTACCAGCCGATTTTAGCGAACGCTACTTTGACATTGTTTACGAAGAAATTATGGCATTCCATTTACCCTTTATGTACGATAAAATTCGTGCAAAAATCTTTGACAAGTAATTATGTTTGAAAAAATGTATGTACGATATAAAAAAATGTAATTATGTTTTTGATTAAATATTAACTATGAATATCAGCAAAAATTTTTAAAATAAAAAAAGAAACAATGTATGTATTTATCCAAATTTTGTACAGAATCCGCGTGTATATTGCCCCAGTTGGCTAGTACGTTTTCGCAAGGAATTTAGGCACAACCTTCGTCTAACACCTGTTAGCAGTCGTATTTAACAAAGATTATGGGGGTCAATATTTTCATCTATTCTCCGTCGCCAAGTATGAGCGTACTCGACGACTGAGAATAGATAAAAGTATTGCACTCGATAATCTTTGTTGAATTGGATCGTTATCAGATGTTAGAGTAGAGTCGTGTCTTAATTCCTTGTAAAAGGATACTAGCCGGGTGTTGCGATATATTGAAAATTTAAAAAAGAATACGAGTATACACTAATAAATATTGTAATTTGAATTTGAATATTGTATTGTAATTTTACAAACCTTTCATCCTTTATCCTGAACATTATAAATTTAAAAAAACGATATCGTTTAGCTTGTAAGCGGTGTTACGGAGGTGGCGCATCAGCTTATTTAGAGCGCCAGACCTCCGCACGCTGATTAGCGGCACGCGCGCGCGTATTAGCTGAAATACATGCGAGACGCATCAAGATTGCTAATCAGCGGGCGGTGAAAACACACGCGAAACAAGCTAGTTTTGCGCGTGTGTATCCCCGCGTGCGCGCCGCCGCCGCCGCCGCCGCCGCGGTGGTCCTAGCAACGTTAGTTGCAAAAGCACAAAGATTTTCAATATTCGGTCAGTAGTAAAATATCTTCACTTAGTTGAAGAGCGACAAAAGATAAAACATAGAGTGGATGAATGATCATGGATACGAGAGTTGTGCATCCTTTCACGATGATCGCTAGCGGGCCCACATCTTCTGGAAAAACATTTTTCGTTAGTCGTTTCTTGAAAAATCTCAATCATCTGTGCAATGTGCGATTTGATAGAATAATTGTATATTACGCAGAGTGGCAAGATGCGTACGAACGATTATTTAAACCACCATACGGTACGATCGAATATCACGAAGGTCTTCCCGATCCCAAAGATTATTCAAACGATAACAATCGTAAAAAATTAATAATTATTGATGATCTTATGCGTGAATCTACAAACAAAGTTGTAGAGGATCTTCTTGTACGCGGATCACATCACAAGTCGTTGTCTATTATTTATTTGAATCAAAATTTATTTCATAAAGGTCAGCGAGACATATCGCTCAACGCTAATTACTTGGTGCTTTTCAAGAATCCGCGAGATCGTGCACAAATTTTTTATCTAGCGCGTCAAATATTTCCGGAAAATCCGAAATTTCTTCAAGAAATATACTACGATGCTACGAATAAAAGTTTTCGTATTTATTTATCGATTTGAAGCAAGATACACCAGAGGACTTACGTTTTCGAGCATGCATATTTCCAGACGACAAACGACAGTATGTATATGTTGTGAGGAAAAAGTGGCGCTAAACAACATAAATTTTTAGTTTGTCGAGCGATATGGAATCGTCAACATCGAAATCGTCGAATCGAAAGCGCGCTCAGTCGTCGCCCGACCATTCTACGGCCAGCTGTTGTTGCTCTGGAAAATAAAAATTAATCTACCCAAACACTTTACGAAAAAGTGCATAGCATTTTTACACGCGCTCTGCCACGCGGATGTGAAACAACGTACCGTGCTTTTACAGACAGCGGATAAAAATTTA
>JACCIB010001568.1:0-28744 GCA_018906965.1 Philotrypesis tridentata | reverse complement strand
CCTTCCCTTTATATTTGTTTATAATAATATCATACTAAAATATATTAACTAACAATAATGTACAGGAAAAACTTTTCTTCTGAGAGTAAAACAGTTAAACAATATCACAATTTTAGAAGAACCGTTAATGGATTTAAATACATTAATAAGTGCCTGTGAAATATTTCTAAATTCGGTTTGTAGAAATTAATACTTAGATGTATCATCATGTATATTTTCGAAGTTTTCATTGTAAATAACAATTTACAGAATAACGAAGAAAATAAAAAAATCCAACCGAATGTAGAGTAGAGGTATACTGCAACAGTTACTCCAATTTAGGTAAAAATGCTACAGTTTTAGGGCAATTATTGCTCCAAAACTGGCGGAAATATTTACTTAAGCTTTCTTTGTTTCAGTAAAATAGTAATTTCACTATTCTTTTACTGTTACACTGTAACTATACATAAGTGTTCCTATCTACCCCACCTCCAACCATTTGCTTACATAAATATATTTGCAGATACGCTTATATTCTCGTTGATGCATGGTTATCATGGTGCTACAACTGATAACGCAGTAACTATTCACACTGACTCAAGTATTACCGTAGTAACTCCAATATTTTACTTCAGTATCATATAAAAAGAGGAACAGCAGCAACAGGTCTGATATCAATAATTATCACTTTTTTAATTTTTTAGTATATAAAATATACATAATTTGGTAACAATATTACATTTATTAAAATGAAAAGTAGTTCTCAAGTTAAAATTAAAGGCGATGGAAATTGTTTATTTCGATGTTTTTCTTATTATTTATATAATAATCCAGATTTTCATGTTCAACTAAGACAACAGGTAGTAAAAAACGTTATTAACCAATGGGATGTATATAAATGGTTCGTAATAGGTAACAGTTACTACAAAGACATTGACAATAGTGATCAATATTTTCAATACATGTCTTGCGTTGGCATTTATGGAACTGGAATAGAAATTCGTAGTTTTACAGACCTTTATAACGTTGACGTATCTATTAATGATGTTAATACAAAATCAGTTATCAAATTTGGAAACAAATTCAGTAAATCTAAATTAAATTTATTGTTATCTGGTAATCAAGATTCAGGTCATTATGATGTAATTAGCTGTGTTAATTCTAATAAACAGTCAAATCAAATAAATAACAAACAATCATCACTTAATTCTTCAAATGAATTTAATCTACAAGTTAAAATTAAAGGCGATGGAAATTGTTTATTTCGATGTTTTTCTTATTATTTATATAATAATCCAGATTTTCATGTTCAACTAAGACAACAGGTAATAAAAAACGTTATTAACCAATGGGATGTATATAAATGGTTTGTAATCGGTAACAGTTACTACAAAGACATTGACAATAGTGATCAATATTTTCAATACATGTCTTGCGTTGGCATTTATGGAACTGGAATAGAAATTCGTAGTTTTACAGATCTTTATAACGTTGACGTATCTATTAATGACGTTAATACAAAATCAGTTATCAAATTTGGAAATAAATCCAATAATTCTAAATTAAATTTATTGCTGTCTGGTAAACTAAATTCAGGTCACTATGATATAATTAGCTGCATGAATTCTAAAGATAAGTCAAATCGATCAATCAACAGTCAATTATCAATTAATTCAAATGAATGTGATAAAGAAAAAGAAATTACAAAAATTAAAATTCTAGACGATGAAAATAGTTTATTTCGCTGTTTTTCCTTGTTTTTGAACAATAAGGAAAGATTTTATTATGCCGTAAAGCAAAACTTAGTAAATAACATTGTAACTAATTGGGAAGACTACAAATGTTTTATTGAAACAAGAAACGTATATTAGAAGATAGCGAAAACAAAATTTTGAGGAAAAAACCAAAAGTTTACAACATAAGTGATGTATCGTTTTTTGGTGAAATTTCGTTTGTGTTTGTGAAATTTATTTTGTTTTATTTCGTTTGTGACAACTGTTCAGCTGTTTACTGGAAAGAGGAAAAGAAAAAATCAACATGTTGTCACAAAGGCAAAATTTGTTTATCTCCAATGATATACAATCATAAGTTACAGGATTTGCTTATGACTGATAAATTATATAGATTGTTTATTAGATACTATAATAATGCATTTTGTTTTGTAACTTTCAATGCTAATGTTCAGTTCAAAAAAAATCAAAAAGCTATATACAACCTTAAAATTCAAGGTCAAGTAAGTCACTCAACACCAACCTTTCTCATAAATTCAAAAAGTAAAAACGAATCCTGTGGCCAGTTGTATATCTACGATAATGATATTGCAATTGAAAAACGATTACAAAAAAACAAAAACATCTGTAAAGAACATTTACAGACATTAACTGAAGTATTAAATAAAAATCCATATGCTGAAAAGTACAAGTATTTGAATCAGTTAGCAAATATTAAACAGCTACCAAATTATAGGCTTTACTTTATTCAAAAAAACGATAAACATAGACATAGGTATAATAAACCATTAACAGCTGAATGTGGCGCAATTATCGTCTCTAAATCTGGAATACCTCACGATTATGATTTATGTATTTATCCGAAATGTAAATCGAAAGATCATGAAATTGAAATGACGTATTTGAATAAATTATCACATCATGTTGACCCTATGGTTTTTCCATTGTTATTTCCAAATGGTGATTTAGGATGGAGTATAGGTTATACAAAAAATCCAAATTCTTCAGAAAAGCTTACAATGTTACAATATTATTCATACAGATTAGCATACAGACCAAATTCAGATTTTAGTCCCCTCTTATATAGTGGAAGATTAACTCAACAGTTTTTTATACATGCATATGTAATGGTTGAAAGTAATAGAATGAATTTTTTTAGAAACAATCAGAAACAGTTAAGGATTGAATGTTATCAAGGTTTAGTTGATCACGTTATGCGTAGTGCATCAAACATATCAAGTAATTTTGATAAAGAGAGAATAGGAAATATTTTTATTTTACCATCGACATACATTGGTAGTCCAAGATATATGCAACAGCATTATCAGGATGCAATGGCTATATGCAGAAGTGTTGATTCGAAAATTGACATATTTATGACAATAACGTGTAATCCAAAATGGAAAGAACTTAAACAAGTTCTTAAAAATTTTCCACCTAATACTACACCCAACGACATTCCAAATATTACAGTCCGTTTATTTTTTGCTAAATTTAATTCTATTTTAAATGATGTTACGAAAAATAAATTATTTGGTGAAGTTATTGCTTGGATTTATACAATTGAATTTCAAAAAAGAGGTTTACCTCATGCGCATGTAGTCATAACATTGCATCCTAAAGATAAATTGCTAACACCTGCAGCTATTGATAAACACATATCAGCAGAAATTCCGAGTGAAGACGATACATTACGTAAATTGGTAATTAAGCACATGTTGCACGGTCCTCACACAGAAAAATCTACTTGCATGGACAAAAATAAAAAATGTAAAAGCAAATTTCCTAAAAACTTTCAGACAACAACTATCTTTCAGAAAAGCGGTTATCCATTATATAAAAGAGATAATAACATTTCAGCAAATCACGTGTATCGTAACAAAAATAGTAATATAAAAATTCCTGTTGACAATTCAATGGTTGTACCGTACAATAAATTTTTACTGAAAAAGTATAAATGTCATATAAATGTAGAGTACTGCTATTCCATTCAAAGTGTAAAATATATTTTCGACTATATTCATAAAGGGGGAGATATGGCTTATTGTAAATTAAAGAAAGTAGATGAAGAAAAAGAGCATTTGATATATGACGAAATTACAATTTGTTAATGGTAGATACTTGAGTCCTATGGAAGCAGCATGGCGACTACAAGAATATCCTTTATGCGGTAGAAATGTACAGTTATACCTTTAGCTGTTCTCTTTCTCTCTCTTCCCTCCTGCTGCCTCCTTTCTTCCTGCTCTCTTGCTGGATTCCTCTCTCTCCTGCTCTGCTCTCCTCTACTTGAGTCCTATGGAAGCAGCATGGCGACTACAAGAATATCCTTTATGCGGTAGAAATCGTACAGTTATACCTTTAGCTGTTCATACAGAAAATCAACAAAACATCGTTTTTGAAGAAAACAAAGAAACTGAAGCAATTTCTAAGCATAGAGGTACCACTCTCACAGCATGGTTCAGTTTAAATAAAATTGACAATTTTGCTAGAAATATTAGATATGTTAATATACCCAGATACTATCGATTTGACTTACAAACTAAATCATGGGTAAAACGATTACAAGAAAAAGAAAATTATGCAATAGGAAGATTACGTATAGTGTCACCAAAAGATAGTGAACGATTCTTTTTAAAATTAATACTAAATAGAGTTACAGGTGCAACCAGTTTTTCAGATCT
Source organism: Philotrypesis tridentata (assembly GCA_018906965.1). NCBI lineage: Eukaryota > Metazoa > Arthropoda > Insecta > Hymenoptera > Pteromalidae > Philotrypesis > Philotrypesis tridentata. Next base: position 24,354 of record JACCIB010001568.1, on the reverse strand, counting down.
TAAAACTTATGCAAATATAACTTACAATTCTTACAAAGAAGCAGCAATAGCTATGGATTTAATCGAACATGATTCTCAAATTTATAATATATTTGAGGAAGCAATTACTGTCATGTTACCTTCCCAATTACGTAAATTCTTTGCATGGTTTCTTTTATCAGAAAATATACAAGGTAACATCATTTGGGAAAAATTTAAAAAATATTTCATGGAAGATTTTTCAGAAGATCCAGAACAAAACGCACTAAATTCTATAAATAATATTCTATCACTTGAAGAAATGACTTGTAAAGATTTTGGTTTACCTGAACCTGATCCAAATATTATTAACTTATCAAATGATATACATTTATACGTTGTTCAAGAAAGCAAAGTTCATTTTAATTCTATGTATTCTAAACTGAATAATGATCAAAAATTAATATTTGAAAATGTTACAAATAACAGTTACACTATGTTTTTCATTGACGGTCCAGGAGGATCAGGAAAAACATTCCTATACAAGACATTAATTTATTACTTTTTATCATTACAAAAAAAAATTGTATCAATGGCTTGGACAGGAATTGCATCTATCTTACTACCAATGGGTGTAACAAGTCATAGAGCATTCCGTTTACCTTTAGATTTAGATAGTATTGAAATTGCATGTTTAAAATCTGCATCAGATAAGAGAAAATTAAGAGAAGCAGATGTAATTATTTGGGATGAAGCATCAATGATTCCTAAAAAAGCATTAGAGATCGTTGATAAAACACTTAAAGATATATGTAATAATAATAAATCATTTGGAGGTAAATTAATAATATTAGGAGGTGATTTTCGACAAATACTTCCAGTCGTCAAAAACAGTTACGAAAATGCTATTGATGAAGAAACTATAAAATATTCCTCATTGTGGCCTTCTTTTAAAATTTTTCATTTAACGCAAAATTTACGTTCAGAAAATATAAAATTCTCATCACTTTTATTAGATTTAGGAAATGGTAAAATAAATTCTTTTAAAATTCCAGATAATTGGAAAACAAATGATGTTTGTTCAAAAATCTACAGTGATATAAATAAATACAATTCTATAGATCGAGTTATTTTAGCACCACATAACGACGACGTTAGAAAAATCAACAATAAAATATTAAAATTGTTAAATGGAGAAACAAAATATTATTATAGTATAGATTACGCTACGCACAAAGAAACAGATCAAACCGATGAAAACATTCATTTAAATTATTCTATAGAAATGCTTAATAACATAAAAGAAGGTCTTCCTCCCCATAAGCTTTGCTTAAAAGTTAATGCAATAATTATGTTGATAAGAAATTTAAGTATTCACGAATAAAAAAAAAAAAAAAAAAAACCCCCCCCTCCGGCCCCCCTCCTCCCTCCCTCCCCCCCCCCCAACCCCGTTCCTGCCCCTCCTTCATGATTTCTCTCCCTCTCTCCCCCCCCCCCCCCACCCCCCCCGGCGGCGGCGCCCCGCCTTCGCCTCCGACAAAGATCCCAAAAGTGGACAAACCAACGGGGGGTCCGCGCCGTACCATTGGGGGCAATATAGGTAGAAAGACATGATCGGGCGACTGGGGAGTCGGTCTCCCCGATTGATACGCTTCCGATCAGTGCCGCAGCAGTTTTAAGCAAAGCTTATGGGGAGGAAGACCTTCTTTTATGTTATTAAGCATTTCTATATAATAATTTAAATGAATGTTTTCATCGGTTTGATCTGTTTCTTTGTGCGTAGCGTAATCTATACTATAATAATATTTTGTTTCTCCATTTAACAATTTTAATATTTTATTGTTGATTTTTCTAACGTCGTCGTTATGTGGTGCTAAAATAACTCGATCTATAGAATTGTATTTATTTATATCACTGTAGATTTTTGAACAAACATCATTTGTTTTCCAATTATCTGGAATTTTAAAAGAATTATTTTACCATTTCCTAAATCTAATAAAAGTGATGAGAATTTTATATTTTCTGAACGTAAATTTTGCGTTAAATGAAAAATTTTAAAAGAAGGCCACAATGAGGAATATTTTATAGTTTCTTCAACAATAGCATTTTCGTAACTGTTTTTGACGACTGGAAGTATTTGTCGAAAATCACCTCCTAATATTATTAATTTACCTCCAAATGATTTATTATTATTACATATATCTTTAAGTGTTTTATCAACGATCTCTAATGCTTTTTTAGGAATCATTGATGCTTCATCCCAAATAATTACATCTGCTTCTCTTAATTTTCTCTTATCTGATGCAGATTTTAAACATGCAATTTCAATACTATCTAAATCTAAAGGTAAACGGAATGCTCTATGACTTGTTACACCCATTGGTAGTAAGATAGATGCAATTCCTGTCCAAGCCATTGATACAATTTTTTTTTGTAATGATAAAAAGTAATAAATTAATGTCTTGTATAGGAATGTTTTTCCTGATCCTCCTGGACCGTCAATGAAAAACATAGTGTAACTGTTATTTGTAACATTTTCAAATATTAATTTTTGATCATTATTCAGTTTAGAATACATAGAATTAAAATGAACTTTGCTTTCTTGAACAACGTATAAATGTATATCATTTGATAAGTTAATAATATTTGGATCAGGTTCAGGTAAACCAAAATCTTTACAAGTCATTTCTTCAAGTGATAGAATATTATTTATAGAATTTAGTGCGTTTTGTTCTGGATCTTCTGAAAAATCTTCCATGAAATATTTTTTAAATTTTTCCCAAATGATGTTACCTTGTATATTTTCTGATAAAAGAAACCATGCAAAGAATTTACGTAATTGGGAAGGTAACATGACAGTAATTGCTTCCTCAAATATATTATAAATTTGAGAATCATGTTCGATTAAATCCATAGCTATTGCTGCTTCTTTGTAAGAATTGTAAGTTATATTTGCATAAGTTTTAAGATCTGAAAAACTGGTTGCACCTGTAACTCTATTTAGTATTAATTTTAAAAAGAATCGTTCACTATCTTTTGGTGACACTATACGTAATCTTCCTATTGCATAATTTTCTTTTTCTTGTAATCGTTTTACCCATGATTTAGTTTGTAAGTCAAATCGATAGTATCTGGGTATATTAACATATCTAATATTTCTAGCAAAATTGTCAATTTTATTTAAACTGAACCATGCTGTGAGAGTGGTACCTCTATGCTTAGAAATTGCTTCAGTTTCTTTGTTTTCTTCAAAAACGATGTTTTGTTGATTTTCTGTATGAACAGCTAAAGGTATAACTGTACGATTTCTACCGCATAAAGGATATTCTTGTAGTCGCCATGCTGCTTCCATAGGACTCAAGTATCTACCATTAACAAATTGTGTAATTTCGTCATATATCAAATGCTCTTTTTCTTCATCTACTTTCTTTAATTTACAATAAGCCATATCTCCCCCTTTATGAATATAGTCGAAATATATTTTACACTTTGAATGGAATAGCAGTACTCTACATTTATATGACATTTATACTTTTTCAGTAAAAATTTATTGTACGGTACAACCATTGAATTGTCAACAGGAATTTTTATATTACTATTTTTGTTACGATACACGTGATTTGCTGAAATGTTATTATCTCTTTTATATAATGGATAACCGCTTTTCTGAAAGATAGTTGTTGTCTGAAAGTTTTTAGGAAATTTGCTTTTACATTTTTTATTTTTGTCCATGCAAGTAGATTTTTCTGTGTGAGGACCGTGCAACATGTGCTTAATTACCAATTTACGTAATGTATCGTCTTCACTCGGAATTTCTGCTGATATGTGTTTATCAATAGCTGCAGGTGTTAGCAATTTATCTTTAGGATGCAATGTTATGACTACATGCGCATGAGGTAAACCTCTTTTTTGAAATTCAATTGTATAAATCCAAGCAATAACTTCACCAAATAATTTATTTTTCGTAACATCATTTAAAATAGAATTAAATTTAGCAAAAAATAAACGGACTGTAATATTTGGAATGTCGTTGGGTGTAGTATTAGGTGGAAAATTTTTAAGAACTTGTTTAAGTTCTTTCCATTTTGGATTACACGTTATTGTCATAAATATGTCAATTTTCGAATCAACACTTCTGCATATAGCCATTGCATCCTGATAATGCTGTTGCATATATCTTGGACTACCAATGTATGTCGATGGTAAAATAAAAATATTTCCTATTCTCTCTTTATCAAAATTACTTGATATGTTTGATGCACTACGCATAACGTGATCAACTAAACCTTGATAACATTCAATCCTTAACTGTTTCTGATTGTTTCTAAAAAAATTCATTCTATTACTTTCAACCATTACATATGCATGTATAAAAAACTGTTGAGTTAATCTTCCACTATATAAGAGGGGACTAAAATCTGAATTTGGTCTGTATGCTAATCTGTATGAATAATATTGTAACATTGTAAGCTTTTCTGAAGAATTTGGATTTTTTGTATAACCTATACTCCATCCTAAATCACCATTTGGAAATAACAATGGAAAAACCATAGGGTCAACATGATGTGATAATTTATTCAAATACGTCATTTCAATTTCATGATCTTTCGATTTACATTTCGGATAAATACATAAATCATAATCGTGAGGTATTCCAGATTTAGAGACGATAATTGCGCCACATTCAGCTGTTAATGGTTTATTATACCTATGTCTATGTTTATCGTTTTTTTGAATAAAGTAAAGCCTATAATTTGGTAGCTGTTTAATATTTGCTAACTGATTCAAATACTTGTACTTTTCAGCATATGGATTTTTATTTAATACTTCAGTTAATGTCTGTAAATGTTCTTTACAGATGTTTTTGTTTTTTTGTAATCGTTTTTCAATTGCAATATCATTATCGTAGATATACAACTGGCCACAGGATTCGTTTTTACTTTTTGAATTTATGAGAAAGGTTGGTGTTGAGTGACTTACTTGACCTTGAATTTTAAGGTTGTATATAGCTTTTTGATTTTTTTTGAACTGAACATTAGCATTGAAAGTTACAAAACAAAATGCATTATTATAGTATCTAATAAACAATCTATATAATTTATCAGTCATAAGCAAATCCTGTAACTTATGATTGTATATCATTGGAGATAAACAAATTTTGCCTTTGTGACAACATGTTGATTTTTTCTTTTCCTCTTTCCAGTAAACAGCTGAACAGTTGTCACAAACGAAATTCATTTCACCAAAAAACGATACATCACTTATGTTGTAAACTTTTGGTTTTTTCCTCAAAATTTTGTTTTCGCTATCTTCTAATATACGTTTCTTGTTTCCAATGTATTTATTTATTATTTTCATATTCGTGTTATAGTAAGATATAATGTCGTAATGGTTGAAAACATTTCTAATGCTGCTTACTAAATTTAACTTGAAAACATTCAAATTATTTCCAAATTTAGAAATTTTACTTGAATTTAAATCATTAACTGATACAAATACATTATACATATTTGCAAAACTGTGAATTTCTGCTTCTCCGCCATAAACTTTATTTTGTGACATATATCTAAAATATTCTTTAGCATTTGTCACGCATTTGTAATAACTTTTCTTAACAATAAAACATTTGTAGTCTTCCCAATTAGTTACAATGTTATTTACTAAGTTTTGCTTTACGGCATAATAAAATCTTTCCTTATTGTTCAAAAACAAGGAAAAACAGCGAAATAAACTATTTTCATCGTCTAGAATTTTAATTTTTGTAATTTCTTTTTCTTTATCACATTCATTTGAATTAATTGATAATTGACTGTTGATTGATCGATTTGACTTATCTTTAGAATTCATGCAGCTAATTATATCATAGTGACCTGAATTTAGTTTACCAGACAGCAATAAATTTAATTTAGAATTATTGGATTTATTTCCAAATTTGATTACTGATTTTGTATTAACGTCATTAATAGATACGTCAACGTTATAAAGATCTGTAAAACTACGAATTTCTATTCCAGTTCCATAAATGCCAACGCAAGACATGTATTGAAAATATTGATCACTATTGTCAATGTCTTTGTAGTAACTGTTACCGATTACAAACCATTTATATACATCCCATTGGTTAATAACGTTTTTTATTACCTGTTGTCTTAGTTGAACATGAAAATCTGGATTATTATATAAATAATAAGAAAAACATCGAAATAAACAATTTCCATCGCCTTTAATTTTAACTTGTAGATTAAATTCATTTGAAGAATTAAGTGATGATTGTTTGTTATTTATTTGATTTGACTGTTTATTAGAATTAACACAGCTAATTACATCATAATGACCTGAATCTTGATTACCAGATAACAATAAATTTAATTTAGATTTACTGAAATTGTTTCCAAATTTGATAACTGATTTTGTATTAACATCATTAATAGATACGTCAACGTTATAAAGGTCTGCAAAACTACGAATTTCTATTCCAGTTCCATAAATGCCAACGCAAGACATGTATTGAAAATATTGATCACTATTGTCAATGTCTTTGTAGTAACTGTTACCTATTACGAACCATTTATATACATCCCATTGGTTAATAACGTTTTTTACTACCTGTTGTCTTAGTTGAACATGAAAATCTGGATTATTATATAAATAATAAGAAAAACATCGAAATAAACAATTTCCATCGCCTTTAATTTTAACTTGAGAACTACTTTTCATTTTAATAAATGTAATATTGTTACCAAATTATGTATATTTTATATACTAAAAAATTAAAAAAGTGATAATTATTGATATCAGACCTGTTGCTGCTGTTCCTCTTTTTATATGATACTGAAGTAAAATATTGGAGTTACTACGGTAATACTTGAGTCAGTGTGAATAGTTACTGCGTTATCAGTTGTAGCACCATGATAACCATGCATCAACGAGAATATAAGCGTATCTGCAAATATATTTATGTAAGCAAATGGTTGGAGGTGGGGTAGATAGGAACACTTATGTATAGTTACAGTGTAACAGTAAAAGAATAGTGAAATTACTATTTTACTGAAACAAAGAAAGCTTAAGTAAATATTTCCGCCAGTTTTGGAGCAATAATTGCCCTAAAACTGTAGCATTTTTACCTAAATTGGAGTAACTGTTGCAGTATACCTCTACTCTACATTCGGTTGGATTTTTTTATTTTCTTCGTCATTCTGTAAATTGTTATTTACAATGAAAACTTCGAAAATATACATGATGATACATCTAAGTATTAATTTCTACAAACCGAATTTAGAAATATTTCACAGGCACTTATTAATGTATTTAAATCCATTAACGGTTCTTCTAAAATTGTGATATTGTTTAACTGTTTTACTCTCAGAAGAAAAGTTTTTCCTGTACATTATTGTTAGTTAATATATTTTAGTATGATATTATTATAAACAAATATAAATTTACTGAAAAAATGTTTTAACCATTTTCTTGTAAATCTCCAATAATTTTTAATTTTTTTCCACGTTCAATGTGTACTTTTTCTGAATGAATTAATAAAACGTCTAATTTATAAGTTCCATCAGTAATGCATCCGAAATATTCTGATTTTGTTCTACTGTTTTTGATCACAAACATATTTCGCAAATATCCAGAAATTTCTATACAATATTAAGACATTAAATAATGTATATATTACATTTTATTATACCCCAGAACTAAAATTTTTACTTATCAATCCTTTGTGCTGTGGTATATTTTGAAATTGACATTCTTTGATAGTAGTATTATTATTTGAAACTGTAAAAGGTCCAAGCATTGTTATAGAACTATAATTTTGAAGAGTTAATTCAAACGAAACATTTCCTTTTGTATATTTCTTAGCTTTTCCGACTAACAAATTTTCCAATAAAAATTTCTAGAAATGTATTCAAAAACTTTTTATCGTGTAAATATTACTAAAATGTAATTAAATGTAGATCCAACTTTATAAGATTACACTTACATGATTTAATTTTATTTCAGAAGCAAAAGACTCAATATTTTCACCGTAAATATTACATTGGATAGATAAACCATCATTATTGTTAGCTACAAACTTAAACAATTTAAATTCTTTCTGAGTCATACTATTAACAAATGTTTCTTCTGCTGTAATCTCATCTACATATGCTACAATACATCTAAAAAACAAATTTAAAGAGATGTAAAATCTATATTACAAAAAGTCTGTATAAAAACTTGTAGTCAAATTAATTCACTCACGCAGACTTATCTCCTACGATAAATTTTTTCATATTTTCAGAACTTGTAAATGGAATAATTTTTCTTTTTTTAGTGAGTGTTTCTGATTCAAAAGTATTCTGTCTTTTTTCACTCATTTTGCTGTAAACAAATTTTAAGATGATTCTGTAGTTTATAAATTTACATATATTGATATAAACATATTTACTTTTTGATGTAGTTGTTCATGTCGTTTCAAATTGTCTAATCTATTTATTTCTTTGCCACAAAAACTACAGATATGATGTTCTATATGTCAATGACACAGAGCATGTCTTTTTAAATGATATATTCTTTTAAACGCGCTATCACAAATATTGCATTTGAACAATTTTTCTAATGCATGTTCTCTAAGATGTCGTTGAAAGTGCCTTTTATTTTTTATAGTACAGCCACAAATGTGGCATAATATATTATTAATGTGAGCCGTTGATAGATGATGCTCAAACATTATGTAACAGTTGAATAATCGTTTACATTTTGTACATTTCATTGTTTTAAAATGGAATTTTCAATTTCGAACTAAACCAGCCACGGAGTATGTAAATATAGGTCTCTATGCCACACTACATAAGAAAAAAAATGTCTTCCTCGCTGAATTTTCACTTGATCTCATATGTGCGAGTATAATTATAGACATGCAAGCGTTAGCCGACGCGACAGTTACACATGAGAGACAGAGGCTGCAGAAAAAGAGGAAGAGTACTCCCCGAGGTTTACCTTGTATGATGCTATGTATCCTTGCATTCCTTAAATGCATTGGCGAGTATACTATTACTATACATGAATTAAAAAACGCTTACTTACCTGTAGGTTGTACTTGTAGATTGTAAGATGAAAAGTTATATAGTGACGGTCGACGATTGAGTATTATTGCAGGTTGATAGGGACAGAGGGATACGGCGAATGGAAAGCGATGGAGTGCGGAAGAAATTGCACGCAGGCAGTTGCTGTAAAGAATGTTAATTAATTAAGGTAGTAGTGTTAATATGTTAAGTAATTAGAAATGTTAATTAATTAAGTTCTGCGTCACGTTCGTACATAAAATCAAAGCGAAAAAATAAAATCAAAACAAACCATGATTCGCTGGCTGGTAAGACGATGACTCACAGATCATATAATATAATGTTTAGGTGCATTTTTTTTCCCTGAAATTCGACATATATTCACGAACTAAGAGAATCAGAGTGAAATACGTTCCGATACACGTACACTTACGTACGTATCGCGCGCGCGTCGACGCGTCCGATATAATAAATCGCTCGCGGTCCATTCGATCTTTCCCGCCGCGATTCACACCGCGTCGAGGGGAAAAAGCGCGCGAAGGCGCGAGTTTCGGGCTTATAGCAGCGAGTGAAATCCAAATTTATACGCGTCCGCGCATGTCTATACGTAGCCGCGTACACCTATAGACATATACATGTGTAGACAGACACACGTATACACATGCACACATGCACGTGAATGCAGGCACGCGTTTATACGCGCGAAAGGTGAAATCTGCATCAGGGGGAAGTGTCCGCGGTCGTATCTTCCGCTGAATAAATTCCACGGCTCGAAAAAAAAAAGCTTCAGTAGGAGCTTTTATTCAAAGCGCCTCTGCCCACCCACTAAAATACTTTGACAGAGTATTAGTGAGAGTGAGAGTGACAGAGAGAGAGAGAGAGAGAGAGAGAGAGAGAGAGAGAGAGAAGGGGGAGGGGCGTCTAGAACATTAAAGAGACGCGGAAATATCCGCGTCTTATTCGAGCGCAGTAGTGATCGACTCACCGACACAGGTGAGGAGAATAGTATAGGAAGCTATGCTGGCAGCGGCAACGTCCCCCGAAAAGTCTCTTTCCAATGCACTTAGGGAGTCGTCCGCGTCCTCTTCGAGCACTTGTTGACAATTTTTACCGTAAATATTAATTTTAATGTTAATACGCGATACGTCCGCACATCTGAGCTGCGAGCAAAAAACTAAAATCAAAATAAACAAATAACCATGAAGTTGCGGTTGGTCCATATGCTCAATTCACGATGTTCGAATTGTGGCGGAACAGAACACATATATACGCATATATCTAAAGGTTGTAAAGCTTCTAACAGTATATAAGATTTTTTCACTATGAATTTTCATTACGAATATAATTTGAAAGAAACTTGTAATAAATCTCTACATCTACGCTCGAAATAACATTATTAACCCAAAAATTTTATGCAAAAATCTTACAAGAAGCGCTTCTTGATTTAGTAAAATGATACAATGCAATTATGTACTGTATTACCATAATAAACGCCAGTCCTGGACTAAGTTATAACATGAAATCCATACTTTATTCTTATCCAACTTCTTATACAATTCTTCAATTACAAATCATATTAAAAATACAGTTGGAGATGAAAGAGCGTAGCAAGCGGTGGGGTAATACTTCCCTTGAGAGAAGGCAGAGGGGGGGCAGAGGGGGGGCAGAGGGGGGGCGCTTTTCAAGATTGTGAGGGGGGCCAAGTGAGGGGGGGCCGATTAAAAAATAACAAAAAAATGACACGTTTTTAGGTTATTTTGAGGGGGGGCTAGTGAGGGGGGACTGAGGGGGTTCAGGCCAGCCCTTTCACTTTCAACTATATAATATATAGAAGATATATATATACTAGGGGGTACCCCCCTACTCGCTCCGCTCGCCAACCCCCATTGCTTCAGTTTTTAACTTTGTATTTGGTAATGTTCAGATATAATTTACAGCAACAATTTAAAGAATTGATTTTAAACTTTTTTTTTCAAATCCCAATTTTTAAATTTATGCATATTTTATTGATTGTTGGAACAATAATAATTCTTAAATGTGTCTACTGCCGTAACATTCATGGTATATACATGATACTGAAATATGTTACTATAAATATAGCTCACCCATCAGCTCCACCCTCCGTCTGCTACCTCTACCTATCTTCTTCAGCTACCACTTATCGCCACAAATCATTAATACCACCTTGACCAACTACCTTCAATCACAAATTTCACTATTCACCGCTCATCTACATCTATGACCTTCATGCTTCACTTATGACTCCAATAATGAGCTCCATATTTCAGCTTCATACCAGGCACAAACTTCATCTGCAAACATGACCTATGACGCTAACCAACCACCTGTCCACGATGATCTCTAACCATGAAATCTACTAACTTCCTACCATTTTCACCATTGAACTCTTATCTACCATCAATCATTTACACCCTTGACCCATCACCTAGATCCTTTACTTATGACTCCAATAATGAGCTCCACAATTCAACTTCACACCTGGTATAAACTTTACTTACCACCTTAACCTACTAAACAACCACCTGTCTACGATGATCTACCTAGCACCTACGACCGTCTACCTAGCACCTGAACCGCCAATCGCGACCTCCACACTCCATCTATCTCCTACATCATCCACTTATTGCTGCAGTCATGAGCAACACCCTTCACACATAATCTCAACCTATCACCTTTACCCTTGACTTTCCGCCTTTGCCTATCACTACTACCTAGGACCTCCTTATCAACCTGTTATCCTCCACCTTCACCCTCTACGTATCGCCTCAACTCATAAAATCTACTCTCTATCTATGACCTAAAATTCAACTAAAACTATTGTTCTCTACAAATGTTCTCAACCTATCATTACTACCCTCCATCTATCGTCTCCAATGAGAACCTCATTGTTCACACTTTCTGCCTACAACTATCAACTCCACACATGAATTCCACGTACCATCTAACATCTTGACTCGTAGCCTCAAACCACCACCTATAATTTCAACCCATGAAGCTTAACAACTATTTAGCACCTCCACTGTCCATCTGTTACCTGCAATCAAGTTCTCCTACACCACCTGTTTCTTTCATCTACCACTTCTGACTCCAATCATGAATTCCACATTCCACCTATCCCTTACAACTCCCACTATCAGCGTCACACATGACTTCTGGCCTCTACCTATCATCTCCACCCGTGACTTCTGGTCTCCACCTATCATCTCCACCCATGGTTATCCGCCTTCATCTATCACATCTAACCATGAACTTCCCATAAACCTATTATCCTACGCTTTTCATTTATACCAATAAAGTCTATCATTTACCTTCACCAGCACTTCTACCCTCCACATATCGCTTCTAATCGTCCATATATGACTTCTAACATTGATCAATCACGTTCATCAATCCATCTATACTATCCTTACAACGTCCACTTATGAATACAATCGTGATCTCTACCCTCCACATATAATCTCTACCTATCTCCTACATCTAGGACTTTCTGATTCAATTATAATCTACACATTCCACTTATGATACTAACCATAATGTTCACAATCCTCCTTTTTCCTACACCGTCCACTTATGCCTGCAATTATTTCCTCGTTCTTTCCCTATCACTTATACTTCTCACTTATGACTTCAATCGCGAGCTTAACACTTCGTCTATCTTTTACACCATCTACTTATTGCTAAATTCATGACCACCACCACCCTTCACACATAATCTTGACCTGTCACTACTACCTACAACTTTCTGCCTACACTTATAGTCACCACTCATGACTTCCATGCACACTTAGCACCTTCACTCGTACCCTCTACCCACTACTTATCACCTCGATCCATGAAGCTCACGATCTACCTAGCACTTCCACCGCCCACCTATTGCCTGCAATCATGTCCTTCAGCTCCACCTCTCACCTTCACCTTCCACTAATGTCTCCAATCATGAACTCTAAACTTCACCTATCCCCTACACAATCTACTTATTACAATCATGAACTCCATCCGTCATACGTGAGCTTAAACTATCACCTCCACCTCTGATTTTTGGCCTGCTCCTAATACCTCTACATGATTTTCTGGCTTCACCTATCACCGCTGTCCAGGACCTTTTCATCAACCTGTTACCCTCCACCTTTCTTCTATGTCCATGAAGTCCAGCGTTCACCGTTACCAGTACCTTCACTCTCAATGTATCGCCGTCAATTATAAAATCCACTTTCTAGCATCACCATCAACTAAGATTAGTATTCTCTACATATGTTCTCTACCATCCACTTATGAATACAATCGTGATCTCCACCATTCACAAAATCTCTACCTATCTCTAACATCAATAACATTCTGATTCGGCCTGTCTTCTCCAATAATAATCTATACGTTCTAGTTCTTGTTATTGAGGGGGCGCTGTGGGGGGGCTGAGGGGGGGCTGAGGGGGTCTGAGGGGGGGCCAAACGAGGGGGCGCTGAGGGGCGGCGAGGGGGGCGAGGGGGGGGGGGCAAAACGCATAAAAATAACCAAACTTTTGAAACATTTCTTGGTTCTTTTGAGGGGGAGCTGAGGGAGCTCGTGAGGGGGGACGAGGGGGGGACGAGGGGGGGGGGCGAGGGGGGGCGAGGGGGGACTAAATTCCAGCGCGGCTCAAAACAGCTATATAATATAGTAAGATATATATGTTATAATATATCCATATAGAATGTTTTTAGTAATGTATTAGAATATTTTCTGCGTATTAATTAAATTTTAAATTATGTAGAACGTATGTAGCTAACTCCAATATAGGTATTATTAAAATATAATACAGATATACTTTCACTGTTAATATTTTATTTTTAATAAGTGTTATTAGTTAAGGTAACTTAGAAACACTTATGTAAAATGTCATTAATGCGTCATATACATCACTGTTGTAAATAAAATTATCAGCTGTATGTTTTTATGTACTAACATCGCATTTTGCATCTTGAAAGGAGCTAGAGACTTCTTAATTTTCGAAATCGATGTAGCGGTCTATATTATTGTTATTATTAAACTCATTTTCGAAGAACGAATAAGAACTCCCCTTGAAAATTTTTGTTTTATTTTCTTTTATTTTCTTTGCATTTGTCGAAAATAACTATTATTTTCTTTTTGACTTTAAGGGAGCTCGATAGCTTCTAATGACCCGTCATAAACCGTACGAACGGAAAGTACTTGACTCTCCCTTAATATAATGAAATATGCAAATACAAGAGACAGTTGTCCTGCACCTCGGCATCATCCATCACTACGCAAAGTTTGAAATCAAAATATTCAGGAATCGAACAGAACGATTAGAAGAAAGAACAAAAAAGTCAGATCTTCCGATTAACTAAGATTCGATTCTACGAGGGTTATATCTTGAGATTAATCAGGTGTACACAGTTTGCAATATCTTTCGTAAACAGGAATACTATGAGAAAGGTCTTTCACTTTTCTTTTCGAATATCTTGTAATGTTCTGAATGAATGGATTTTTAATGTCATGAATGAATTTAATTGCTTCACATAAGCTTTCGAATTATCTCTTATTTTGGAATTATCCAGCACTCTTCAAGTCATGATTAAAATTCCTTATTCTTTTAATGTTCATAATAATAACTTTTATATATGATAAATTTTTTATATTTTCATTACGTTATGTTTAGAAAAAATCAGAATTCTGAAAATTCACTGTAAACTTACGACGCGACGTGCACGTGCCATTCTCTGCGCAGGACTGTCAGACTTGCAGCGCTTCGCGCCATGGGTAAAGAAGTACCGAGGTATTACAGGTGCTACTTTTTCGAATGGTGACTATGTTGACCGTCGACGCCTTGGTCGTTGCAGCATCGACAGCAACAACACCACAGGACGATCACCACCTTGGTTTGGCCTCCAGTTCCTCCCCCCTCCCCCTTCCTCCCCCTTGAATTACCTGTGTGTCCCGCGGTATATTGGATGCATCGGATTGCATTCAGACGGCGGCTTTTTCAGGATTTTAGCGCTACCACTCATTAATGCATTAACCTCCATGTGCTTGGTGCGTGTATACTAAACGCCAGACACGTATCAGACACCGAGCAATATATAAATGAAAGGTATCTGGCCTTGTGTGACTTTAATAAAAGGCAGAGGAGACCACTGTTTTATCCAAAATGCTGTTTATTCGACTTTTCAAAGCATCTTGTAAACACATATCGCCCATCACTTTTTAGCTTGTTTCCGCAATAACACTATCAGAATACTTCCTTTATTTTGTAGTATGTTACCTCAACTTACTTTACGCATACTGTATATCGGCATACAGGGCTCAGAGGTGGCTTGCAGTTTGTATTATGTTAAAGTATATAGTGTTGTCCTATTGCCCATATTTGCGGATCGTCGAATTATCGGAGTTGTAATTTAATTTACTCGACGTTTTTTTATGTCTTATGGGCCCGCGTCTCTGCAATTGAAACGTTCATGTTTTACATCAATTGTTATTTATACATTATTTTTGTTTTTTACTTTCAACCATGGAATTGATAATCCATCAAATGCAATCGAAACTAATTTTTTACTTTTCATTTAAGCGATATTCGATCAAAAAGCAAAATACCTTATGCCACTATCGCAATCTATCTGCTTTTTTGTATTTTGATATGCAAACCAAATTGTCGAAGACGTGAGAAAATAGTCATTTTTACCTTTTACAAAGCGGGAATTTGATTTGCATGTTTTGAGAAGAGGCAATAATGTTGCAGAGTTTGGTTTTTCCAACGCGTTAATACGCAGCAATATCAGACGTTACTCTCTAAATAGCTTCAAGTGACTTTTCACTCGATTCAAGTGAAAACAGAGCCTCTCGTCCAGTCCAGTGGCTCTCTTTTGTCTGTAGAAAGAGTGACTTTCACTCGATTCGAGTGAAAAGTCACTCGAAGTAATTTAGAGAGCATACATCTCATAGATATCCGTAAAAAAATATAAGAGAGAGGTATCTTCGTATCTGATAAAAAAAGGTATTTAACGTACTATACGTGAAAAGTCAGAAACAGTCTTATTGAGATAGTAAACCGCATAATATTACGAATCGTATCTATAATTAAGGAAAGTACAAACTATAACCCTTCAAGAGATCAAAATTGAATATTCGCGACCATCGCATATGAAAAGTGCGCATATGAAAAGTGCGTCGTTGTAGATGAAGCAGAAGCAAACAAAATAATATATTTAGGAGAAAATTTAAAAGCATCTTTAATAATAACAGTTAGAAAAAAATGCAAGGAGAATAAGTATCTTGGAATAAAATTTTTTCAATAACTACCGCGATAAAGAAACGTGCGAGTATTTTGTTCATGTTCCCAAGTATTCATGTCTCCAGTGTGACTCTGTACGTGTATGATGAGTTATTGTTTTAAATATGCATTACGTAACCTTAACAAAATTGATGAAGGAAAAACGCTCGCCGATCTCGAAGGGAAAGAAAATTCCAGTAATCGTTTATAGCGAATCTTCCTCCTTTTTTGAACGTTGATATTAGACATGAATTTAGTGTGTGTTTGTGTGTGTATTCATTTGAAACTGTATTTTGTACGGTTTACAACGCGAGATTCGTATTAGTGAAGAAATATTACAATCCAACTGTACTTGCAGTAAGAAATAAACGTACAATCTTTATTTACTATATCATCATATTCGTGGGTGTATGTATTATTCTCATTTTTGTCTTCGTTTATGTCTCTTGACTGCAGCACGATTCAAACAGACGACATCTGTTTACACTGCTGATGGAATTATGTTGTGATGAATTACACCCGATATCGAGATCTTCTCATATTGATGGTGTTTGAAGTTTAAAATACAAGTAACAATATATATAAGTGTATAGTGATTTCTAATCTTTATAATAATAAAAGTTAAAAAAATTCATAAACAAAGGTTATCATTATATCCCTGTTTCTTCGTATGAAGTGTTGAAAAAGTCCTAGTATACTTTAAGAAAGAAAATAATGGGGTATCTCACAGAGGAACAATCTTATTTTATAGGATCGTATCTAACCACGTTCTGAATTTACTGATGAGAAAGACCTCGCGATTTTCCCGATTTGACGGAGTTTTCTCGTTGATGCATCTGCCCGGGATACAAGAACGAGACGAGGATGTTGGCGAAACGGACTATGCGGAAAAAAAATATTTTGAAATAAAATTGTGGTTGACGCATCAGGCTTAGTAGTGAGCTCATAAATTTTCACGTTGTACACAAAATTAGTTGTCAATTTCGCTGTGTTATATATCATTGACTTAATTTGTAAAAAAAATGAGCCTTGGCGAATAAGGCTTTTGCTGATAACTGCCACGAGGTTGAGAAGGTTAACTTCAAAGAACCACTGCTAAGCAAGGTAAGTGAAATAAATCCTAAATTAATGTAGCGTTCTTTCATGCAATAACGTTCTAAGAAAATTTTGAAACGCAGACCCCGTGATGAAAAGTGCATAAGCGTAAATTGCATTAAATTTTATTAGATGTCTATACACATATTACTTGCGGGGTTTTTTTTACCTCCGGGTGGCATAGATCAATATGCCTCTTGTGCTGCAATTCTGCAAATAGATGCATGTTTTATCCCGCTGCACCACACCGTCTTTTTATCCACGTGCTTGCTGTAAATGTACGTGACCTTTTTGCGAAATGCGCAACAATCTGTAGCCAATGTATATACATCACAAATAAATAAAAAAAAGGCAACAGTTACACGCGATGTATCGGCAGTGTATCATTACACGATTCGTGCGCGCGCTCTCTCTCTCTCTTTCTCTCTCTCTCCCTCTCACTGCCTTTTGACAATAATATCTACGAAATCACAGGGCCGATCCCAGTATTAATTTAGCACAGGGGAATTTTTTTTATGTTTTGTAGTGTTTTGCTTTCTTTTCTGTGTTTTGAATAATCAATTCTGCGTCAAGACATAGAACGCAGTGCTTAACAATTCGGAAATCCTTACGTATTTTTTTGCATCGCATGAATTAATGGACCTTAATAAATTATTTTTCAAACGCGCCCAAACGGAAATAAATGTTTATATTTGGGATACTTATATACACGAATTAATTAGCATAGAAATATCAATATATGTATATGCGTTCATACAAAGAAAAGTATACATACGCGGAAAGAATTACACGATTAACGACGATCTCCAGCCTCACGTTTTCATCGAAAATAAATCTAAAGGAGTTTTCATTGTCGCGCTTTGATGGCTGCTGAACTGTATTAAGCTAGCACTTTTACACGTTTCTAATCGAAAATGCAGGAAATGCAGGAAATGGATTTACATATTGTGCAAACGTGTATGATAGTCATGAAGTTGAAGAGAGAAAGAGAGAGAGAGAGAGAAAAAAAAGAAATATAATCCTTTAAAATTTCATCGTTGCAGAGGCAGCGAAAAAATCGGCCTCGTGCGATTTATAGCCTTTGCATTTCCCGCTTATCAGATAAGTTGGTGGCAAATCATTATCGAGTCCGCAGCAGATTGTCACTACAATAAAACAAGGAGAACGTCGCTGCTAATCCGAAATGTTAAGGCTTGACACTCGAATTATAGGAGTTTCGATCAAGTCCAGTACTTCTGATTTATTGGTCAGAATTGCAGGTGTGCTAGGAGAGCGAAGTATACACCTCCCTTCATAGCTAGGCTCGATATAGTAGCTGCGTTTGTCCAACCGTTGACGCATCGTGAGGCTTTAAACTGAATACGAGGTCCATTATTGTATCTGAATTAATTATAATAATTGAAACAAACTTCACTGTTTAATATAAATGTTGTACACTATTTGATTGTTTTGAATTTGCATTCGCTTAATGTTTTTCTTCCACGCCTGCAGAGACATAACTCTCCACGTATCTCTCTCTCTCTCTCTCTCTCTCTCTCTCTCTCTCTCTCTCTCTACGTACGTAGAATAAGCTGCCCTTTTCACCGATGATGCGGTAGTTTTGTTGATTTTCGATGCTGCCTGCACACTCTGCAGAACGATGTTCTATACTTGTGCATACGAGCGCGGATTTACATATTTTTGTTCGCTAAATATAATTGTATGAAGTGTGCATTATATTCTTGTTGGCTGAATCAAAAATACCTCTGATATAGTCGGAGTCGCTTCGCTGGACTCTCTCGCCAAGAATACACACAAATAGGAAGCCTAGGACCGAGGAGTCTCAAGCCGCCCCCCCCCCTCGCGCACCCATCTCCTTCGAATCCGTCGGCGCGAAGACCGAGAAAACAAAACTACAATGACAAGGAGAGCAGAGAGAATCGAGTTGCGCAAAAAGAGCTCCGCCTTCTTTCTCTGTGAGTAATAGGGGCTGGGCGGCTACGACCCCAGGCGGGTACGGCCCCACTTTTTACCGACCACGGGTAAATTATTTCTACATTACCGACCAATTGGTAAAACAGGATTCCTGCAATACCCCCTGTTTTATCGGCTGACCCACTCCTAGCGCCCCACTGGCCGCATTGCATACCCCAGCGAGCTGCCCAACCACCCACTCCCTGTTTGCAGCGAGCTACCCTGTTTTATTGACCAGGCGAGCTGTCCCCAAAACTGTTCCCAAGCAGACTATGGAGGAAGGATAATTGGGTGTAAATAAAACAATTTATTTTATTAAAAACAGATTTGTAATTTATTTTATACTACAAATATAGCTTTTACAATTTTTTATAGCCTTCTCGTCCGGGACAAGAATGTTTATTCGTTGAGAAGATACTAGTACACTTTTTCCAAACAGAATCTTTAGTTTTTTCATCGGTAGTAGATTTATCCAACTTATCATAACCATGCTTTTCGGGCACAGAGTTCGTATTGCCAGAATACTTATCCATGCTTATTTAAGTCAAGTAATAGTTTGTTTATTGTCTCAATATTAATGGTAAGTGTCCTTAGCTTTTCATCAATTTCATCTCTGTGTAACTCAACTATATCATCTAATTTAGATATTTCAGTTTTTAAATTAGATTTTATAGTTTGAGTAACACTATGCAGAGTGTTTAAATTTATAGCGTCGTTTAGTTCTTTAGGATCTGCTACATTGCACAATCTCTTGTCTTCTAAACTATACTGACTATCAGAAGTGAGTTTACATCCAATGCCGGGAGGTCCTTTTAAGGTATTCAAATGTCGACCAAACAAGTCAACGCTCATCTTTGAAATTAATTAAATCAGTGTTGGTGCCTTTACTCGGACGGCTTCTATAACTTGAGAATGAATCTTGAAAACCAGAGTTTTGTGTTTTTGAATCTTTTTGAGTATTTGTCGCTGTTTCTTGATATGAAACCGAAGTTTTTTCATTGAATTTTTCTGACTCGACGAGAAATTGATGCTCCTCTCCTCCTTTTCCCGCTGAAGAGAAGCTTTTCTTCCACGTATCCATGTCGCATGTTTCAGCTATTAATAATCGACTGACAAGTTCATTGTGAATCATCACATATTTATAGTCAACGTCTTGGGGTGGGGGGAATCCTATTTTTTTTCTTTATTTCCACAACTATATCAGAATTTTCTACAGCCTTATAATACTTCCATTGAGTTGATTTACCATCAACTTTCTTTTTCTCATTGCTCGAATTGTTGTTGCTGCTGCTATCTTGACCCATGGCTAACTAACTAACTTGTTTTTATCATACAAGCTTTATATACAATTTCATACAAGTTTCTTTACATCACCGCTTATAGGATTATACGTTACAATGCGATCATGCAAAATTAAACAATACGCTGTTGTATTCGCAGGTACATTATTTTTACATTCAATTTCAAGACGAACGTTTACAGCTGCCTGTTTAATAGACGCCTGTTTAATAGTTTTGTTTGAAACAATCAATGACTATGAGAGGTGCAAACTCTTTAAAATCTGTCTTAATTACAAGCGGGTCTATTATAGCGCTTTCAGTATAGTATGCATTTTGAAATTTTGCGTACATATCATAAAGTAAAGCATACTGATTATTTGAAATATCAAGATTGAGATTTCCGTATGGATAAATCTGAGAGTTGAGAAAGAGTTTTACATTACTAATATTACAATGATCAAATAAGCTGGCATTAATTGTTTTGCTTGCTTTTCTCGCTGTTTGGAAGAATAATAAAGCGTGGTTTCTCCAATTGATTTGTTGTTTTTACTGTCCAAAAATGTCGCCTCGTTGTCGGAAGAACCGAATACTCGTACAGCTCCCATGAACGGAAAATTATAGGAATTGGTACATCTTTTTAAATGTAGTTGAATAGTTGTATTTTTCTTCGATCTGATAGTACGACGTAAGGCATTAACCACTCTATACGAGCGACCTCAATTTTAAAGTATTCGTAGGAAGCTGCTGCCACCGCTGCTGATGTAGATGTTTGCAGAGCAGCATTCAAATCACTTCTCGATCTTGTAAGAATAAGTTCATGTTTCACATTTACTACAATTTTCTGATAATCTTCAGTAAAACCAAAAATCAATGATAAAGGAATTGTGACATCAAAGTTTCCAGTAGCATCGGTTATTTTTCCTAATTCTGAAATGTTGGTCCAGCCCGAATTTCAACATGTTTAAGCTGACTAGGTGAAAAAGAGGTGTAGCCTTTCATCAAGGTTGTTATAGCATTCTTACAGCGATCGATCTCAATCGCATTCATCTCATATCGAAGTTCCTCGAAAAGATGACTGATGACATTGTTTACAAATTTAGTATTTGTTAGAGCACTACCATCCGCTTTGGTAATTTTACCAGAAGTATGTAGAGAACTTTTGGATGGTAGTACACATAAATCTTGATGCTGAATTGCTATTCGAATTTCATCACTCTGATTGAATGCGTGTGAGGTGTATGGCTGATGAGCATGCACCTCATAATGTGAAACAGACTCATCAAAGATGACTGGAGCTTGTACATTAAGAACTTCCTCCATCTTTCCTCACACAACAAATAAATGTACAAGTTATTTTTTCAATATTTTTTTTCTTCCCTATCTTCTTCCATCCACGCTGTTGAACTACGAGACCAAGATTTCGAAGAAACTGTTGATTTTGTTGTGTTAGTCGTTTGATTGCTCGTTGCGGACTGACTGTCTGCTGACATACTGAGCCTCTAATATAGCTTTTTTTTAGCATTGAAAACAATACCCATTTTATGTGCTTTTTAAATGCAAAGGAATCGTAATAATTTCTCCTCAAAGGTTAATCAACTTTAGAAACTTCAATTATCTTGTAGCCAGCTGGTACAGCTGGGAAAAATTCGTGTATTGTATGAACTTCTTTTTGATTTATATATGCTCCTGTTGTAATGTTACATTCAACTCATAGAGCGTTTACTTTGAGAATAGCTACAGGTAAGTCTGAGTAGTGACTTATATAGGGTTTCAAAGTTCTTGGAGTGAAACCCAGTAGACGAGCTACAGAGTCTTTTCGGCTTTATACTAATTTTTATACCTTAAGCATCGAAAAATCCTTGCAGCTCGCTCAATATCTTCAATTTCATAGCTACCACTGGGAATTTCAATAATTTCTCGACCAACATAAAACTTGTTACAATTTACATTAACATTCAGTATAGAATTAAAAGTGAGTAATTCAACAAGTCCAAGACTGTATAGTTTTTCCTTATCCAATTCTATAGGAGGAAAATAGTGAGTTTCGAGAACTGAGGAGGTGCCTGAATGGCTGAGTGTTATCGACTCAACAACCATCTTCAGAATACTAATTCCAAAGCTCACTTTCTCTTTTTATACAGACAAAAATTATCTTTGCGATTGAGCTGATTAC
The DNA here is from genome assembly GCA_018906965.1 of Philotrypesis tridentata. Taxonomy (NCBI): domain Eukaryota; kingdom Metazoa; phylum Arthropoda; class Insecta; order Hymenoptera; family Pteromalidae; genus Philotrypesis; species Philotrypesis tridentata. Next base: position 1,566 of record JACCIB010001568.1, on the reverse strand, counting down.
AGAGAAATTTGAGGCAAAGATGACCGCAGATAAATGTTGAAAATTCTTGATATCTTTGATAATTGTACTTGACTTGAAAAACTTTCCAATAGTTCATAAGATAAAGAGGTGGTTGTAAATCTCCAAAGCTGTCAAAGTATACGACTTCTTTACCATTTTTCCGACAAGCTACCCAATGTGTGCCAGATCCACTCACATCATCTAGATTTATAATTGCTGATGCGAAATGATTTATAAATCATTTCGCATGAAAACTCCACAAAAATTTGTTATTTTCATTAATTTTGCATATTTGAGTATATAGTAGTCGGTAAGTGCACGTTTTGGCAGTTTTACTTCAATGAAGCTTTTTTTTCTTCTTCCTCCTTCCTTCAGAGAGATGCCAAAACCTTTCTGGTAAGGTCTCAAAAACAATCCTTTACCAGCATCATTTTTTCAACTTTTCCATTATGCTTCTTTTGCTCTTCTAATTGTTTTTTTAGCAGCATTTGCTCGTTTATTGCTTGAGCAATTCCAGCAGCTCCTCCCGCAAGTGAGCCTACTACACTAAGACTTGCAAAAAGGGGAATAAGTGCTGGAAGATAGCCACCTACTCTATGGGGGAACAGCCAAAATGCGTGGAACACTAACTTTACTTTATCATCGTCCTTTTTACTTGTTCTCATGCACTCTTTAATGCTGACTTAATCATAGAGCGAGCATTATTGCTAGGAATGGTAGATTTTGGTAGTAATTGAACTAAATTTTTTAAAGTACTCTTTTTCTTCTCTTTGAAATCCTTTTTTTACATCTGCCTCCTCCTCCAACACCCATACCAAACTTTGATTTTAACTTCATAGCACTTGTTACAGCAAAGGCTGCCGCTTTTTCTTTCAAACTAGCATCTTTAGATTTTTAATCTATTCCAAGCCTTTTCTGCTAAAATTTTATCAGCAACGTTTCTCTCCTGGATGTTATCTCGATTCTTCGAATAAGCAATGTCGTATTCTTTACAAGCAGCATCAAGAGGATTAATCCCAGAATCCCACGAGCTAAACGTTTTGCTAATTGGTACCTGGACCGCAGTACTCATAACCTGGAAGATGAAGTTCAACGGGTAGTTTGTCTATCAATGTATTCACTAATCCTGAACCTCGTTTCCTTTGCATGATGCTGTCTGTAAACAAGCTCATGCGAGACTGACTGTAAAAAGGTATAAATATCACATATTTATACTGTTTCGAATTAGTCTGTTTTGTGAGGTGGATCTGAAAAAGCAGTCTGCAAAGCTGCCAGTAATCAATTTCGATCTTTTGACTCAACAGCATCAGAAAAATAATCGTCATGGAAAATTATTACCAAATAGTATAAGAGCAGTATTTTGCGGACCATCAAATTGTTGAAAAACGAACGCTCTTTTGCCTCTAATCATTCATCCTAACGGTCTGAAATTTGAAAATATTTACGTTTACTCAAAATCTCTAAATCAACCAAAATATACATTTTTGGAAAAACTTTTGGAGCCTCTCGATGGTATCGAATACTTTCCTTTTGGCGAGCATGATCTTGTTGTGTCACCCGATGAAG